>LR738712.1:873678843-873739645 GCA_902687465.1 Secale cereale | reverse complement strand
TTGCCCACGTCCCAATGATTGGTTATGTTTACAATTATATCGGCCCTCTGAACAGTCGATACGCTCACGTTCAGTGATTGGCTAGGCCCCTTGGGACAGTCCGGTTTGCCCACGTCCCAATGATTGGCTCGGTTTTTATTTGCGGTTCTATCGGCCCTCTGAACAGTCGATACGCTCACGTTCAGTGTTTGGCTAGGCTCCTTGGGACAGTAGGTTTGCCCACGTCCCATTGATTGGCTGAACCTTGTTTTTGAGCCTGGCAGCTCTTTGAAAAAGCCTCGACTACATGGTCTGATTTACAGGAATTGTGTGTTTCTTGATGTTTTTTGTGTTCCATAACCTTTTAAACCGAGTGGAACAGCTCCAGAAGTTGACCACCTATCTATAATGTTATAAGTCTGGGTCATGAACACCAGCGAGAATTAAACCGGCGTTCATCATAACCCGGATCAACTTCATGATGAGCCAATAGGTTGGCAGTACACGGTCAGTTATGACCAAGCCCGGTGTTCATTCAAACCCGGATGGAGTATCAGGTGCAAGTTACAAGTTTCTGAACCAAGATGAGAAAGATTTATCGACAAGATAAACCGAAGAGTTTCAGGTGTTTATTAGAATTGATGAAGACTGATTAAAGTGATTTTAAACATCCTGGCCGGTTTAAGGTATATTGGCTACATACATCTCAGGTATCACAGTTATTTTTTAAAGATATGCTTATTAGATGTATCAAGAGAACAAGTTAATCCGTCCAGTGGTAAGCCACTAGGACATGTTTTTTGATATTTTTATGAACAGAACAAAGCATCCGCATCAATCAACAAGTCAACGAACGAATACTTCATGAAGACCAAATGTCGGATCACAGCGCATTAAGTTTCAGCTAAACCTATTACAAGGCATAAAAAGCCAAATAGTTGGAAGCATTGTTTGACGGAATAACAATCATGATTACAACAGTAGCATTCAAGATTGTGCTTCTCCTTGCTGAGATGGTTGGCCACCGTCTTGTTCCGGAACGTCTTCCTCCTCGTGAAGCGGTGGGAAATCCGGTGCACGCCAATCAATCTTTGCCAAGGCACGGAAATATACTTCATCGTTGATAAGCTCAGCAGGATCAATATCAGGAGCAAAGGTGTGAGGACGAACCGGCGGAATTAAGTTTACAATATCGTAAACCGGTCGCTCCACCCGCTCGTTCTGCAGGTTATATGATGGATGATATCGAGACAAGTCAGACTCCACCGCAATCTTGCTGGCGAGGGGACGCATCTCCTTTGTCAGAGCATAAAGATCCTTTTCATTAAACGTTGAACCGTCCTCCTTGGTATCAGGAAATCCGGTTAACACCTCCTCCGGATCAATGTCCGGGACCCAAGCTTTAGCCCTCGTAAGGGCCAGAAGAGCACCTCCTCGAGCAGCCGATTTCTTAACCTCTTCAAGACGAGCCGGCAAAATGGACAAACTATTCAAAGTATCTTTGATAGTTGAAGGAGACGGTTTACCGAAGGAAGTGGCACTGATAATCCTTTGCGTTCCAGAGTACAACTGTTCGACCAAGGTATAGCAGGCCTTGAGTTTCTTCCGTAAGTCATCCCCAAGATGGGAGACACGGCGTCCTACATACAACAATGAAAGTTAAACCGGTGCAGGTCACAGGTTACAAAGATAAAGACAGGAGTTCAGATTATGCTTACCAAAAATAGCAGAAGTCATCAAGTCAATTTGGCGCTTTAACCCGGTCAATTCTTCAGTAACCGGGTTAAGTGCTCCTTCGGCATCCTGAACACGTTTCTCAAGATCTTTTTTCTGGACTTCAAAAGTAGTCCGCTCCTCGTCAAAGAACCTCTTCAAGTCTTCAGCAGTCTTTAAACTCACTTGAAGTTCTTTCTTAGCCTTTGAAGCGGCTGACTCAGTCTCCGTAAGCCGGCTTCGAAGTTCACTGATTTCCAGAGCATTCCGGTTCAGCTCAGCCTGTAGACAAAAGTTCAAAAGCAAGATTAGAAATTACAAGTCTCAAGCACACAACCAAGTTGTCTACTTGACACTTGGGGGCTAATGGCAGTTGAAGTAATACAGCAAAGACAATTTGAGAGTACAAGTCTCAAGCACACAACCAAGTTGTCTACTTGACACTTGGGGGCTAATGGCAGTTGAAGCAATGCACCACAGACAATTTGAAATTACAAGTATCAACTACATAACCAAGTTATCTACTTGATACTTGGGGGCTAATGTATGGATCAGCAGTTCAAGCTACAAAGTTCCGGATTACCTTCAGTAAAGCAGATAAACCGGAACTTGGGGGCTGCCATGAGATAAAGATGCGTCAAAAAAGCAAAGTCAGAAGAGGAAACTTACTTCATATTTTTCTCTCATCAGGTTCACCAGGCTGGCTTCGTAATCCCGGCTGCTGTGGAGCCGGTTCAAATATCCGGAATATATATCTTGAGCGCTCATGCTGGAAAGACTGGATATATCAGTACTCCATTTTCCTTTGTCTTGAGCTATTTTTTCCGTTTTAGCTGTATGCTTTGCTAAAACGGTGGGTTCAGCTGGAGCAACATAAGCAGCGCCAGTAACCACAACGTCAGGAGAAGTGGGTTCATTGGGAGGAATAACTTCAACTTGAGCCGGATCAGGAGATGCCGGGTTAACTTGAGGAGAATTAACCCGGGCCGGACTTGGTGGGTCTTGGACATTTTCTGTGACAGGAGTTTCGAGAGCAGGTTCTTCAACCGGAGCTGCAGGGGTGCCTTCTGGAGGAACAGCTGTAGACGGTTCAATCACCGGTTCATCAGTAGAAGGGTCAGCAACAGGCTTATTCGCCTTGGCCCTTTTGCTAGGTTTCGGTTTGCTGGAAAACAGGCAAAATAAGTTAACATTATAAAGAGAAAGGGGGGTGTCATAAACCGGAAGAGGTGAAGAAAGTTACCCCGGAACAGTCTTCAAAGGAGGAAGCTGTGTAGCGGTCGATTCGCCGGAAGAAGACAGCGGAGTTTCCTGATAGTCAGGATCAGACGGTTTAAGGGGTTTTCGGATAAGTCCGGCCTTGGGATGAAGAGGAGTCGGAGAGAGTATCACCTCAGCACGGCGCTTTCGAACCGGAGTCAAGGAGATCCCAGATGATTCCACCGCCAAGCCACTGTGGCGAGTGGTCCGGCGAAAGGCTTCGTGTTGTTGCTTCTTCAAAGTAAAGTTAGGATCTAACTTAGCATAGGGATGAGAAAATTGATATTTCCTGACGGTCCGACGGATTTTTTGAGGAGGAGGTTCTGAATCGGAAGAAATAAGAGTTACCTCAATCTCAGTCGGGTTATCACCTTCAGGCAGTTCCTGTGAAAAGGTATCATTAGATATGATTACAAGTATATGAAGGCGAGAATTTAAACCGGAGTAAAGCGTACCTCGGAATCCGGATCATCATCCTCAGAAGGAGAACCGGCATCGACGGCTGCTTTCCTCTTCTTGTTCGCAGGGGTCTTCCGGCGAGACTGCTTTACAGTTTTTTCCTGAGGTTTTCTTCTCCAGAAGGGGTCATCAGCCTAATTGAAAACACAAAGAGTAATTGAAAACGGTTCAAAGAGGACGGTTTATAAGGTACAAGTCAAAGAAAAAACTTACTTCAGGCAGCTTATTCTTCTTAAAGTACGGGGCCAAGCCAACTTTAGAGCAATCTGTTAAGGCAGGATTGACAATCTTCTTGGCTGATTCCACTACCTCCGATTCAGAAAGCTTATCCTTAGTAAACCTCTGAGGATCATCCGGTTTACCAGAGTATTTGCACATTAGCTTAGGGCGCCGGCTTAAGGGAAGGATGCACCAGGATAGCCAGCAGCGAAGGAAATCAGTGCCGATTAGACCGTTTGCCATAAAAGCTCTCAGCTTGGAGAGCTGTGGTGAGAACCGGGTCCGTTCAGCAGCGCTAAGCCGTTGTGGCAAGGGGTGATTCGCCGGGATACGAGTTTTGCGATAACCCGGCAAAGGATTTTCCCCTTCAGGAGAAGTGTCTACACAATAAAACCAGGATTTGTTCCACTCCTTAGGATGAGTATGTAAAGCGGCGTGAGGAAAGACTGCATCCCTCCTCTTCTGAATACTGATCCCACCAAGCTCTTGGTGAGGTCCGCTGGTAAATTCCGTACGCCGGTTTGCATGGAAGAAATCCCGGAATAAATCAACTGAAGGCTCCTCTTGCAGATACACTTCAGAAAATACTTGGAAATCGCAAATGTTGGAAACAGAATTTGGTCCGATATCCTGTGGGTGCAGCTGGAAGGTGGCAAGAACATCCCGGAAAAATCTTGAACCGGGGGGAGAGAAGCCTCTGGAGATGTGGTCCAGAAATACGATGACTTCCCCGGATCTAGGGGTAGGAGGGCATTCATTACCCGGAGCACGCCATTTTAGTTCGGCTTGAGGGCCTAATGTGCCGATTTTCGACAGTTTAATTAAGTCGTCCTCAGTCACGACGGAACGGACCCAATCGCAGGAAACATACTGCTTAGCCATTGAACAAAGTGCTGAAGAAGATAAAGTACAGAAACGGATTATGAACGAATAATGATCCGGGATCTATTTATATTATACAATGGTGGAAACTGAGAACTAGCTGGCAAGGTTAAACCGGCAATCATCAAACAAGTTATATCATTTCCGGTTTAAATGGCAGTTGAAGAGGAACAGTTCAAATCATTGCGTCAGATTATATCGTTTCCGGTTTATGGCATATCAATCTAAACCGGAACATACTTAGCGAATCTACCGAGGGGAAAAACAGGTTTCTAAATGATTGCTAAGGAGGAAAGATCTGCGTATGCTGAGGAAAAGAAACTAATCTAAAAGACTCAAAGAAAAGCTACACAGACTTTATACCAAAAGGATGGATTTACATGTCAGACAGGAGCAATAAAGATTCGACGCATCTACAGCGGAGTAAAAATGGAGAAGATCGAAAAGTAAAGCTACTATGAATCACGGGCTCAAAGAATGAACAAGACGAAGCTTGTTGAGAGCTCTAATGGCGGAACGGATAAATCTACAGCATTATGACGGTGAGATCTAATCTAATACTAAGCGGAAGATCTGTTGACTAGGGCCTAAGGGTCACAAATCTTCTATGAGAAACGTATCTACGAAGAGGTGAAGCTTCATTGGAAGCCCTAATGGCGGAAGAACAAGGCGAAGCAATGACGGACGCAGATCAACAGCAAGGAGGATGAACATACCTGGGACAGCGAGAATCGGCGGCGGAGATTAATCTGGTCGAGGCTCAAGTTGATGCAGCGGCCGGGCGAAGACTGGAGATCCGGCGGTCGTCGGCGGCGGTTTGAGCTCGGGCAGCAATGGAGGAAGAAGACGCAGGAAGAGGACGAAGTGAGAAGGAGATAATGAATGGGGGGTAGCAGTATTTATAGCCAGTAGTCAGATCTGAAACGACAAGTGCGAGAATCGAGGAGACAGAAATTGGATAAAGATCCCGTGACTCCTCGATCTTCGGGATAACCATTAAAATACGCTACAGTACAGCTTACGGCGTTAAATGCGGAGATGATGTCATTGTCAGACTTTAATGATTTCGGAGGATGACGTCAGAGCCGGTTTACAAGAAGATGAAGATAGAAGAAAATTATATGAGACAAAGAAGATTGATATGAACAAGTTCAAATCATTCTGGGGCCTAATGTCAGGGATATGGTTAGTAGGTATAAACCGGATATTGTAAACCGGCTTAGTTATATTGTACTTGGTTTTAATATTTTAGTAGAGATTAAGGCCCATGAGATTTCAAGGCCCATGTATAGAAGTACGGTTTGTGAACCGCCAAGAGATGTAACTTGAGAGATAAGAAAGGAAAGACAGAGACCGAGGCGGACACGATTATGAGCCGGCCTCGGGACTCTGTAAACCGGACCAGGCGTCACCTCTATATAAGGGGACGACCCGGCGACGGTTCAAGGACAAGCAACAAACAATCGTCGAGACGCAGGCAAAGCGAATCCGCTCCCTGTAAACCGACGCCCAAGCAATACCAAACCAACTAGACGTAGGCTTTTACCTTCTCCGAAGGGGCCGAACTAGTATAAATCCTTTGTGTCCTTTGTGTGCCATGAATCCTTTCAAGCTAACCCGTGCGATGGTTCCATCATCAAGTCCGATAAACCGGACATCTGCCGTGTTATTTCCACGACACCATCCTTCTTATCCGCCAAATACTTGGGGCAGTTTCGCTCCCAGTGACCAGTCCCTTTGCAGTAGAAGCACTCAGTTTCAGGCTTGGGTCCAGCTTTGGGCTTCTTCCCGGGAGTGGCAACTTGCTTGTCATTCTTCTTGAAGTTCCCTTTCTTTCCCTTGCCCTTTTTCTTAAAACTAGTGGTCTTGTTAACCATCAACACTTGATGCTCCATTTTGATTTCTACCTCCGCAGCTTTGAGCATTACGAAGAGCTCGGGAATTGTCTTCTCCATCCCTTGCATATTATAGTTCATCACGAAGCCTTTGTAGCTTGGTGGCAGTGATTGGAGAACTCTGTCAATAACACTATCATCTAGAAGATTAACTCCCAACTGAGTCAAGTGATTATGATATCCAGACATTCTGAGTATGTGTTCACATACAGAACTGTTCTCCTCCATCTTGCAGCTATAGAACTTGTTGGAGACCTCATATCTCTCAACTCGGGCGTTTGCTTGAAATATTAACTACAACTCTTGGAACATCTCATATGCTCCATGACGTTCAAAACGTCTTTGAAGTCCTGATTCTAAGCCGTAAAGCATGGCACACTGAACTATCGAGTAGTCATCAGATCGAGCTTGCCGGACGTTCAAAACATCAACATATGCTCCTGCAGCAGGCCTTTCACCTAGTGGTGCATCAAGGACATAATTTTTGTGTGCATCAATGAGGATAATCCTCAAGTTACGAACCCAGTCCGTGTAGTTTCTACCGTCATCTTTCAACTTAGCTTTCTCTAGGAACACATTAAAATTCAGGGGAACAGTAGCACGGGCCATTATCTACAACATAGATATGCAAATACTATGAGGAGTAAGTTCATGATAAATTAAGTTCAATTAATCAAATTACTTAAGAACTCCCACTTAGATAGACATTCCTCAAGTCATCTAAATAACACGTGATCCAAATCAACTAAACCATGTCCGATCATTACATGAGATGGAGTAGTCATCAATGGTGAACATCTCTATGTTGATCATATCTACTATATGATTCACATTCGACCTTTTGGTCTCCAGTGTTCCGAGGCCATGCCTGAACATGCTAGGCTCGTCAAGTTTAACCCAAGTGTTCCGCATGTGCAAAACTGTCTTGCACCCGTTGTATGTGAACGTAGAGTCTATCACACCCGATCATCATGTGGTGTCTCAACACGATGAACTGTAGCAACGGTGCATACCCAGGTAGAACACTTTTACCTTGAAATTAAGTTAAGGGATCATCTTATAATTCTACCACCGTACTAAGCAAAATAAGATGCATAAAAGATAAACATCACATGCAATCAAAATATGTGACATGATATGGCCATCATCATCTTGTGCTTTTGATCTCCATCTCCAAAGCATCGTCATGATCTCCATCGTCACCGGCTTGACACCTTGATCTCCATCGTAGCGTCGTGGTCGTCTCGCCAACTATTGCTTCTACAACTATTGCTAACTCATAGCGATAAAGTAAAGCAATTACACGGCGCTTGCATTTCATACAATAAAGAGACAACCATAAGGCTCCTGCCGGTCGCCAATAATTTACAAAACACGATCATCTCATACAATAACATATAACTCATCACGTATTTTCCATATCACATCACAACATGCCTTGCAAAAACAAGTTAGACTTCCTCTACTTTGTTGTTGCAAGTTTTATGTGGCTGCTACGAGCTTCTAGCAAGAACCATTCTTACCTATGGCACAAAACCACAACGGTGTTTCGTCAAGTTTGTTGTTTTAAGCTTCTTCAAGGACCGGTCGTAGTCAAATTCGATTCAACTAAAGTAGGAGAAATAGACACCCGCCAGCCACCTTTATGCAAAACTAGTTGCATGTCTGTCGGTGGAACCGGTCTCATGAACGCGGTCATGTGAGGTTGGTCCGGGCCGCTTCATCCCACAATACCACCGAATCAAAATAAGACGTTGGTGGTAAGCAGTATGACTATCACCGCCCACAACTCTTTGTGTTCTACTCGTGCATATCATCTACGCATAGAACTGGCTCTGATACCACTGTTGGGGAACGTAGCATGCAATTTCAAAAAAAATCCTACGCTCACTCAAGATCTATCTAGGAGATGCATAGCAATGAGAGGGGAAGAGTGTGTCAACGTACCCTCGTAGACCGAAAGTAGAAGCGTTTGACAACGCGGTTGATATAGTCAAACTTCTTCTAGCTTCGACCGATCATGCACCGAACGTACGACACCTCCGAGTTCTGCACACGTTCAGCTCGATGACGTCCCTCGTCCTCTTGTTCCAGCAAGATGTCGAGGAAGTAGATGAGTTATCTTAGCATGATGGCATGGTGACAGTGACAGTTATGTGATCCGCGCAAGGCTTCGCCTAAGCACTACGAAGATATGATCGTGGGAGTAGACTGTGGAGGGGGGCACCGCACACAGCTAACAGATGTTGTTGTGTGTTCTAGGCGCCCCCTCCCCACATATATATAGGTGGGAGGGGGAGGGGAGCAGCCATGGGGAGCCCCAAGTAGGAGGAATCCTACTTGGGGTCACATCCCAGTTCGCACCCCCTTTCCTTAATTCACCGCAGAGGAACAGGGAAGAGGGAAGGGAGGAAGGAAAGGAGGGGGGGCAAACCCCCTCTTCCTTCTCCAATTCGGCCTCCTGCCTAAAGGGGGGGCGCCACCCCTTGTGGTCTGGTGTGCTCCCCTCCTATGGCCCATATGGCCCATATCTTTCCCCCGGGGTTTCCGGTAACCCCCCCCCCCCCTGGTACTCCGGTAACTACTCGATACATTCCGGAACACTTCCGGTATACGAATACTATCATCCTACATATCAATATTTACCTCTCGACCATTTCGAGACTCTTCGTCATGTCTGTGATCTCATCCGGGACTCCGAACAACATTCGGTCACTGTCGTGGAATTAACACGACAGATGTCCGGTTTAGCGGACTTGATGATGGAACCATTGCACAGGTTAGCTTGAAAGGGTTAAAAGCACACAAAGGACACAGGGGGTTTATACTAGTTCGGCCCCTTCGATGAAGGTAAAAGCCTACGTCTAGTTTGGTTTGGTATTGCTTGGGCGTCGATGAACAGGGAGCGGTTTGCTTGCCTGTCTCGACGGATTGTTTCTTGCCTGTCCTTGAACCGTCGCCGGGTCGTCCCTTTATATAGAGGCGACGCCCGGTCTGGTTTACAGAGTCCCGAGGCCGGCTCATACTCGTGTCTGCCTCGGTCTCTACTCTTTCTTTCTTATCTCTCAAGTTACATGGTCAGGCGGTTTACAAACCGTAACTCTATACATGGGCCCTAAGATCTCATGGGCCGTAGCCTTTACTAAAGATTACAATGACACAACGATATTACCATATTCCGGTTTACACTAGCCGGTTCATACCTGCTAGTAATATCCTTGACATTAGGCCCCAGAATGATTTGAACTTGTTCACATCAATCTTCCCAGTCTTGCATAATCTTCCTTCTTGTGTCTTCTCATTTTTTGTAAACCGGCCCTGACGTCATCCTCGAGAATCATTGAATCTGACCGTGACATCACTTCCGCATTTAACGCCATGAGCTGTACTGTAGCTTTTGTTTAAGGGTTATCCCGAAAATCGAGGCGTCAGAGGATCTTTATCCGATCCTTTGCCTCCTCAAATCCCGCACCTGTCGCTTCGGATCTGTCTTTTTTCTTATAAATACCGCTGTCCCCATTCATTATCTTCTTCTCGCATCTTCTTCCTCCTCCGTCGCCCGACTCCATCGTCGCCCGAGCTCGAACCGTCGTCGTCAACCTCCTGAATCCAAGTCTTCGCCGGCCGCTGCATCGACCTGAGCTTGACGAGAGAACTCCGCCGCTGATTTCCACTGTTCCAGGTATGTCATTCCTCCTCATTATAGATCCGTATCTTCTAGGGTTCTTCCTCGCGCCTCCGCCATTAGAGCCTCAGCGAGAGCTTAACCTTATTCAACTTAAGCACATAGTTTTCAGTGACCTTTACTTTTAGATCTTTCCCTTTAAACTTTGCCTCTGCTCCGCTGTATATGCTTCAGATCTTCGTCGTTTATGTACAACCTACAGATGCATCCGCTCCATATATCACCTTTGTAGTTCTTCCCGTATATCCTTGCATTTATTTTTCTTTTTCTTGCATGCTCAGATCTGTTCTGCTTTAATTGTCTGTGAAAACCTGTTTCTTCTCCTTTGTAGATCTGTTAAGTATACTCCGGTTTAAACTGTCATGCGCAAACTCTGTAAATAATTTTAAAAACATACGCGACGGTTTAGCTCTTCTTCTATCGCTGTCATGAACCGGTAATAGCATAGCTCCCTGTTATTGCCGGGTTATCTGTATCATTAGTCCCTTGTCTAAACCGTTGCGTGATCTTCATATATATCTTCCGGTTTATGCTGATGTACTTAAATAATCCGGTCTTTGCACTTTATCTTTTTAGCGCGTGCTCTTCTGCTGTCATGGCCAAACAATTTGTGTCTTGCGATTGGGTTCCTTCCATTATTACGGAAGAAGACTTGGCCAATGCTGCTGCCGTTGGTACTTTAGGCCCTCAATCCGTTTTAAAGTGGCGGGCTCCAGGAAATGAATGCCCTCCTACTCCCAGAGAGGGGGAGGTTATTCTTTTCTTCGATCACATAGCTCGAGGCTTCACACCTCCCGGTTCAAAATTCTTCCGAGATGTGCTTGCCGCCTTCCAACTCCATCCTCAGGACATTGGTCCCAACTCCGTTTCCAATATCTGTGACTTCCAAGTTTTCTCAGAGGTATACCTGCAAGAAGAGTCGTCTGTTGATCTGTTCCGGGATTTCTTTCATCTGAACCGGCGTACTGAGTTCACCAGCGGACCGCATCAGGAACTTGGCGGGGTTAGTATCCAGAAAAGGAGAGATGCAGTCTTTCCCCATGCCGCTCTCCACACGCACCCAAAGGAGTGGAACAAGTCTTGGTTTTACTGTATTGACACTTCTCCTGAAGGGGAGAACCCACTGCCGGGTTATCGCGAGCACCGTCTTTTGGAGGATCACCCCTTGCCACAACGACTTAGCTCTGCCGAACGGCCCCGGTTTGATTCTCAGCTTGCCAGACTAAAAGCTTTTATGGCCAACGGTTTAATTGCAACCGATTTTATGCGCTGTTGGCTCTCTTGGAGTATTCTTCCCTTGAGTTCGCGACCACATTTGATGTGCAAGTATTCTGGTAAACCGGACGACCCTCTGCGGTTCACCAAGGATAAACTTTCTGAATCAGAGGTCATTGAATCAGCTAAGAAGATGCTCAACGTCTCCTTAGAGGATTGCAGCAAAATTGGATTGGCTCCGTATTACAAGAAAAACAAGCTGCCTGCAGTAAGCCTTGCTTTCTTATATATATACTTTTTTAATCCGTTTATATAAACCGTCTTCTAACTGTCTCTTTTCTGCCCGAATAGGCCGATGATCCTTTCTGGAAAAGAAAGCCTCAGGAGAAACCCGGAAAACAAACCCGTCGGAAAACCTTTGTTAGTAAGAAGAGAAAAGCAGCTGGCGGCTCTAGTTCTCACGCTGAGGATGACGATCCGGACTCTGAGGTATGAATTGATCCGGCTTTAACTTATTCACTTTTACTCATATCCGTATCTAATGATAACTTTTTCACAGGAGTTGGCGGAAGGAGATAAACCGGCCGCTGTTGAGGTAACTATCCTTTCTTCCGATTCAGAACCACTTCCACAAAAAAGTCGCCTGACAGTCCAGAAGTATCAGTTTTCTCATCCTTATGCTCAATTGGATCCTAATTTTCTTTTGAAGAAACAACAACATGAAGCCCTTCGCCGGACTACTCGCCATAGTGGTCTTGTCGTGGAGTCATCCGGAATATCTCTTACTCCGGCTCGGAGGCGCCGCTCTGAGGTTATACTCTCTCCAACTCTCCTTCATCCCAAGGCCGGGCTTATACGCAAACCTCTTAAACCGTCTGATCCTGATTATCAGGAGACTCCACTGTCCTCTTCCGGTGAATCAACTGCAACGCAACTTCCACCCCTAAAAACTGTCCCAGGGTAAGTCTTTAAACTTATCCGGTTTATGATTGCACTTTGTCTTATAATTCTAACTTGTTTTCCAACTTCATTCAGCAAGCCAAAGCCTAGCAAAAAGGCGAAAAACAACCAACCAACCGCTGAGACCGCCGTTGATAATCCGGCAGCTGATCCGGACTCAGCTATCCCTCCAGAAAGCGAACCTTCAATTCCACTTGAAGATCCTGCTCCTGCTGACCATCACCCTATGCCTGAGAACCCCAATGTTGAAGATGTTCATGAACCGGCAAGTCCTGCCCGGGCCAATCCTTCTCAAACCAATCCGGCTCCACCCAGTCCGGTTCGCACTGCAACCCCACCACCAACTCCTGCTTCTCCGGATGTGGAGATAACTCATACGGCTTATACCGCTCCCGCTGAACCCACTGTTTTAGCCAAACATACGGCTAAAGCGGAGAAAGTGTATAAAGAAAAGGGTAAGTGGAGTACCGAACTGTCTGGCCTTGCTGACATGAGTGCCCAGGAACTCTATTCCGGGTACTTAAACCGGCTCCACACTGGTCGAGATTATGAAGCGGGCCTGATTAATATGATGAAGGACAAGTATGAGGTAATCCCTTGCATCTTCTTTTAACTTTCAATGTACTTCTGTCCATATCGTATCAGCCCCCAAGTTCCGGTTTAGCTGTGTTTAAAAGGTGAACCAGTACTTCCTGATGAATCGAATGATCTTACATTAGCCCCCAAGTGCCAGGGGCATAATCCGGTTTATGTGCCTGGGACTTGCTTTACTTTTCCTTTGATACTTCAATTAGCCATTAGTCCCCAAGTGTCAAGTAGATAACTTGTTTGTATGCTTGATACTTGTCTTTGAATCACTGCTGTTTAACACTTCAATTGCCCATTAGCCCCCAAGTGTCAAGTAGACAACTTGTTTGTGTGCTTAAGACTTTGTTTTTGATTTATGTCTGCTTATTACTTGATCATCCTTGCAGGCTGATTTAAGCCGGAGGGACGAAGAAATCAGTGAACTCCGGAGCAAACTTGCTGAAACGGAGGCTGCTGCTTCTAAGGCCAAGAAAGATTTGAAGCTGAGTTTAAAGACTTCTGAACAGCTGAAGAAATTCTTTGAAGAAGAGCGGACTGCCTTTGAGGTTCAAAAGAAAGAGCTGGAGAAGAGGGCCAAAGATGCTGAAGAGGCGCTTAATCCGGTGACTGAAGAGTTATCCGGTTTAAAGCGGCAAATAGAGTTGATGACTTCTGCAATCTTTGGTAAGTATTTAATCTGTATTTCTGCTCTCATCCTTGTAATCTTCTGCATGTGCCGGTTTAAGTGTGATATTCCTATGCAGGGCGCCGTGTCACCCATCTTGGGGATGACTTACGGAAGAAACTTAAGGCGTGTTACACTTTGGTCGAGCAGCTGTATTCCGGCGCTCAAAGGATCATAAGTGCAACATCATTCAGTAAACCGGCCCCCACTACCATCCAAGGCACGTTGGAAAAGCTGTCTGTTCTGCCAGTGCGCTTAGAAGAAGTTAAGAAATCTGCTGCTCGAGCCGGTGCCCTCGTGGCGCTTACCAGAGCGAAGGCATGGGTTCCGGATTTTGATCCGGAAGAGGCTTTAAATGGGTGTCCAAATACCAAGGAAGACGGATCATCATTTACTGCGAAGGATCTCTATGCCTTGACAAAGGAGATGCGTCCTCTCGCCAGCAAACTTGCAGCTGAAGCAGATTTATCCAGGTATCATCCGGGGTACGACTTGCAAAACGAGCGGGTGGAGCGGCCGGTTTATGAAACCGTCAATCTAATTCCACCAGTGCGTCCTCATACCTTCGCTCCAGATATCGATCCGTCAGAGCTCATCAATGAAGAGATGTATTTCCGTACTTTAACGAAAATCGACTGGTGCGCCCCGGACTTCCAGCCGCTTCAAGAGGAAGAAGAGATTCCGGCTCAAGTTGATGCTCAGCCGTCTCAGCAGGAAGGAGCATAGCTCATGGCTTATTGTTGTAGTGCAGTCCCGTTTTACCGAACAATTTCTAATCTGTCAGGCTTGCTATGCCTTGTAATAGGATAGCTGAACACATTGTCCGTTTTGATCCGGATATTCTGACTTCTTGTTATAATGTTTGCTGATTTAAAATTTGTCTGATTTCGCTTATCTTGCATATGACCTGTCCCTGCATAGATAATACTGAAAATATGTCCTAGCGGTTTACCGCCGGACAGATTAAATTGTTCTCATAATATATCAAACAAATGTATACTTATATCAGAAAATAACTTTATACCTGAGATCAAGTATGCTTGATACTCTTAATCCGGCGGATTTTGCCTCTTTGAAGGGAGTCTAAACTCAATAATAATCCTTGGTCTTATATGAACTGCCGGCTTAAAGCATGCTTGGCTTGTCTTGTTTCTGCGTGATGATTGATCCGGGTTATAATAAATACCGGATTAACCCAAACTTTTTACTCATGCTGGTGCTCATGACCCAGACTTTTCAAACTTTGTAGATGTGTGGTCAATTTCTTGAATTGTCCCACTCCGGATTAAAGAACCATAACACATAAAAATCAGAAAATACAAATTTTGCAAATAAAACCATGTAGTCAAGGCTTTTTATGAGCTGCCAGGCTCAAAGCAAGGTTCAGCCAATCACTGGATGCGGGTAGTGTCGTCTTTCCAGAGGGCCGGTCAATGGATGCGGGTACCATCCATAAGAACCATAAGAAAAAACTTTAGCCAATCACTGGATGCCCGTAGCTTTTCCAGAGGGCCTCCATGGCTCCATGAAGCCATGGGAAAATATAAGCCAATCACTGGATGCCCGTAGCTTTTCCAGAAGGCCTCCATAGCTCCATGAAGCCATGGGAAAATCTTGAACCAATCACTGGATGCCCGTAGCTTTTCCAGAGGGTCTCCATGGCTCCATGAAGCCATGGGAAAATATAAGCCAATCACTGGATGCCCGTAGCTTTTCCAGAGGGCCTCCATGGCTCCATGAAGCCATGGGAAAATCTTGAACCAATCACTGGATGCCCATAGCTTTTCCAGAGGGTCTCCATGGCTCCATGAAGCCATGGGAAAATATAAGCCAATCATTGGATGCCCGTAGCTTTTCCAGAGGGCCTCCATGGCTCCATGAAGCCATGGGAAAATATAAGCCAATCACTGGATGCCCGTAGCTTTTCCAGAGGGCCTCCATGGCTCCATGAAGCCATGGGAAAATCTTGAACCAATCACTGGATGCCCGTAGCTTTTCCAGAGGGTTTTCATGAAGCTTTCTCTTTGATCCGGATGTGACCTTACGCTCTTCAGGGAGTTTATTGCTTCTAAGTGCATATGTTCTGCAAAATCAGTTTAAACCGATCGATCTATTTGAAATATAACATATGATAACACATGCATGGTTGTCCTCATAAGATATTTGTTTTAGAAAAAAGGCTGAGCCCCCGGTTTACCGAGGGTGCCGGTTTATTCATTAATCATAATATATACATAGGATACAGTGGAGCTCTTGGCTCAGGTATAGTAGGGCCGTAAGTGGGCGATGTTCCATGGCCTCTTTGTCTCCTCTTCCGATGTCCGTGAGTCCTTGTGTTCTCGAACGTCCACCAGGTAATATGAACCGTTGTGTAGATTCTTGCTGAGCACAAAGGGTCCTTCCCAAGGTGGGGATAGCTTGTGCATATCTGTTTGATCTTGGATGAGCCGGAGTACTAAGTCTCCCTCCTGGAATGTTCTGCTCTTAATCCGGCGGCTGTGATATCTGCGCAAGTCTTGTTGATAAATCGCAGACCGTGCAGCTGCTATATCACGCTCTTCGTCCAGCCGGTCCAAACTTGAGGGATCGAAGAAGGTGAGAGTGTCTAGAGGGGGGGTGATTAGACTACTCGACAAGATAAAAATTCTGTCTTTTATCAAGGACAGATTTTGGCAGATTTTGCATAACACACAAGTCAAGTAGCACACTACACATGCAATTCTAGAGTATGGGCAGCGGAAAGTAAATTGCACAAGTAGTAAAGAGAGGTGGAGAAGATCAAACGCAATTTGGAGACGCAATGATTTTTCCCGTGGTTCCGATAGGTGGTGCTATCGTACATCCACGTTGATGAAGACTTCAACCCACGGAGGGTAACGGCTGCGCGAGTCCACGGAGGGCTCCACCCACGAAGGGTCCACGAAGAAGCAACCTTGTCTATTCCATCATGGCCTACGCCCACGGAGGGCTAGCCTTACTCGGGGTAGATCTTCACGAAGTAGGCGATCTCCTTGCCCTTACAAACTTCTTGGTTCAACTCCACATCTCGATGACGGAGGCTCCCAAGCGACACCTAACCAATCTAGGAGGCACCACCCTCCAAAAGGTAATAGATGTTGTTGATGATGATGAACTCCTTGCTCTTGTGCTTCAAATGATAATCTCCCCAACACTCAACTCTCCTCACTGATATGGCTGTGGTGGAAGAAAGGATTGAGTGGAAAGCAACTTGGGAAGGTTAGAAATCAAGTTTCATATGGTAGGAATGGAGCAACTTGATCTCAACACAAGGGTAGGTGGTTCTCTTCTCAGAAAGTGTAAGGTAGGAGTGGTAGTACTTTCTGATGGCGCTCTCCACGAATGAAGAGGGGGTGGAGGGGTATATATAGCCTCCACACAAAATCCAACCGTTACACACATAATTGAGCAATCTCGGTGAGACCGAAGTGAAAACTCGGTCAGACCGAAAGTTGAAATATAGTGAACGTTGGGGTTTTCGGTGGGACCGAAAATACCATCTCGGTGAGACCGAAAGTGCAAATGATATGAACGTTGGAGTTTTCGGTGGGACCGAGAAAGAAAACTCGGTTAGACCGATTTGACAAAAGACAGGAACATGCCAGTTTCGGTGTGACCGAAAATGCAATCTCGGTGAGACCGATTTTAGCCAAGACAGGAGCTTGCCAATTTCGGTGAGACCGATAATGCAATCTCGGTTATTCCGAAATGATGTCAAACGGTTACAGAAGGTTGGCAGTCCGGTTTCGGTGAGACCGATCTCAAACTCGGAATGACCGATTTTTCTAGGGTTTGGAATATGGCTGAAGTGGTTCATCTCGGTGGGACTGAGTTGGAAGAATCGGTTTGTCCGAGACTACTTATGAGTGTGTATAGAAGTGAAAGGTGCTGATAGTTGAAGGAGCTAAATCACTAAGCACTTGAGCAACCAGATCATCAACACAACCTCATCCCCTTTTAATAGTATTGGCTTTTCCTATGGACTCAATGTGATCTTGGATCACTAAACCAAAAATGGAGTCTTGAGCTTTTGCCAATGCTTGCCTTAGCATCTTGAGGGGTCCACTTCTTCAGTCCTTTTGCCATAGCCAATGTGATTGAATTTCCTGAAACATACTTGATAAAAGCATTAGTCCAACCACAAAGTATGTTGTCATTAATTACCAAAACCACCCAGGGAGCAAATGTGCTTTCAAAACTGTCTTGTCTTGCCTGTTCGTTAGCCGCTTCAACATATGCTGTCACCCTTGGTGAATCATGACGAATATCACTTGGAAGGACCGCTTCAGCACCATACACCATAAAGAAAGGCATATAACCTGTAGACCGGTTTGGCGTAGTGTTGATACTCCAAAGGACAGATGGTAACTCCTCAACCCAACAACCCGGGGTTCTTTGCAAGGGAGTCATAAGCCGGGGCTTGATACCTCGCAAAATCTCCTGGTTTGCTCTTTCAGCTTGACCATTGGATTGGGGGTGGGCCACAGAAGATACATCTAAGCGAATATGTTCCCGTTGACAAAATTCTTCCATCTCACCCTGAGATAAGTTGGTACCGTTGTCTGTGATGATGTTGTGTGGAAAGCCAAACCGAAAAATTACCTTTTTGATGAATTTGACTGCTGTGGCCGCATCACACTTGCTTACAGGCTCTGCCTCAATCCATTTTGTAAACTTATCCACCGCTACCAGTAGATGAGTTTTCTGATCTTGAGACCGCTTAAAGGGTCCAACCATATCAAGCCCCCAAGTTGCAAACGGCCAAGTTATTGGTATCATCCGAAGCTCCTGTGCCGGAACAAGAGCACGTCGTGAAAACTTCTGACAAGCATCACACTTCCGGACTAAATCCGCCGCATCAGCATGAGCTGTTAACCAATAGAAACCATGTCGAAAAGCTTTAGCCACCAACGATTTTGAACCGGCATGATGACCACAATCCCCTTTGTGGATCTCGCGAAGAATCTCGCAACCTTCCTCAGCTAACACACACCGTTGAAACGCTCCAGAAACGCTGCGATGATGAAGTTCCCCGTTTGCAATTGTCATGGACTTAGAACGCCGGATTATCTGTCGTGCCTCTATTTCATCGTCCGGTAGCTCTCCTCGGCTTAGATATGCCAAATAAGGCAGCGTCCAATCCGGAATAACATGAAGTGTTGCAACTAACTGTGCCTCCGGATCAGGAACAGCTAGGTCTTCCTCCGATGGTATTTGTACTGATGGACTGTGCAGTTCATCCAAAAAAGTATTTGGTGGCACCGGTTTACGTTGAGAACCCAACCGGCTTAAAGCATCAGCCGCTTCGTACTTCTCCGGTCTATGTGGTCCACTTGATACCCTTTGAAATATCCAGCAACTGCTTCCACTTCTCGTCTGTAAGCCGCCATGAGGGGATCTCTTGAATCCCACTTGCCTGAAACTTGCTGCGCCACCAAATCTGAATCGCCGAAACACTTAACCCGGCTCAAGTTCATCTCCTTTGCCATCCGCAAGCCATGAAGTAATGCTTCATACTCTGCTGCGTTATTAGTACAAGGAAACAATAAACGGAGGACGTAACAAAATTTATCACCCCGTGGGGAAGTTAAGACAACTCCAGCCCCCGAGCCTTCTAGCTGTCTTGAACCGTCAAAGTGAATCGTCCAGTACGTTAAATCCGGCTTCTCTTTAGGAGTCTGTAATTCTGTCCAATCATTGATGAAATCCACCAATGCCTGAGATTTTATAGCGGTGCGTGGTACATACTTCAACTCATGCGGGCTGAGCTCAATGGCCCACTTCGCCACTCTACCTGTAGCTTCCCTGTTCTGGATTATGTCCCCCAACGGTGCTGAACTAACCACAGTTATTGGATGACCTTGAAAATAATGCTTCAGCTTCCGGTTTGCCATGAACACACCATATACCAGCTTCTGCCAATGTGGGTACCTTTGCTTGGACTCAATGAGTACTTCACTTACATAATAAACCGGACGCTGAACCGGGTATTCCTTTCCTGCTTCCTTGCGCTCAACCACGATTGCGACGCTGACTGCCCGTGCATTAGCGGCGACGTATAACAGCAACGGCTCATTATCAACAGGTGCAGCCAGAACCGGCGGCTTCGCCAGTTGCCGCTTCAGATCCTCAAATGCCGCGTTTGCCTCATCGCTCCATATAAACCGGTCTGTTTTCCTCAACATCTGATAAAGCGGGATCGCCTTCTCTCCCAAACGGCTGATGAACCGGCTCAACGCTGTAATCCGGCCGGCTATACGCTGAACATCGTTGATGCAAACCGGTTTAGTCAAAGATGTGATCGCCTTAATCTTCTCCGGATTAGCTTCTATTCCTCTGTTTGATACTAAGAACCCGAGGAGCTTGCCCGCCGGAACACCAAAGGCACACTTCTCCGGATTAAGCATCATCTTATAGGCTCGAAGATTGTCAAAAGTCTCCTTAAGATCCTCTATCATTGTTTCCTCCTTCCTTGATTTAACCACAATGTCATCCACATAGGCATGAACATTTCTCCCTATCTGTCCCTTAAGACAATTCTGAACGCAACGCTGATAAGTTGCTTGAGCACTCTTGAGCCCAAAAGGCATAGATACATAGCAAAAAGCACCAAAAGGAGTTATGAAAGATGTCTTCTCCTGGTCTTTAACTGCCATCTTGATCTGGTGATACCCCGAGTATGCATCCAAAAAACTTAGCCGCTCACATCCCGCTGTAGCATCGATAATCTGATCAATGCGGGGGAGAGCAAAAGGATCAGTTGGAAAAGCTTTGTTGAGGTCTGTGTAGTCCACACACATTCTCCACTTTCCATTCTTCTTTAGCACCAACACCGGATTAGCCAACCACTCTGGGTGAAAAACTTCCACTATGAACCCTGCAGCCAAAAGTCTGGCCACTTCCTCTCCTATAGCCTTGCGCCTCTCTTCGTTGAAGCGGCGCAGGTATTGTTTGACCGGTTTAAACTTCGGATCAATATTAAGACTGTGCTCAGCGAGTTCCCTCGGTATACCTGGCATGTCAGAAGGTTTCCATGCAAAGATATCCCGGTTCTCACGGATGAACTCGATGAGCGCGCTTTCCTATTTGGGATCAAGGTTAGCGCTGATCGTAAACTGTTTTGATGAATCGCCTGGCACGAAATCAACTTGCTTGGTCTCCTCCGTCGATTTAAACTTTAATGCCGGATCATGCTCTGTAGTTGGCTTCTTCAACGGAGTCATGTCTGCCGGATCAACATTATCTTTGTAAAATTTCAACTCTTCAGTGGCACACACTGCTTCCGCATAAGCAGCATCTCCCTCTTCACATTCTATTGCTATCTTGCGACTTCCGTGAACCGTGATCGTGCCTTTGTGACCCGGCATCTTGAGCTGTAGATAAACATAACATGGTCTAGCCATAAACTTGGCATAAACCGTCCTCCCGAACAGAGCGTGATAAGGGCTCTGGATCTTGACGACTTCGAAAGTTATCATCTCTGACCTGGAATCCTGCTCATCTCCAAAGGTAACTTCCAAGTCAATTTTTCAAACTGGATAAGCTGACTTACCTGGGACCACCCCATGGAACACCGTGTTTGACTGCCTCAGTTTCTTATCTGTTAAGCCCATTCGACGGAAGGTCTCATAATACAGGATATTGATGCTGCTGCCACCATCCATAAGAACCTTAGTGAACTTATAACCTCCCACCTGTGGTGCCACCACTAAGGCCAAATGGCCCGGATTATCTACCCGCATCGGGTGATCCTCTCTGCTCCATACAATGGGCTGCTCTGACCAGCGCAGGAATTGCGGGGTCGCCGGTTCAACTGCGTGGACTGCCCGCTTTAAAACCTTCTGATCTCGTTTACACAGGCTCGTGGTGAACACATGATATTGCCCACTGCTCAACTCCTTCGGATTACTTTGATATCCGGATTGTGGCTGCTGTTGCTGACGCTGCTGATTACCCTGGTTATTGTGATTACCTTGGCCCTGCTGTTGGCTACCTTGGTTATTGTAACCACCCTGACCATGCGGCGGATTACCTTGGTTATTATAACCACCTTGGCCATTTTGATTACTGGCCCGGTTATGATAACCGCCGCTATTGCCCCTATATCCTGATCCGGAGCTGTTCCCCTGGTGATTTGGACCATAAAACCCTGGGCCTGGACCACCATTTGGAGGCCTGTCATTCGGATTAAAGCGGCCCATCATGGCTTCCATCAAGGGCCTGCATTCTCTTATTGTGTGTTTTGCTGGCCGTCCCCTCGAGCTATGCTTCGGACACGGCTGATTTAACTCTTGGTCCCAATTAATATCCCCTCCGCCGGTTTGTTGGGGTGGATTACCCCTATTGCGCTGGAAACCCCCTTGGACTTGGGTATTGGCTACGAAATCAGAGCCACCTTCCGCCTTTCGCTTGCCTAAGAAACTTGCAGCAGCCGGATTAACTTGCGCCGGTTTACCTGGTTTACTATCCTTTCCTGCCTTGTCTCCGTCAGCTTCTGGATATTTAGTATTGTCAGAGTCCCCATACTTCACCAGAGCACTCATGAGAGTTCCCATATCATTACAATCCCGTTTAAGTCGTCCTAGCTTTAGCTTTAGAGACTCAAACCGGCAATTGTTCTCCAAAGTCACTATTGTTGTGCTGGGATTGATACCATTCGAAGAGTGCAAGATCTCTGACACTCGCCGCACCCAAGCACTTGTAGACTCCTGCTCTCCTTGCACACAGGCTGCTAGATCCACTACTGACATCAGCTGCTTGCACGTATCTTTAAAAAATTTGATGAACTGGCGACGTAGCTCTCCCCATGATCCGATGGAGTTCGGGGGTAAACCCTTTAACCAATCCGGGTTGTACCTTCAAGCATCATAGTAAAGTACTTTGCACAAGCCGCTTCATCCACGTCCAGCATCTCCATGGCCATCTCATAACTCTCGACCCAAGCTTCTGGAGACAAATCCGCGGTGTAATTAGGCACCTTACGTGGCCCTTTGAAATCTTTGGGCAGCTTCACGCTCCGTAAAGCGGGGATAAGACACTGTACCCCAAAAGAACTCGTTGTGACCCCTGTCTCCGCCGTGGTCGTGTGAACCGGCGTCGTCTGACGGATTTCCTCCCGGGCCACTGACCTAACCCGGTTTACATCCTGAGCTTGTGCAGCTGCGCCTGCCGGATTATCCTGTCTGTGCCTATGCCGCCTGCATTCACTACTAGACACTTCTGGTTCCTCCCAATGCCTAGTGTAACTCCGGCTGTGACGTGGTGTTGAATGTAGCCTCTCCCTGCTATGAGAATATGCTTGCTGCTGTACTAACGCCGTATTAAGCAACTCCTTGACCCGGCGTGCCTCCAATGCCACCGGAGACGTCCCTTCAACGGGTAAGGCGGCCAAACGTGCAGCAGCAGCAACGATGTTGTCCAAAGGATTTGAATAATGACCTGGAGGGGTAGGAACATGAGGTGCAGACGTGATCCGCCGATCTTGCTCCGTAGTAGGCTGCTGAACCGGCTCATCCCTGGCTGGGGTGCCCTCCGGTTTAAAGCCGGATCATTGCTGGTCCCAGCCCCGGGTGTTCTGAACAGATCCGTTGCTTCATAAACCGACGGTAGACGAGATTGATATTTCCGACTTCTTACTCCCTGTGTGGAGGCCTGTTCCATCCTTAGGTGAAAAGCCTGATCATTCAATTCCGCTTGCCTTATCGCTATCATAGCCTTCTCTGCCTTCAAATCATCCCTTGCTTGATCAACCCGAGCCTTTAGCTGAAGGAGCTCTGCATCATGCTGCGCCTTGTCTGCCAGAGCCACCTCTGCCACAGCTTTGGCCGCGAACTCCTCGACTAAGGTGGATAGAACGTCAGTAGGTGAGAGGGCCGGGCCGCTCCCCCCTACACCAGCTTCTGCTGTCGCCCCGTTCACCGTGGGCTGTGACCCGGCCATAAAGACACCCACCCGGTTTGGCGGGTCAAAGGGGTCCGGAATACTGTTCCCGTCGGACTCACCCTCAGACCGGCCGTCCTGCAACTGATACAGAGATTTAGTCTCTCCGGATGAGGACCCGTCGTCGGAGTAGACAACTGTTTCTCCGCCGGATTCCGATCCGTCCTCGGTTTGGACCCCGTGAACTGCTCCAACGAAAACGTGCTTCATGGCGGGCTGAATCCGGGCCGATCTCACACGCTGAGCCGGCTCGATGATGTTGGAGAAGATGTCCGGCTCAGGTCCCAGTTCGCCGATCTTGCCGATGAAGACTTGAATGCCACCGAAGGGAACCCGGTACCCGTATTCGATTGAATCGGCCTCCGGTCCCCAACCTGCGTCGTCGATGTAGATCCGGCCGCGGCGACTCTTGGTCATCCGGCCAGCAACGTAGCCCTTGAGCCCTTCAAAGCTGCCCTTCAAGAACTCGAAACCATCGTGCGGAGGCCCCATGGTGGGCGCCAACTGTCGTGGAATTAACACGGCAGATGTCCGGTTTAGCGAACTTGATGATGGAACCATCGCACAGGTTAGCTTGAAAGGGTTAAAAGCACACAAAGGACACAGAGGGTTTATACTAGTTCGGCCCCTTCGATGAAGGTAAAAGCCTACGTCTAGTTTGGTTTGGTATTGCTTGGGCGTCGATGAACAGGGAGCGGTTTGCTTGCCTGTCTCGACGGATTGTTTCTTGCCTGTCCTTGAACCGTCGCCGGGTCGTCCCTTTATATAGAGGCGACGCCCGGTCCGGTTTATAGAGTCCCGAGGCCGGCTCATACTCGTGTCCGCCTCGGTCTCTACTCTTTCTTTCTTATCTCTCAAGTTACATGGTCAGGCGGTTTACAAACCGTAACTCTATACATGGGCCCTAAGATCTCATGGGCCGTAGCCTTTACTAAAGATTACAATGACACAACGATATTACCATATTCCGGTTTACACTAGCCGGTTCATACCTGCTAGTAATATCCCTGACAGTCACCAAATCATATAACTCATATAATACTAAATCGATATAGAACGTTAAGTGTGCGGACCCTACGGGTTCGAGAACTATGTAGACATGACCGAGACACTTCTACAGTTAGTAACCAATAGTGAAACCTGGATGCTCATACCTACATATTCTACAAAGATCTTTATCGGTCGAACCATTATGACAACATACGTTATTCCCTTTGTCATCGGTATATTACTTGCCCGAGATTCGATCGTTGGTATCTTCATACTTAGACCAATCTCGTTACCGGCAAGTCTCTTTACTCATTCTGTAATACATCATCCTGCAACTAACTCATTAGTCACTTTGCTTGCAAGGCTTCTTATGATGTGTATTACCAAGAGGGCCCAGAGATACCTCTCCGATACTCTGAGTGACAAATCCTAATCTCGATCTGTGCCAACTCAACAAACACCTTCAGAGATACATGTAGAGCATATCTATAATCACCCAGTTACGTTGTGACGTTTGATAGCACACAAGGCATTCCTCCGGTATCCAGGAGTTGCATAATCTCATAGTCGGAGGAATATGTACTTGACATGAAGAAAGCAATAGTAGTAAAACTGAGAGATCATTGTGCTAAGCTAATGAATGGGACCCAGTTATCAAATGACCACTCATGTCCATGGTTAGGAAACCTTAACCATTTTTGATCAACGAGCTAGTAAAGTAGAGGCTCTATATATTCACACATGTATCAAGGTTTCCGATCAATACAATTCTAGCATAAATAATAAACATTTATCATGAATAAGGAAATATAAAATAACAACTTTATTATTGCCTCTAGGGCATATTTCCTTTCAATTAGAAGTCAAGTGTGGTTCTAATCTTCTCACTCTAATTCATTGGCATCGGTTAGCTCTAGACGGCAAAGCGCCGTCGAATCCAGAAGGCCATACACTTGTGAACTGTGGAGAGGTCATGCTTTTAGTCTTCCGTTTGAGGGGTCATTTGTGAAGTATTCGAGGGACTTCGTCAACGATCTACACCAACTCTTATTTCGCTACAACTTGTAGTTGGCAACGATCCGATCTAAACCCATTATGCATAGTGTTCCTAGTTCGATCGTAGGATGACTTTTTTTACTACATTTCCCAACAGAGTCCAGGTTCCTCATATAGCTGCCTGAGTCGGACAGATCCACCTAGATATGTGGCGATATATATGGTCATTTGTTAGTCTCGATATAGCGTACATAACGAATCCTAGACCCGAGGTCGACGCAAGAGTTCGGGATGGTGACCGACTTGTTTATGATCTACGAAACACTACTTTATAAATGGGTAGTTATTATAAATATAGATTTTGAGCTAGTATAGATCCATATGTCGTGAGGCATGGTTGATCGATAAGGGATTTGCTCCTTCTACTTGGAGAAATATTCTATGGGGCATCTCGTGTGATCTGGCTCGAAAAGCATGGACATGCGACACAAATTAAGTGTTTTTGGAAGTCGGTATCGCAAGAACGAGAAAGAGGCTGGGATGGTGACCAGCTTGTTTAGGGTCTATCAAACGCTACTTTGTAAATGGGTAGTTATTATTAAGAGGGATGTCGAGCTAGTCTAGATCCATGTCGTGAGGCATGGTTGACCGATAAGAGATTTGCTCGTACCACTTGGAGAGATATTCTCTGGGCATCTTATTTGATCCGACTCCAAAAGCATGGCCATGCGACACGGATAATTGTTAATCATGTTTCGAAAGTCAAAATCAGTGATGACCCACAAGTAGAAGGGGTCAATCATACTCCTTTTGACAAGTAAGAGTGTCAAACCCAACGAGGAGCAGAAGGAATCAATAAGCGGTTTTCAACAAGGTATTCTTTGCAAGTGATGTAGAGCAGTAACAATTGATTATTTGGTAGTAAGATAGTTCATAGCAAGTAACAAGTAACAAAAGTAACAAGGTGCAGCAAGATGGCCCGATCCTTTTTATTGCAAATGACAAGACAAAAGTGATTCTTATAGTGATTAAAGCATTCTTGAGGACACATGGGAATTTCGTCTAGTCACTTTCACCACAATTCATTGATTTGATAAGTTGTTATGTGGGTGGACCGGTGCTAAGGTTCTGCTATTACTTGAACAGATAACCTACCTATGATTTGTTGGGGAATGTAGTATTTTAAAATTTTCCTACGATCACGCAAGATCTATCTACCAGATGCATAGCAACGAGAGGGAAGAGTGCGTCTACGTACCCTCGTAGACCGGAAGCGGAAGCGTCAAGTGACGCGGTTGATGTAGTCGAACTTCTTCGCGATCCAACCGATCAAGCACCGAACGTACGACACCTCCGCGTTCAGCACATGTTCAGCTTGATGACGTCCCACGAGCTCTTGA
The DNA here is from genome assembly GCA_902687465.1 of Secale cereale. Classification (NCBI taxonomy): domain Eukaryota; kingdom Viridiplantae; phylum Streptophyta; class Magnoliopsida; order Poales; family Poaceae; genus Secale; species Secale cereale. The sequence continues at coordinate 873,712,783 of LR738712.1, read as the reverse complement.
TCCAGTTGAGCTTCACGGGAGAGTTTCGTCAGCACGACGGCATGGTGACGGATATGATGTATTTACCGGCGCAGGGCTTCGCCTAAGCACTGCAACGGTATGACCGAGGTGTGTTTCTGTGGAGGGGGGCACCGCACACGGCTAGAACAATTCAACTTGTGTGTCTTTGGGTGCCCCCTGCCCCCGTATATAAAGGAGCAAGGGGGGAGGCCGGCTGGCCCTCTATGGTGCGGCTAGGGCTGTAATCCTACTAGGAATAGGATTGCAATCCTATTCCTAGTAGGAACCTACCAAAGAAGGAAAAGGGGGGAAGGAAAGAGAGGGAGAGGGAGTGGGAAAGAGGGGCCGCGCCCCCTTCCCCTAGTCCTATTCGGACTCCTCCTAGGGAGGGGGCGCGCCACCTCCTGGCTGCTGCCCTCTCTCTCCCCTATGGCCCACCAGGGCCCACCATTCCATCGGGGGGTTCCGGTAACCCCCCCGGCACTCCGGTAAATTCCGAAACTTTCCAGAACACTTCCGGTGTCCGAATATAGTCGTCCAATATATCAATCTTTATGTCTCGGACATTCCGAGACTCCTCGTCATGTCCGTGATCTCATCTGGGACTCCGAACTTCCTTCGGTACATCAAAACTCATAAACTCATAATACCGATCATCATCAAACGTTAAGCGTGCGGACCCTACGGGTTCGAGAACTATGTAGACATGACCGAGACTCATCTCCGGTCAATAACCAATAGCGGAACCTGGATGCTCATATTGGCTCCTACATATTCTACGAAGATCTTTATCGGTCAAACCGCATAACAACATACGTTGTTCCTTTTGTCATCGGTATGTTACTTGCCCGAGATTCGATCGTCGGTATCTCTATACCTAGTTCAATCTCATTACCGGCAAGTATTTTTACTCGTTCCGTAATACATCATCTCGTGACTAACTCATTAGTCATTTGCTTGCAAGGCTTATTATGATGTGCATTACCGAGAGGGCCCAGAGATACCTCTCCGACACTCAGAGTGACAAATCCTAATCTTGATCTATGCCAACACCACGAATACTTTCGGAGACACCTGTAGAGCATCTTTATGATCACCCAGTTACGTTGTGACATTTGATAGCACACAAGGTGTTCTTACGGTATTCGGGAGTTGCACAATCTCATAGTCATAGGAACATGTATAAGTCATGAAGAAAGCAATAGCAGTAAAACTAAACGATCATAGTGCTATGCTAACGGATGGGTCTAGTCCATCACATCATTCTCCTAATGATGTGATCTCATTGATCAAATGACAACTCATGTCTATGGCTAGGAAACATAACCATCTTTGATCAATGAGCTAGTCTAGTAGAGGCATACTAGGGACACTCTCTTTTGTCTATGTATTCACACATGTACTAAGTTTCCGGTTAATACAATTCTAACATGAATAATAAACATTTATCATGATATAAGGAAATATAAATAACAACTTTATTATTGCCTCTAGGGCATATTTCCTTCAGTCTCCCACTTGCACTAGAGTTAATAATCTAGCTCACATCGCCATGTTATTTAATACTGATAGTTCACATCGTTATGTGAATAACACCCATAGTTCACATCGCCATGTGACCAACACCCAAAGGGTTTACTAGAGTCAATAATCTAGTTCACATCTGTCGGGACCCCGATCCTAAGTCACACAGGTCTAGCCTGTAACACATCATATCACTTTGCGGCCTCACGCACGGTATCCCCACGGGTGCCACCTTACCTGGCCCGGGACCGTTTGCGCATTTTGGCACACGTATATGATAGTGTCGCTAGCATCCATATGACAGAGAACCCGGGCCGACATGACCAGTTATAAACCAAAAGTGGCACTAAATTACAGAGACAGGCATACATGACCCAGCAACGAACGTGTCGGTCATCAACGTATGAACCCAAGTCGTAGCAAGCTACAAGGACTTAAAGGAACAACGCGTGACATTTCCCCTAAGGGACAGACACGGGAACGAAGAAGGACACATGCCGGCCAGCCTAAGTGTTCCGGAGCAGTAGCAAGCTACCAAGGCTCAGTGGAAGCACTAGGAGACATTTCCCTGTAAGATAGGCTACCAAAGGTAAACAACTAGGTGTCGGATCCCACACATAGCAATACACATTACACGTACGCATAACATGCAAGTATGTGTTGTACAACATGGCATCACAACATAACTCAACAACTCATATAGATAAAGGCCCATAAGAGCCATCATAGCATTTATTACAATCAGAGGTCACATGACCCAACATACAGAGCATACAGGCAACGGAAGCATAACATGTCTGAGTACAGACAACTACAAATGAAAAAGGCCGAGAAGCCTGACTAACTACAAGACCCTCCCAAGGGCACAAGATCGTAGCTGAGGTAACAAGCTAAACATCGAAGTCCACGCGGAACCACTAGCGAGACTGAAGTCTCTCTGCAAAACATAAATTAAGCAAACGTGAGTACAAAGGTACTCAGCAAGACTTACATCAGAACTAACTACATATGCATCAGTATCAACAAGGGTAGGGACGGAAATGGGGCCCCATACCCGTCAAACCCATGGGGATTTCATCCATTAGGGGCCGGGGATGGGTGAAAATCTTCCCCATGGGGATATTTACCGAACTTATTTATTCCCCATAGGGTACAACGGGGATGGGGATGGTATACTAGTCCCCAGACCCGCTACCCAACGGGGACCCGCATTTTAGATATGACATGTAGGACCATATATATGTCTATATATAACCCTAAAGATTTCAATAACCCTACCTCTCATCCGATCGTGCTCACCTCAGCCGCCGCCATGATGAAGAAGTCAACACGTCCTACTCCTAGATCCGCAGCAACAGGAGAAGCACAACGCCGTAGCTCAAGGTTCCTAGGTAACGTTGATGCGTCAAATTCATCAGCCACGACCCAGACACCAGCAGCCGGACGGCCATCACCTCGTCTTCTACAGCCATCCATCTCCACGGTGCTCTCTCTCTCTGATGATTATCCCCTCTTCGAGCGACTAGAAAAAAGAAGGGGATATGAGAAGCCAACCGCTTCGATGTAGCAGAGGCCGGCGGCGGCGGCCACCACCACGGAGTCCGGCAGCGACACAGGTGCGCCGTCCCCCTGAGCCACTCCCAGCCATGGAGTCTAACGACGGCGCAGGTGCCTTCCTCCCCGGCCGCCGTGCCCAGCCGTCCTTAGCCATACCTAGTCGTCCTCCCCGCCCGCCGTCCCCCGCCCCTCTTTAGTCGATTGGCCCTCATATGCTCCGGCGTGGACATCTTCTGCTGATGGAGATTGGTCCATACACGACGGAGATTGGAATTTGTGAAGATTGTTTTTCATGTACTCCCTCCGTTCCTAAACATAAGTCTTTGTAGACATTTCACTATGAACCACATACGGATGTATGTAGATGCATTTTAAGTGTATATTCACTCATTTTGCTCCGTATGTAGTCTACAGTAGAATCTCTACAAAGACTTATATTTAGGAACGGAGGGAGTATGTCTAACATGTAGTGTCTTGTAGTACTGGTCGGCGTCCAGACTTTTTAGATTCAGTAATGAAGCTGAAATTTTAGATTGATTTAGTACTGGTCATCTCCACAATTTTTTTGAGGAGATTTAGTTGTTTTTGGTCGACCCTTGGCTTGCAAACTTTTAGATTGATTGTAGTACTGTTCATCAATCATCATCCACTAATTTTTGGGGGAGATTCAGTTCTGAATTGTGCCGTGCTAGCACTGAATAATTACTCAGTAGTTTCAGAAATTAAAATCACATAACAATTGATTATGATTTTTCACACTTCTTTACTACCACAACAGTCTATTTACATGAATTGATTTGTACGCATGCATATGATAAATGTAGTATCATTTTTTCATGATCTTTATGTAATTAGTAACTACATATATTACTCAATACCATATATATTCTTGCATTTAACGTGATAATAATTTAGTGTGTACAAATCAACGCATATCCATTTATTCTTTCCACGTAGTGGGAGATAAGTACCATTTTCAACATGGGATAGCAGTACTGTACTGCACTGATGAACAAAATCATATGTTTAAACTTCTTTCATCTTGTAGATCCTTGATCCATTGGATTCCACCACTGGAAGCAGCAGCCTAGTCAGCGCTCCTACTCTGACATCCCCTCAACATGAAGCTGATGAGGTACCAGTATCACAGGCTGAGCCCATGAATACAGATTCAGTTATCATAGAGGAAGACAACGAAGAAGATGAAGCACAAGCGGAAGAAAATGAAGCAGAAGGTGTTGTCCGTCCTAGGAGGAAGTTGACATCTCCTGTTTGGAAGGAGTTTAAGAAAGTAAAAGTGATGAACAGAATGAAGGCCAAGTGTAATTGGTGCTCAAAGAAGCTTGGAGGGGAACCAAGAAATGGAACGAAGCATCTCCTTGACCATTGAAAGATTGTACATGGAAAGAAGGTTTAGAGGTGAGTCAATCTAAGATTGTACATGGCACCATTTTTCAACTTCAAAGATTTGTATCTATTCATCAAGCATTTGTTTATGGTTGTCGTATGTGTTTCTGCAGCGCATCACAGTATAGAGGGGGTTCCTTCTGTACTTACTACTACAAGTCAGCTCAACTTCAACAAATAATGATGCCGAACACATACCAATGCTGTAGCTGTTAGCTTGCTACCTCTGCAATACTTTTGCGCCCGATCATGTTTACCTTAAGTTAGTTATGGTCACACAGAACCTTATGTTGGAGTCAATAAATTATGTCAAGTGAGTCAGACGAATTTTGTAGTCAATAAATTATGTCAAGTGAGTCGGATAAAATTGTGTCCTTATTAAATGTGGTGTTTGCATTGATACTCTCATCATGCGTGTGCTCAAGCTATTCAATATGATATTTGTGTTCAACAATGGTGCATACAACATCTTGTCGCCATGTACCATTACTAGTGCATTTTTATTTGTTATTTCACTTTAATAAATGGTGGTTGTATTTTATCATATTATATATATGATTATTTGTTTATGGGGATGGGGACCCTAATGGGGCCCCGCTACCCAGTGGGGCATGGGTATGGGAAAATTTCATCCCCGGTCATGTAAACGAGGATGGGGATGGGGTGATGGGGAATAGATGGGTACGGGGATGTTCTATGGGTCCCCATAGGGGATTGTCCCCATTGCCATCCCTAAACAAGGGGGTGGTGGAGTTTGACTGCAGCAAGCCAGCTTTGACTCGGTGGCTATCCTGAACTATGACTGCAAGTAACTCTTTTGAGGTGGCGCACACGAGTCCACATATTCACCAATCAATACACCACTATGGATCCATTCCCGTCTACCTACGAGAAGGCCATCCATAGCACTCACACTTGTCTTGAGCATTTTAGAGTATCCACTTTCACTTGTCTATGTACCACGTAAGCATCCAAGAAGTCCATATCCGCGGACCCGGCTATTCGAATAGATCATGTTAACCCTGCAGGGGTGTACTTCTTCACACACGCTCTCGCCACTTACCGCCATGTACACGTCGTGTATCTCAGCAACCTTCAAGCGGAAGCCTGGCGAGGGTGTCGGCCACGACCTGACTAACCACACAAGTCTCTCGTCCAGGTTTATCGCCTATTCGGGTTCCATCCGTGGGGAGATCCGGCCGGGGTGTCACTCACGGCCCCAAATGATGTGCGCAGGGTTCCCAAGCCCACCTCGACGGATGGATCTACGCTTGGTACACCGTGCCACGGTGCCTAGTCTGACCCAAGCCCACATGTACCGTGTGCCACTTGATAGACTACTAGCACTACCTATAACACCAGAAACTAGTTGCAACTCCTGGACAGAGATCTAGTTGATTAATAAGTCGAGAGGGGTCGAGTTACCGGAACCCAATGTGTGGTAGTAACTAGTCATTGGACAACTTACACAGAACTCAGTTCTTAAGGACGGTTCCAGTGAGACAACCCACCATGTACTCCTACATGGCCTCTCACCGCTACCTTTACCAAATCGTGTTCACACACTTAGCTCACACACAGTAGGACATGTTCACCACATTCCAATTCAGCCCCGATGAATCAGACCTGACACGACTCTAAGCAATAGCAGGCATAACCAGAAAGCATGAATGAGTAGGCACAACATGGCTCAAACAACTCCTACTCATACTAGTGGGTTTCAACTATTTACTGTGGCAATGACAGGTCATGCACAGGAAAAGGGTTCAACTACTGCAGCAAAAGCAGTTCAATCGTTGTTGTCCTAATGCAGTAAAAGAGAGCATTAGCGAGAGAGTGGGATTGTATCGGGATGCTCAATGGGGGTTTGCTTGCCTGGCACTTCTGAAGATATTAATAGCTCTTCATCGGTGTCATCGAACTCATCGTCGGAACGTCGTCTACTGAGAGAGAACAAAACCGGCAAACAGAGAAAGAAAACAATCAATGCAATGCGACAATATGATGCATGATCATGACATGGCAATATGATGTTGGTTGAGCTAATGCAACTAGCAACACAATTAAATGAAGTTGGTTTGAACCAAAGGTTCAAATTCAAACCCCATATGTGATTATTCAAATGCCATTTATTCAAATTGTCCTAAACAGCAGCCATAAGTTGTTCTAACATGCATGAAAATTCCATAAACAGATTCCTTGGATTTTTCTGATCAATTTTCATATATAAATTATTTTCATCTGAGCTACGGTTGATTTTATATGATTTTTAGAAGTTTAAAGCATTTTCTGGAATTTCTAAACCTTTTCTGATTTATTTTAATTCCAGAAAGGCTTTACTGCGTCAGCACTACGTCATCATGATGTCAGCAGGTCAACGGGCTGGTCCAGGTCAATTCTGACATGTGGGCTCCACATGCCAGTGACACAGTGCTGCCTAGAGTCACAGACAGGTGGGGTCAGGTCAACGACCACGTCAGCAGAGTCAAAGCTGACGGGTGGGTCCCACTGTTTATGGATTAATCTAAACAGAAAATAAAACTAACCTAAACAGGTACAGGGGCCCACATGGCAGTGGCTCTAGGGGGGATTAGTGGGGTAATTAGTCACTAATTAAGTGCCACGTCGGCGGTCACCGGACACTGGCCGGCGACGACCAAAACAACGGCGGAGACTCGCCGGAGTTGCTCGGGCTCGCGCTACAGACGGCGGGAGGACGCGCGAATGCCACCAGCAGATAGCCCGCACACGCCCGCATCTAGCTGGCTGCTCGGGAGGTCGCGGGGTCGCCGGGAACGACGGCCACGTCCACGGAGGCGGCCGCCGGAGTTCGGGTGATGAACGGAATGACGCTACGGGCCACTCCAGGAGCAACGGGTGGCCCTGTCCGATGCGCGGGAGTGCAAGGCGTGCAGTGGCGAGCTCGGACGCACGCTACGGTGGCTGTGGCCACGGCGGCGACTTGGCCGGCGGAGCCAAGCTTTCGGGTGCGGTGGTTAGCTAGGCTAGGTGGAGAATTCGACCGCGGGGAGAGAGGGGAAACAGACAGGGGCTCACGGCGAAGTCGAAGAGCAGGTCAGCGGCTCGGGGGAGGCTCTGGAGGCGACGGAGAGACAACGGCGATCTCGGACGGCCGCGGTTGAAGACGACGGCGGCGAGGGCGTTCGGGGGCGTCCGGTGTCGCATAGGTACTTAGGGAGGCGTAGAAGACGGAGGCGGAGCTCGTGGACACCTTGCGGGGACATGGGGAGGGCTGTGGCCGCGGGGGAGCTCGTCAGCGGCGACGGCTTCGTTCGGTCCCGTTCGAGGGAAGCGGGGGAGAGAGACAGAGGAGGGGGAAGAAGCATGAGGAGGGGTCGAGGGGGTTCCAGGGGTGTCGTGGCGCTCGTCCAGGGCGTCGGGGAGGGAAGCAGGCAGGGAGGAGGTGCAGGCCGTGGGCGTGCGCCGTCGCCACGCACCTGCCTGTCCTCCTGGCAGGAGGTTGAAGACGCCCTTGCCCCTGGTGGGCTGGGCCGTCTAGCTGGGCCGGTTTTGGTGCAGGTAAGCAGCCCAGGTGAGCTCTTCTCTCTCTCTCTTTTCTGGTTTTGCTTTCTTTTCTATTTCTGTAATTTGTTTCTGATTTAGTAAAAAAATACCAAATCAATTTATTATCTTCTGATAAATTTGTAGGGACTAAAAGAATTATTCCAAGGCCCCTCACAATTTTCCAGAATTATTGGAGCAATTTAAAATATATATAGCATTTAAATGGCCCCAATTCAAATACTTATGATTTAAATTCAAAGTCCCAGAAATAATTCCTTAAAAATGTTCCTAAATTTTGGTTTGGTCACAAAGCCTTGCCAAAATTATCAAACATTGATGAAGGCATTTTTGGGTTTATTGAAAAGGATTTTTATTTGAACCTAGTTGGGTTCATTTAGTGCTAGGGTTTGATCAATCCCCAATTCCAGTTTAAAGAAAAGTTTAGACATGATGCAGCAGCCAATCTAGCACTAGGCAGACAGAAGCTAGGGATGTGACAACTCACCCCCACTAAAACAAGAATCTCGTCCCGAGATTCAAGCGTAGGGTAAGAAATCAAAGGGGACACAAAGCCATCACAATCTTCACGATCCAATTTTCCTTCTCGGAGATGTTGATTTATTGCATCATATTGATCTTGTCATCCTTGCTTTGAGATCTTCATCCAACCAGATGATAACGGAGACATACTCTGTAGAAATCGATCTTCCCGAAGATCAAGGAACTCAGGATCAACTCATGGAGTGAGACATTGAAGCATCTCTTGAGCTGAGACACGGAACACACATCCAGAGGGATGGAGTGAAACAAGAGCTGAAGATTCATTTGGCCGGCAATAATTCCACACCTAAAAGATGGTGATCGAGGTCGCCAGACGGGGCACCTTAGAGAGGGTGACTCGTAGAATTATTCCCTTAAGTGGCAAAAAGGATTACTTTTGATATAGAGATCATTGAAATTCCCTATACCAGCCTAAGGCAAATCACAATCAATCGTTTGACAGAGTCCGTAAGAATGACATTCTCGGGCCAGAATGGATGATGTGGACTACCTTGTTGAAGACAACACCAGGGATGATTTTGCTTATCATCGGAAATGAATGGGACCCATGGCAAGTTGGCACATTGGCGGTGCAAGCTGGGAACAAAATGCAAATGCTGGGAATGATTCTGATAACTGGGGTGAATCCCAACAGTAGAGAGTAAATCTACTCTTGAGGGGTTATGGCATAACCGAAGGGACTAGGAGCAATCCCAGTTAGTGCCGGTGATAACACCTAGTGTTTATGCGCGCTCTCAAGAACTTGAGAATTCCCATATCCATCAAGGTTTTACCAATATCCGTGTCAAGGATCCTGGCAACACAACATACTACCATGATGAATGGTGGTGGACGATGCAGATGCAAGGAAGATAACACTTTCTCAGATTTCGCCTTAGCGGAGTCAAGGGGCAAAATCTGGATGATCGACCGAGAGACATTTAGCACTCCGCTTCTAATGTTCTCCTTGATGTGTTAGTGTAAGCCATTCATAGATATGTTTGGTATCTTGAACATCAAGTAAAGGTCGGACTTCGGGAGCACAAGAATCCATAAGGAACAACTAGGGAGTAAATCCTACGAAATCCTTATGGGGAGGTGGCCAACTTCTTCAATCAAGATACTACAACAATAGGTCTTCCAGCTGGATGGGTTGGCCACGACATCCACTTTACCGGTTATCGAGAGACCAATATTATAGTTCTTGGAAAATGCTCCAACCATCATATCTGCCTGAGATTCAGTTCTGGTTGGTGTCAGGATATTCCAGACTCATCGAGTCTAGGAAGAAAAATGAAAGTTTTCAACCCAAATCGACGAGACGACGTTGCGAGATTCTCGGGAAATGGACTGCGGTAGTAAGCTCCAAAACATGAGTTGGTTCTGCTACATACATGTGAGCACGTTGTCCAAGACAAGCATGACCATGTAGTAGTCTTATAATAAAACACTACCGATTTCAGGTGGGGACCATCATTGAGGATAACGAAGTCTCTAGGCAAGTCCATGGATTAGATCCCAAGCATAGACTTCTCTTCCTTGAACAAATCAATCGGTGGCTTGGTGTGCTACGGAATACATATGGAGTGGAGGTAATTAATCTACCAAACCATAGAATACTTTGCATGTATGCATGACTGATTTGGGATGATTCCAGGGAAGCAGAACAAATTTCTCAAATTCACGGTGGCAACTTACATCAATTACACGTGAGTTAGGTGAAGCCACTTCTTTCGTCCAAACATATACTTCACGAACGGGTCATGAAGATAATGCTTATAAAAGTTTCCAATACTAGCTGGATGTTCAACAAAATCATGGAGATGATAAAGAGGTTGTCGATGGGCTCAACAATAATTCATCCAGGTTTCCATATAGATGGAATTCCATAACTATGTGAACAAAGTGGTAGCATTGGTCAGACCCAAAAGATATAATGGTGTATGCTCAAGGGAACAACCCTGAGTAAGACAACCTTACGAATATCGTTGGTTCTGATTTGACTTGACGATAACCCATACTCAAATCAAAGTTTAGACAAGACAATAGATCCACAAATGATCATGGGGATCAATTGAAGAAGATATCATCTATCTTCAATACACACACAAGATATCCCTTTGGAGTGAGCTATGTGGGTTAAGCTTTTATCTTCCAACTCTCCAAGTTGTTGTTTAGCTTAACCAACTAGTTCGGGGTATCCAACACAGATTCTTGGAGAAGTGGTGGTTTATAAGAAACCAACTTGATCACAAGCTCAACATAACGGTCAGGGGAACAACCTGGTGATGCTTCCGAGAAGATACTCGGAAAATCACGAACCACCGATATGTTATTAAGCTCGCAAACAATCTTGCTTTTCAGGGCGAGATGATATGATCACCAGAGTGAGGGATTTACGCAATCCTAACCCATTGATCAAAAGGTGCACCAGAAAAATGGACTAGGTAGCACGATCAATCTTAGAATGATGGTTCAGTAACCAACACACTAAGAATGAGATTATCCTCCATTAACCACCAAGCAACAGGGTTGCTAGGAGTATTGATTTCACACATCATGATTCACTTGTCAGTATTCCGGTTACGATAACATGGAGACCGAGGAATGAACGATAATGGCGAGAAGTATCACTGTATCAAGAGTTCGTAGGAGGTTGTGCCATTCCCATGACATTCTTGATATAAAGATGGTAATACTCCAAGTTAGAACAGAACAAAAGTTGGAATGTTATTTTGACCTGCGGAGTACAATTGCTTTGACCCAATCCTAGATATGGATAAGGTACTAGAGTTTGTTTCTCCTAGTCATTCCAGAATAGAATGACTTGACGGACCACAAGAGTAGAAGGCATCGATGAACACGAATGCACAACCACTCCTGACTATCAACTGATAGACGAGGGTCATAATACAATTAGAAGGAGACAACTCAAGGAACATATAACTTCTGAGTTGTGGATGCATAGATTAACATGTCGAACGAGTTCAACATATTTCTTCCGGATAACCCATGCAGAAAGTAGAATTGGCAGAGTCACAATATGAATGGAGTACTACTCAAGAGCACTCGGGTTGTGATCTTTTGGTTCAGAAGAACTTCTGCCATGATGGTTCATGGTATTTGGAAGAAGGATATACCACGGACCTCGAGGACTATCACAAGGTTACTAATATCCTAAAGGGACGAGCAAATACTACCAACATGAAGTAGGTAGAATGAATCTTGGATTCAAGAACCCAGGAATATAATGCCTACTAACTAAATGGCATCACGGGATGCTTTCGAGAATGATGGCCAGAATCATCACACTGGGAATATGAAACATTGCTAGATTACTGGGTGATCTTCTAAGACACCTAGGGTCATAATAATAAGTCCAACATATATGTCGAGGTAACAGAGTGCCTCAACACACCGACTAGTGTGGTTAATCTGGCCTAAAAGGACATTAGGAACAGATAGGAATGATTTGCAAATGCATCAGATTGTTTAGAGACCTAGGATGACATCGGACAACATGACGGCTGTAAATGCCCAAAAAGGTTTTGAGATTCGAGCAAAAGGATAGCATAATCACTTAACATCATAATGTCAAGGTTCTGAGACCAACAGTTGAACAAACAGAAGTACTTGAGACTGAACTGAAAGTTGAATCCACATTAACGTGATCCTGATAAATAGAATGAGAATCCTAGTTCTTAATCCCCGTAAAAAGAAGAAGGTGACTCAGATCAGAAGGTCATAGGGTAAAGGAGTAAAAAGAGCCTTACGTTCCCTTCCACAATCAATTCCCTTAATATAACTAAAGAGTTTCTAGACACAACTTCGACCAGTTTGGCTTACTAATCCTACAGGCAGTCAGGCTCTGATACCAAAGCTGTCGGGACCCCGATCCTAAGTCACACAGGTCTAGCCTGTAACACATCATATCACTTTGCGGCCTCACGCACGGTATCCCCACGGGTGCCACCTTACCTGGCCCGGGACCGTTTGCGCATTTTGGCACACGTATATGATAGTGTCGCTAGCATCCATATGACAGAGAACCCGGGCCGACATGACCAGTTATAAACCAAAAGTGGCACTAAATTACAGAGACAGGCATACATGACCCAGGAACGAACGTGTCGGTCATCAACGTATGAACCCAAGTCGTAGCAAGCTACAAGGACTTAAAGGAACAACGCGTGACATTTCCCCTAAGGGACAGACACAGGAACGAAGAAGGACACATGCCGGCCAGCCTAAGTGTTCCGGAGCAGTAGCAAGCTACCAAGGCTCAGTGGAAGCACTAGGAGACATTTCCCTGTAAGATAGGCTACCAAAGGTAAACAACTAGGTGTCGGATCCCACACATAGCAATACACATTACACGTACGCATAACATGCAAGTATGTGTTGTACAACATGGCATCACAACATAACTCAACAACTCATATAGATAAAGGCCCATAAGAGCCATCATAGCATTTATTACAATCAGAGGTCACATGACCCAACATACAGAGCATACAGGCAACGGAAGCATAACATGTCTGAGTACAGACAACTACAAATGAAAAAGGCTGAGAAGCCTGACTAACTACAAGACCCTCCCAAGGGCACAAGATCGTAGCTGAGCTAACAAGCTAAACGTCGAAGTCCACGCGGAACCACTAGCGAGACTGAAATCTCTCTGCAAAACATAAATTAAGCAAACGTGAGTACAAAGGTACTCAGCAAGACTTACATCAGAACTAACTACATATGCATCAGTATCAGCAAGGGGGTGGTGGAGTTTGACTGCAGCAAGCCAGCTTTGACTCGGTGGCTATCCTGAACTATGACTGCAAGTAACTCTTTTGAGGTGGCGCACACGAGTCCACATATTCACCAATCAATACACCACTATGGATCCATTCCCGTCTACCTACGAGAAGGCCATCCATAGCACTCACACTTGTCTTGAGCATTTTAGAGTATCCACTTTCACTTGTCTATGTACCACGTAAGCAGCCAAGAAGTCCATATCCGCGGACCCGGCTATTCGAATAGATCATGTTAACCCTGCAGGGGTGTACTTCTTCACACACGCTCTCGCCACTTACCGCCATGTACACGTCGTGTATCTCGGCAACCTTCAAGCGGAAGCCTGGCGAGGGTGTCGGCCACGACCTGACTAACCACACAAGTCTCTCGTCCAGGTTTATCGCCTATTCGGGTTCCATCCGTGGGGAGATCCGGCCGGGGTGTCGCTCACGGCCCCAAATGATGTGCGCAGGGCTCCCAAGCCCACCTCGACGGATGGATCTACGCTTGGTACACCGTGCCACGGTGCCTACTCTGACCCAAGCCCACATGTACCGTGTGCCACTTGATAGACTACTAGCACTACCTATAAACACCAGAAACTAGTTGCAACTCCTGGACAGAGATCTAGTTGATTAATAAGTCGAGAGGGGTCGAGTTACCGGAACCCAATATGTGGTAGTAACTAGTCATTGGACAACTTACACAGAACTCAGTTCTTAAGGACGGTTCCAGTGAGACAACCCACCATGTACTCCTACATGGCCTCTCACCGCTACCTTTACCAAATCGTGTTCACACACTTAGCTCACACACAGTAGGACATGTTCACCACATTCCAATTCATCCCCGATGAATCAGACCTGACACGACTCTAAGCAATAGCAGGCATAACCAGAAAGCATGAATGAGTAGGCACAACATGGCTCAAACAACTCCTACTCATACTAGTGGGTTTCAACTATTTACTGTGGCAATGACAGGTCATGCACAGGAAAAGGGTTCAACTACCGCAGCAAAAGCAGTTCAATCGTTGTTGTCCTAATGCAGTAAAAGAGAGCAGGAGCGAGAGAGTGGGATTGTATCGGGATGCTCAATGGGGGTTTGCTTGCCTGGCACTTCTGAAGATATTAATAGCTCTTCATCGGTGTCATCGAACTCATCGTCGGAACGTCGTCTACTGAGAGAGAACAAAACCGGCAAACAGAGAAAGAACACAATCAATGCAATGCGGCAATATGATGCATGATCATGACATGGTAATATGCTGTTGGTTGAGCTAATGCAACTAGCAACACAATTAAATGAAGTTGGTTTGAACCAAAGGTTCAAATTCAAACCCCATATGTGATTATTCAAATGCCATTTATTCAAATTGTCCTAAACAGCAGCCATAAGTTGTTCTAACATGCATGAAAATGCCATAAACAGATTCCTTGGATTTTTCTGATCAATTTTCATATATAAATTATTTTCATCTGAGCTACGGTTGATTTTATATGATTTTTAGAAGTTTAAAGCATTTTCTGGAATTTCTAAACCTTTTCTGATTTATTTTAATTCCAGAAAGGCTTTACTGCGTCAGCACTGCATCATCATGATGTCAGCAGGTCAACGGGCTGGTCCAGGTCAATTCTGACATGTGGGCTCCACATGCCAGTGACACAGTGCTGCCTAGAGTCACAGACAGGTGGGGTCAGATCAACGACCACGTCAGCAGAGTCAAAGCTGACGGGTGGGTCCCACTGTTTATGGATTAATCTAAACAGAAAATAAAACTAACCTAAACAGGTACAGGGGCCCACATGGCAGTGGCTCTAGGGGGGATTAGTGGGGTAATTAGTCACTAATTAAGTGCCACGTCGGCGGTCACCGGACACTGGCCGGCGGCGACCAAAACAACGGCGGAGACTCGCCGGAGTTGCTCGGGCTCGCGCTACAGACGGCGGGAGGATGCGCGAATGCCACCAGCAGATAGCCCGCACACGCCCGCATCTAGCTGGCTGCTCGGGAGGTCGCGGGGTCGCCGGGAAAGACAGCCACGTCCACGGAGGCGGCCGCCGGAGTTCGGGTGATGAACGGAACGACGCTACGGGCCACTCCAGGAGCAACGGGTGGCCCTGTCCGATGCGCGGGAGTGCAAGGCGTGCAGTGGCGAGCTCGGACACACGCTACGGTGGCTGTGGCCACGGCGGCGACTTGGCCGGCGGAGCCAAGCTTTCGGGTGCGGTGGTTAGCTAGGCTAGGTGGAGAATTCGACCGCGGGGAGAGAGGGGAAACAGACAGGGGCTCACGGCAAAGTCGAAGAGCAGGTCAGCGGCTCGGGGGAGGCTCTGGAGGCGACGGAGAGACGACGGCGATCTCGGACGGCCGCGGTTGAAGACGACGGCGACGAGGGCGTTCGGGGGCGTCCGGCGTCGCATAGGTACTTAGGGAGGCGTAGAAGACGGAGGCGGAGCTCGTGGACACCTTGCGGGGACGTGGGGAGGGCTTGTTGGGGAACGTAGCATAATTCAAAATTTTCTACGTCTTCACCAAGATCCAACTATGGATACATCTAGCAACGAGCAAGAAAGAGTGCATCTACATACCGTTATGAAGATTGCGTGCGGAAGCTTTCAACGAAGCAAGGATGAAGTAGTCGTACTCTTCACGTTCTTCGTCACCGATGATCTAGCGCCGAACGGACGGCACCTCCGCGTTCAACACACGTACGGTGCAGCAACGTCACCTCCTTCTTGATCCAGCAAGGGGGGAGGAGAAGTCGTCAGAGATCCGGCAGCACGACGGCGTGATGACGGATGCAGTGGAGATCGCAGCAGGGCTTCGCCGGGCGCCCTGCGTGGGAGTTGGGAGGTGTGACGGGAGGGGGAGAGGCGCCAGGGCTGAGGTGCGGCTGCCCTCTCCCCCCCCCCCACATATATATAGGGGCCAGGGGGGCGCCTGGACCCCTGCAGATCCAATCTGCAAGGGGGCGGCGGCCAAGGGGGGTTCCTTGCCCCCCAAGGCAAGTGGAGCCCCCCTCCCCTTTAGGGTTTGAACCCTAGGCGCAGGGGAGGTGGGCCTCCCTTAGTGGTGCGCCAGCCCAGAGGGCTGGACACATCCCCTCGCGGCCTAGGGGCCCCACCGGGATGGGTGGCCCCACCCGGTGGACCCCCGGGGCCCCTCCGGTGGTCCCGGGACGCTCCCGGTGACCCCCGGAGATCACCCGTTAGCCGAAACTGGACTTCCCATATATCAATCTTTACCTCCGGACCATTCCGGAACTCCTCGTGACGTCCGGGATCTCATCCGGGACTCCGAACAACTTTCGGGTTTCCACGTGCATTTATCTCTACGACCCTAGCGTTACCGAACCTTAAGTGTGTAGACCCTACGGGTTCGGGAGACACGTAGACATGACCGAGACCACTCTCCGGTCAATAACCAACAGTGGGATCTGGATACCCATGTTGGTTCCCACGTGTTCCTCGATGATCTTCATCGGATGAACCACCGTGTCAAGGATTCACTCAATCCCGTATGTTATTCCCTTTGTCCATCGGTACGGTACTTGCCCGAGATTCGATCGTCGGTATTCCCAACACCTTGTTCAATCTCGTTATGGCAAGTCTCTTTACTCGATCCGTAATCCATCATCCCGTGACTAACTACTTAGTCACATTGAGCTCATTATGATGATGTATTACCGAGTGGGCCCAGAGGTACCTCTCCGTCATACGGAGTGACAACATCCCAGTCTCGGTTCGTACCAACTCAACAGACACTTTCGGAGATACCCGATGCATACCTTTATAGCCACCCAGTTACGTTGTGACGGTTGGCACACCCAAAGTATTCCTACGGTATCCGGGAGTTGTACAACCTCATGGTCTAAGGAATAAATACTTGACACTGAAAAGCTTATGCATTACGAACTATACGATCTCGTGTTATGCTCAAGTTTGGGTCTTGTCCATCACATCATTCTCCTAATGATGTGATCCCGTTATCACCGACATCTCATGTCCATGGTCAGGAAACCATGACCATCCGTTGATCAACGAGCTGGTAACTAGAGGCCTACCAGGGACTTATTGTGGTCTGTGTATTCACACATGTATCGCTGTTTCCGTACAATACAATTCAAGCATGAATAACAAACGATTATCATGAACAAGGAGATATAATAATAATACTTTTATTATTGCCTCTAGGGCATATCTCCAACAGTCTCCCACTTGCACTAGAGTCAATAATCTAGTTACATTGTGATGAATCGAACACCCATAGACTTCTGGTGTTGATCATGTTTTGCCCGTGAAAGAGGTTTAGTCAACGGGTCTGCTACATTCAGATCCGTATGTACTTTACAAATATCTATGTCTCCATCCTGAACATAATTCCAGATGGAGTTGAAACGGCGCTTGATGTGCTTGGTCTTCTTGTGAAACCTGGGCTCCTTGGTAATAGCAATAGCACCAGTGTTGTCACAGAAGAGAGTCATCGGGCTTGACGCACTTGGAATGACTCCTAGGTCGGTGATGAACTCCTTCATCCAGACTCCTTCCTGCGCTGCTTCAGAAGCAGCTATGTACTCCGCTTCACATGTAGATGCTGCCACCACGCTTTGCTTGCAACTGCACCAGCTGACTGCCCCTCCATTCAAAATATACACGTATCCGGTTTGAGACTTAGAGTCATCCAGATCTGTGTCGAAGCTAGCATCGACGTAACCCTTTACGACGAGCTCTTCGTCACCTCCATAAATGAGAAACATATCCTTAGTCCTTTTCAGGTACTTCAGGATGTTCTTGACCGCTGTCCAGTGTTCCGTACCGGGATCACTTTGGTACCTCCCTACCAAACTTATGGCAAGGTTCACATCAGGTCTGGTACACAGCATGGCATACATGATAGAACCTATTGCCGAGGCATAGGGAATGACACTCATCTTTTCTCTATCTTTTGCCGTGGTCGGCGACTGAGTCTTACTCAATCTCATACCTTGCAAAACAGGCAAGAATCCTTTCTTTGACTGATCCATATTGAACTTCTTCAATATTTTGTCAAGGTATGTACTTTGTGAAAGACCAATGAGGCGTCTCGATCTATCTCTATAGATTTTGATGCCTAATATGTAAGCAGCTTCTCCAAGGTCCTTCATTGAAAAACTTTTATTCAAGTAGGCCTTTACATTTTCCAAGAATTCTATATCATTTCCCATTAGCAATATGTCATCCACATATAATATGAGAAATGCTACAGAGCTCCCACTCACTTTCTTGTAAATACAGGCTTCTCCATAAGTCTGTATAAAGCCAAACGCTTTGATCACCTCATCAAAGCGAATATTCCAACTCCGAGATGCTTGCACCAGCCCATAAATCGAGCGCTGGAGCTTGCATACCTTGTTAGCGTTTTCTGGATCGACAAAACCTTCCGGTTGCATCATATACAACTCTTCCTTGAGGAAGCCATTAAGGAATGCTGTTTTGACGTCCATTTGCCATATCTCATAATCATAGAATGCGGCAATAGCTAACATGATTCTGACTGACTTCAGCATCGCTACGGGAGAGAAAGTCTCATCGTAGTCAATCCCTTGAACTTGTCGATAACCTTTAGCGACAAGCCGAGCCTTGTAGATGGTCACATTACCATCCGCGTCTGTCTTCTTCTTAAATATCCATTTATTTTCTATGGCGTGCCTATCATCAGGCAAGTCCACCAAAGTCCATACTTTGTTTTCATACATGGATTCTATCTCGGATTTCATGGCTCCAAGCCATTTATTGGAATCTGGGCCCGCCATCGCTTCTTCATAGTTCGAAGGTTCACCGTTGTCTAACAACATGATTTCCAGGACAGGGTTGCCGTACCACTCTGGTGCGGAACGTGCCCTTGTGGACCTTCGAAGTTCAGTAGTAACTTGATCTGTTTCTTCATGATCATTATCATCAACTTCCTCCCTTGTCGGTGCAGGCACCTCAGGAATAGTTTCCTGCGTTGCGCTACTTTCCGTTCCAGGAGGGGTGACTGTCACCTCATCAAGTTCTACTTTCCTCCCACTCACTTCTTTCGAGAGAAACTCTTTCTCCAGAAAGCATCCATTCTTGGCAACAAAGACTTTGCCTTCGGATCTGTGGTAGAAGGTGTACCCAATAGTTTCCTTTGGGTATCCTATGAAGACGCATTTTTCCGATTTGGGTTCGAGCTTTTCAGGTTGAAGTTTCTTGACATAAGCATCGCAACCCCAAACTTTCAGAAACGACAGCTTCGGTTTCTTGCCAAACCAAAGTTCATATGGAGTCGTCTCAACGGATTTTGACGGAGCCCTATTTAAAGTGAATGCGGCAGTCTCTAAAGCATAACCCCAAAAAGATAGCGGTAAATCGGTGAGGGACATCATAGATCGCACCATGTCCAACAGAGTACGATTTCGACGTTCGGACACACCGTTACGTTGAGGTGTTCTGGGCGGTGTCAATTGTGAAACAATTCCACAGCTTCTAAGGTGTGTGCCAAATTCATGACTTAAATATTCACCCCCACGATCCGATCGCAAGAACTTTATTTTTCTGTCACGTTGATTCTCAACCTCATTCTGAAATTCCTTGAACTTTTCAAAGGTCTCAGACTTGTGTTTCATCAAATAGATATACCCATATCTACTCAAGTCATCTGTGAGGGTGAGAACATAACGGTAGCCTCCGCGAGCCTCAACACTCATTGGACCGCATACATCGGTATGTATGATTTCCAACAAGTTGGTTGCTCGCTCCATTGTTCCGGAGAACGGAGTCTTGGTCATCTTGCCCAAAAGGCATGGTTCGCACGTGTCAAATGATTCATAATCAAGAGACTCTAGAAGTCCATCCGAATGGAGCTTCTTCATACGTTTGACACCAATATGACCAAGGCGGCAATGCCACAAGTATGTGGGACTATCATTATGAACTTTACATCTTTTGGCATCTACACTATGAATATGTGTATTACTACGTTCGAGATTCATCAAAAATAAACCATTGACCAGCGGGGCATGACCATAAAACATATCTCTCAAATAAATAGAACAACCATTATTCTCCGATTTGAAAGAATATCCATCTCGCATAAGACGAGATCCAGAAACAATGTTCATGCTCAAAGCTGGTACTAAATAACAATTATTCAGGTTTAAAACTAATCCCGAGGGTAGATGTAGAGGCAGCGTGCCGACGGCGATCACATCGACCTTGGAACCATTCCCGACGCGCATCGTCACCTCATCCTTCGCCAGTCTCCGTTTATTCCGCAGTTCCTGTTTTGAGTTACAAATGTGAGCAACTGCACCGGTATCGAATACCCAGGAGCTACTACGAGTGCTGGTAAGGTACACATCAATAACATGTATATCATATATACCTTTGACGTTGCCGGCCTTCTTGTCTGCTAAGTATTTGGGGCAGTTCCGCTTCCAGTGACCCGTTCCCTTGCAATAAAAGCACTCTGTCTCAGGCTTAGGTCCATACTTTGGCTTCTTCCCAGCAACAGGCTTGCCAGGCGCGGCAACTCCCTTGCCGTCCTTCTTGAAGTTCTTCTTACCCTTGCCTTTCTTGAACTTAGTGGTTTTATTGACCATCAACACTTGATGTTCTTTCTTGATGTCAACCTCCGCTGATTTCAGCATTGAATACACCTCGGGAATGGACTTCTCCATCCCCTGCATATTGAAGTTCAACACGAAGCTCTTGAAGCTTGGTGGGAGCGACTGGAGGATTCTGTCAACGATCGCTTCATCTGGGAGATTCATTCCCAGCTGAGACAAGCGGTTGTGCAATCCTGAAATCTTGAGGATGTGCTCACTGACAGAACTGTTCTCCTCCATCTTACAGCTGTAGAATGCGTCGGAGACATCATATCTCTCAACTCGGGCATGAGCTTGGAAAACCATTTTCAGCTCTTCGAACATCTCATATGCTCCATGATGCTCAAAACGCTTTTGGAGCCCCGATTCTAAACTGTAAAGCATGCCGCACTGAACCAGGGAGTAATCATCACTACGCGACTGCCAGATGTTCAAAACGTCTTGGTCCGCATCGGGAGCAGGTGCATCACCTAGCGGTGCTTCTAGGACATATGATCTCTTGGCAGCTATGAGGATAATCCTCAGGTTACGGACCCAATCCGTATAGTTGCTACCATCGTCTTTCAGCTTGGTTTTCTCTAGGAACGCGTTGAAGTTGAGGGAAACCTGAGCGTGGGCCATTTGATCTACAAGAGATATTGTAAAGAATTTAGACTAAGTTCATGATAATTAAGTTCATCTTAGTCAAATTATAATGAACTCCCACTCAGAATGACATCTCTCAAGTCATCCAAGTGATACACGATCCGAATCGAGTAGTCCGTGTCCGATCATCACGTGAGACGGACTAGTCAAAAACGGTGAACATCTTCATGTTGATCGTATCTTCTATACGACTCGTGTTCGACCTTTCGGTCTTCCGTGTTCCGAGGCCATGTCTGTACATGCTAGGCTCGTCAAGTGAACCCTAAGTGTATTGCGTGTGTAAATCTGTCTTACACCCGTTGTATGTGAACGTTAGAACCTATCACACCCGATCATCACGTGGTGCTTCGGAGCAACGAGCTTTAGCAACGGTGCACAGTTAGGGGAATCACATTACTTGAAATTTTAGTGAGAGATCATCTTATTTACTACCGTCGTTCTAAGTAAACAAGATGCATAAACATGATAAACATCACATGCAATCAATTAAAGTGACATGATATGGCCAATATCATCTTGCTCCTTGGATCTCCATCTTCGGGGCACCATGATCATCTTGTCACCGGCTCGACACCATGATCTTCATCATCATGATCTCCATCATCGTGTCTTGAAGAAGTCGTCACGCCAACTATTACTTCTACTACTATAGCTAACGTTTAGCAATGAAGTAAAGTAATTACATGGCGTTATTCAGTGACACGCGGGTCATACAATAATTAAGACAACTCCTATGGCTCCTGCCGATTGTCAAGTTCATCGACATGCAAGTCGTGATTCCCTATTACAAAGACATGATCAATCTCATACATCACATATATCATTCATCACATCTTCGTTCTTGGCCATACCACGTCACAAAACACATGCTGCAAAAACAAGTTAGACGTCCTCTAATTGTTGTTGCAAGTTTTACGTGGCTTCTATAGGATTTCTAGCAAGAACGTTTCTTATCTACGCCAAAACCACAACGTGATTTGTCAACTTCTATTTACCCTTCATAAGGACCCTTTTCATCGAATCCGATCCGACTAAAGTAGGAGAGACAGACACCCGCCAGCCACCTTATGCATCTAGTGCATGTCTGTCAGTGGAACCAGTCTCACGTAAGCGTACGTGTAAGGTCGGTCCGGGCCGCTTCATCCCACAATACCGCCGAATCAAGATTGACTAGTAACGGTAAGAAAGTTGAACAAGATCATACGCCCACAACTGCTTTGTGTTCTACTCGTGCAAGATGCTACGCATAAAACCTAGGCTCAGATGCCACTGTTGGGGAACGTAGCATAATTCAAAATTTTCTACGTCTTCACCAAGATCCAACTATGGATACATCTAGCAACGAGCAAGAAAGAGTGCATCTACATACCGTTATGAAGATTGCGTGCGGAAGCTTTCAACGAAGCAAGGATGAAGTAGTCGTACTCTTCACGTTCTTCGTCACCGATGATCTAGCGCCGAACGGACGGCACCTCCGCGTTCAACACACGTACGGTGCAGCAACGTCACCTCCTTCTTGATCCAGCAAGGGGGGAGGAGAAGTCGTCAGAGATCCGGCAGCACGACGGCGTGATGACGGATGCAGTGGAGATCGCAGCAGGGCTTCGCTGGGCGCCCTGCGTGGGAGTTGGGAGGTGTGACGGGAGGGGGAGAGGCGCCAGGGCTGAGGTGCGGCTGCCCTCTCCCCCCCCCCACATATATATAGGGGCCAGGGGGGGCGCCTGGACCCCCTGCAGATCCAATCTGCAAGGGGGCGGCGGCCAAGGGGGGTTCCTTGCCCCCCAAGGCAAGTGGAGCCCCCCTCCCCTTTAGGGTTTGAACCCTAGGCGCAGGGGAGGTGGGCCTCCCTTAGTGGTGCGCCAGCCCAGAGGGCTGGACACATCCCCTCGCGGCCTAGGGGCCCCACCGGGATGGGTGGCCCCACCCGGTGGACCCCCGGGGCCCCTCCGGTGGTCCCGGGACGCTCCCGGTGACCCCCGGAGATCACCCGTTGGCCGAAACTGGACTTCCCATATATCAATCTTTACCTCCGGACCATTCCAGAACTCCTCGTGACGTCCGGGATCTCATCCGGGACTCCGAACAACTTTCGGGTTTCCACGTGCATTAATCTCTACGACCCTAGCGTTACCGAACCTTAAGTGTGTAGACCCTACGGGTTCGGGAGACACGTAGACATGACCGAGACCACTCTCCGGTCAATAACCAACAGCGGGATCTGGATACCCATGTTGGTTCCCACGTGTTCCTCGATGATCTTCATCGGATGAACCACCGTGTCAAGGATTCATTCAATCCCGTATGTTATTCCCTTTGTCCATCGGTACGGTACTTGCCCGAGATTCGATCGTCGGTATTCCCAATACCTTGTTCAATCTCGTTATGGCAAGTCTCTTTACTCGATCCGTAATCCATCATCCCGTGACTAACTACTTAGTCACATTGAGCTCATTATGATGATGACTTACCGAGTGGGCCCAGAGGTACCTCTCCGTCATACGGAGTGACAACATCCCAGTCTCGGTTCGTACCAACTCAACAGACACTTTCGGAGATACCCGATGCGTACCTTTATAGCCACCCAGTTACGTTGTGACGGTTGGCACACCCAAAGTATTCCTACGGTATCCGGGAGTTGTACAACCTCATGGTCTAAGGAATAAATACTTGACACTGAAAAGCTTATGCATTACGAACTATACGATCTCGTGTTATGCTCAAGTTTGGGTCTTGTCCATCACATCATTCTCCTAATGATGTGATCCCGTTATCACCGACATCTCATGTCCATGGTCAGGAAACCGTGACCATCTGTTGATCAACGAGCTGGTAACTAGAGGCCTACCAGGGACTTATTGTGGTCTGTGTATTCACACATGTATCGCTGTTTCCGTACAATACAATTCAAGCATGAATAACAAACGATTATCATGAACAAGGAGATATAATAATAATACTTTTATTATTGCCTCTAGGGCATATCTCCAACAGGGTTGTGGCCGCGGGGGAGCTCGTCGGCGGCGACGGCTTCGTTCGGTCGCGTTCGAGGGAAGCGGGGGAGAGAGACAGAGGAGGGGGAAGAAGCACGGGGAGGGGTCGAGGGGGTTCCAGGGGTGTCGTGGCGCTCGTCGAGGGCGTCGGGGAGGGAAGCGGGCAGGGAGGAGGTGGAGGCTGTGGGCGTGCGCCATCGCCACGCACCTGCCTGTCCTCCTGGCAGGAGGTTGAAGACGCCCTTGCCCCTGGTGGGCTGGGCCGTCTAGCTGGGCCGGTTCTGGTGCAGGTAAGCAGCCCAGGTGAGCTCTTCTCTCTCTCTCTTTTCTGGTTTTGTTTTCTTTTCTATTTCTGTAATTTGTTTCTGATTTAGTAAAAAAAATACTAAATCAATTTATTATCTTCTGATAAATTTGTAGGGACTAAAAGAATTATTCCAAGGCCCCTCACAATTTTCCAGAATTATTGGAGCAATTTAAAATATATATAGCATTTAAATGGCCCCAATTCAAATACTTATGATTTAAATTCAAAGTCCCAGAAATAATTCCTTAAAAATGTTCCTAAATTTTGGTTTGGTCACAAAGCCTTGCCAAAATTATCAAACATTGATGAAGGCATTTTTGGGTTTATTGAAAAGGATTTTTATTTGAACCTAGTTGAGTTCATTTAGTGCTAGGGTTTGATCAATCCCCAATTCTAGTTTAAAGAAAAGTTTAGACATGATGCAGCAGCCAATCTAGCACTAGGCTGACAGAAGCTAGGGATGTGACAACATCGCTATGTGATTAATACCCAAGAGTAATAAGGTGTGATCATGTTTTGCTTGTGAGAGAAGTTTAGTCAACGGGTCTGCCACATTCAGATCCGTATGTATTTCGCAAATTTCTATGTCTACAATGCTCTGCATGGAGCTACTCTAGCTAATTGCTCCCACTTTCAATACGCATCCAGATTGATACTTAGAGTCATCTGGATTTAGTGTCAAAGCTTGCATCGGCGTAACCCTTTACGACGAACTCTTTATCACCTCCATAATCGAGAAACATTTCCTTAGTCATCCAGTTACTAAGGATAATTTTGACCGCTGTACAGTGATCTACTCCTGGATCACTATTGTACCCCCTTGACAAACTCATGGCAAGGTACACAACATGTTTCGTACACAGCATGGCATACTTTATAGAACCTATGGCTGAGGCATAGGGAATGACTTTCATTCTCTCTATATTTTTCTGCCGTGGTCTGGCTTTGAGTCTTACTCAACTTCACACCTTACAAGTCAGGCAAGAACTCCTTCTTTGATTGATCCATTTTGAACTACTTCAAAATCTTATCAAGGTATGTACTCATTGAAAGTCTTATCAAGTGCCTTGATCTATCTCTATAGATCTTGATGCCCAATATGTAAGCAGCTTCACCAAGGTCTTTCTTTGAAAAACTCCTTTCAAACACTCCTTTATGCTTTCCAGAAAATTCTACATCATTTCCGATCGACAATATGTCATTCACATATACTTATCAGAAAAGTTGTAGTGCTCCCACTCACTTCTTGTAAATACAGGATTCACCGCAAGTCTGTATAAATCTATATGCTTTGATCAACTTATCAAAGCGTATATTCCAACTCCGAGATGCTTGCACCAGTCCATAGATGGATCGTTGGAGCTTGCACATTTTGTTAGCACCTTTAGGATTGACAAAACCTTCTGGTTGCATCATATACAAGTCTTCTTTAATAAATCCATTAAAGAATGCAGTTTAGTTATCCATTTGTCAGATTTCATAAAATGCGGCAATTGCTAACATGATTCGGACAGACTTAAGCATCGCTACGGGTGAGAAAGTCTCATCGTAGTCAACTCCTTGAACTTGTTAAAAAAACTTTCGCAACAAGTCGAGCTTTGTAAACAGTAACATTACCGTTAGCGTCAGTCTTCCTCTTGAAGATCCATTTATTTTCGATGGCTTGCCGATCATCGGTTAAGTCAACCAAAGTCCACACTTCGTTCTCATACATGGATCCCATCTCAGATTTCATGGCCTCAAGCCATTTTGCGGAATTTGGGCTCATCAACGCTTCCTCATAGTTCGTAGGTTCATCATGGTCCAGTAACATGACTTCCAGAACCGGGTTCCCGTACCACTCTGATGCGGAACAAACTTTGGTTGATCTACGAAGTTCAGCAGAAACTTGATCTGAAGTTTCATGATCATCATCATTAGCTTCCTCACTAATTGGTGTAGGAATCACTGGAACTAGTTTCTGTGATGTTCCACTTTCCAATTCGGGAGAAGGTACAATTACCTCATCAAGTTCTACTTTCCTCCCACTCACTTCTTTCGAGAGAAACTCCTTCTCTAGAAAGGATCCACTCTTAGCAACAAAGACCTTGCCTTCGGATCTGTGATAGAAGGTGTACCCAACAGTTTCTTTTGGATATCCTATGAAGATTTACTTCTCCGATTTGGGTTCGAGCTTATCATGTTGAAACTTTTTCACATAAGCATCGCAGTCCCAAACTTAAAGAAATGACAGCTTAGGTTTCTCGTCAAACCACAGTTCATACGGTGTCATCTCCACGGATTTAGATGGTGCCCTATTTAACGTGAATGGCAGTGCCACAAATAAGTTGCACTATCATACGGTGTCATCTCCATTATGACCTAAACGGCAGTGCCACAAATAAGTTGCACTATCATTATTAACCTTGCATCTTTTGGCTTCAATATTATGAATATGTGTATCACCACGATCGAGATCCAACAAACTATTTTCATTGGGTGTATGACCATCGAAGGTTTTATTCATGTAAACAGAACAACAATTATTCTCTAACTTACATGAATAACCGTATTGCAATAAACATGATCAAATCATATTCATGCTCAACACAAACACCAAATAACACTTATTTAGGTTCAACACTAATCCCGAAAGTATAGGGAGTGTGCAATGATGATCATATCAATCTTGGAACTACTTCCAATACACATCGTCACTTCATCCTTTAACTAGTTTCTATTCATTATGCAACTCCCATTTCGAGTTACTACTCTTTAGCAACTGAACCAATATCAAATACCGAGGGGTTGCTATGAACACTAGTAAAATACACATCAATAATCTGTATATCAAATATACCTTTGTTCACTTTGCCATCCTTCTTATCCGCCAAATATCTAGGGTAGTTCCACTTCTAGTGACCATTTCCTTTGCAGTAGAAGCACTTAGTTTCAGGCTTGAGTTTTAGCTTTGGGTTTCTTCATGGGAGTGACAACTTGCTTGTCATTCTTCTTGAATTTCCCCTTCTATCCCTTTTGCCCTTTACTTGAAACAAGTGGTCTCATCAACACTTGATGCTCTTTCTTGATTTCTACCTTTGCTGATTTCAGCATCGCGAAGAGCTCGGGAATTACCTTCGTCATCCCTTGCATATTATACTTCATCATGAAGTTCTACTAACTTGGTGATAGTGACTAGAGAACTTTGTCAATTACTATCTTATCTGGAAGATTAACTCCCACTTGATTCAAGTAATTGTAGTACCCAGACAATCTGAGCACATGCTCACTGGTTGAGCTATTCTCCTCCATCTTGTAGGCAAAGTACTATCAGAGGTCTTATACCTCTCGACACGGGCATGAGTATGAAATACTAATTTCAACTCTTGGAACATCTTATATGCTCCGTGGCGTTTCAAAACGTTTTTGAAGTCCCGGTTATAAGCCGTAAAGCATGGTGCACTAAACTATCAAGTAGTCATCATATCGAGCTTTTGTGAAAACGTTCATAACGTTTGCATCTGCTCCTGCAATAGGTCTGTCACCTAGCGGTGCATCAAGGACATAATACTTCTGTGCAACAATGAGGATAATCCTCAGATCACGGACCTAGTCCGCATCATTGCTACTAACATCTTTCAACTTAGTTTTCTCTAGGAACATATAAAAAAAATAAACGTGGAGCAACATCGTGAGCTATTGATCTACAACATAGATATGCTAATACTACCAGGACTAAGTTCATGATAAATTAAAGTTCAATTTAATCATATTACATAAGAACTCCCACTTAGATAGACATCCCTCTAGTCATCTAAATGATCACGTGATCCAAATAAACTAAACCATGTCCGATCATCACGTGAGATGGAGTAGTTTCAATGGTGAACATCTTATGTTGATCATATCTACTATATGATTCACGCTCGACCTTTCGGTCTCCAGTGTTCCAAGGCCATATCTGCATATGCTAGGCTCGTCAAGTTTAACCTGAGTATTCTGCGTGTGCAAAACTGTCTTACACCCGTTGTATTTGAACGTAGAGCCTATCACACCCGATCATCACGTGGTGTCTCAGCACGAAGAACTTTCGCAACGGTGCATACTCAGGGAGAACACATGTACCTTGAAATTTTGTAAGGGATCATCTTATAATGCTACCGTCGTTCTAAGCAAAATAAGAAGCATAATAAGATAAACATCACATGCAAACAAAATATGTGACATGATATGGCCATCATCATCTTGTGCTTTTGATCTCCATCTCCAAAGCACCGTCATGATCACCTTCGTCACCGGCGCGACACCTTGATCTCCATCGTAGCATCGTTGTCGTCTCGCCAACTATTGCTTCTACGACTATCGCTACCGCTTAGTGATAAAGTAAAGCAATTACATGGCGATTGCATTTCATACAATAAAGCGACAACCATATGGCTCCTGCCAGTTGCCGATAACATTACAAAACATGATCATCTCATACAAAACCGTATAACTCACCATGTCTTGACCATATCACATCACAACATGCCCTGCAAAAACAAGTTAGACGTCCTCTACTTTGTTGTTGCAAGTTTTACGTGGCTGCTACGGGCTTAGCAAGAACCATTCTTACCTACGCATACAAAAACCACAATGATGTTTCGTCAAGTATGTGTTGTTTTAACCTTCACAAGGACCGGGCGTAGCCACACTTGATTCAGCTAAAGTGAGAGAGACAGACACCCGCCAGTCACCTTTAAGCAACGAGTGCTCATAACGGTGAAACCAGTCTCGCGTAAGCGTACGCGTAATGTCGGTCCGGGCCGCTTCATCTCACAATACCGCCGAAACAAAGTATGACATGCTGGTAAGCAGTATGACTAATATCGCCCACAACTCATTGTGTTCTACTCATGCATATCATCGACGCATAGACCTGGCTCTGATACCACTGTTGGGGAACGTAGTATTTTAAAATTTTCCTACAATCATGCAAGATCTATCTACCAGATGCATAGCAACGAGAGGGAAGAGTGTGTCTACGTACCCTCGTAGACCGGAAGCGGAAGCGTCAAGTGACGCGGTTGATGTAGTCGAACTTCTTCGCGATCCAACCGATCAAGCACCGAACGTACGGCACCTCCGCGTTCAGCACACGTTCAGCTTGATGACGTCCCACGAGCTCTTGATCCAGTTGAGCTTCACGGGAGAGTTTCGTCAGCACGACGACGTGGTGACGGATATGATGTATTTACCGGCGCAGGGCTTCGCCTATGCACTGCGACGGTATGACCGAGGTGTGTTTCTGTGGAGGGGGGCACCGCACACGGCTAGAACAATTCAACTTGTGTGTCTTTGGGTGCCCCCCTGCCCCCGTATATAAAGGAGCAAGGGAGGAGGCCGGCCGGCCCTCTATGGTGCGGCTAGGGCTGCAATCCTACTAGGAATAAGATTGCAATCCTATTCCTAGTAGGAACCTACCAAAGAAGGAAAAGGGGGGAAGGAAAGAGAGGGAGAGGGAGAGGGAAAGAGGGGCCGCACCCCCTTCCCCTAGTCCTATTCGGACTCCTCCTAGGGAGGGGGCGCGCCACCTCCTGGCTGCTGCCCTCTCTCTCCCCTATGGCCCACCAGGGCCCACCATTCCCCCGGGGGGTTCCGGTAACCCCCCCGGCACTCCGGTAAATTCCGAAACTTTCCAGAACACTTCCGGTGTCCGAATATAGTCGTCCAATATATCAATCTTTATGTCTCGGACATTCCGAGACTCCTCGTCATGTCCGTGATCTCATCCGAGACTCCGAACTTCCTTCGGTACATCAAAACTCATAAACTCATAATACCGATCGTCATCAAACGTTAAGCGTGCGGACCCTACGGGTTCGAGAACTATGTGGACATGACCGAGACTCATCTCCGGTCAATAACCAATAGCGGAACCTGGATGCTCATATTGGCTCCTACATATTCTACGAAGATCTTTATCGGTCAAACCGCATAACAACATACGTTGTTCCTTTTGTCATCGGTATGTTACTTGCCCGAGATTCGATCGTCGGTATCTCTATACCTAGTTCAATCTCGTTACCGGCAAGTCTCTTTACTCGTTCCGTAATACATCATCTCGTGACTAACTCATTAGTCATTTGCTTGCAAGGCTTATTATGATGTGCATTACCGAGAGGGCCCAGAGATACCTCTCCGACACTCGGAGTGACAAATCCTAATCTTGATCTATGCCAACACCACGAATACTTTCGGAGACACCTGTAGAGCATCTTTATGATCACCCAGTTACGTTGTGACGTTTGATAGCACACAAGGTGTTCTTACGGTATTCGGGAGTTGCATAATCTCATAGTCATAGGAACATGTATAAGTCATGAAGAAAGCAATAGCAGTAAAACTAAACGATCATAGTGCTATGCTAACGGATGGGTCTAGTCCATCACATCATTCTCCTAATGATGTGATCTCATTGATCAAATGACAACTCATGTCTATGGCTAGGAAACATAACCATCTTTGATCAATGAGCTAGTCTAGTAGAGGCATACTAGGGACACTCTCTTTTGTCTATGTATTCACACATGTACTAAGTTTCCGGTTAATACAATTCTAGCATGAATAATAAACATTTATCATGATATAAGGAAATATAAATAACAACTTTATTATTGCCTCTAGGGCATATTTCCTTCATGATTAGCCTCTCTCACAAGTATCCGCAGCTACGAAAGAAGGATTAAGATAAATCTAACCATATCATGAAACATATGGATCCAGATTACCCCCATATGAAATAGCGCATAAACTAGGTTTAAGCTTCTGTCACCCTCACAACCCATCATTTACTTACTAATCCCACAATGTGTCATGTAGTCGACGTTCACATGACACCACTGGAGGGAGAACATCATAACACATCATCGTAACATTGAACGAAACCAACTTCACATGATTACTTATAAAAAGACATCTCCCATGTCCTTAAGAACAAACGGGACTACTCACAAAAGATGTTTATGTTGATCAGAGGAGAATAATATATGATTAACAATCTGAACATATAATCTTCCACCAAGTAAACCAACTAGCATCAACTACATGATGTAATAAACGCTAGTAGCAAACCACAAGTACAAATCTGAGGTTTCGAGACAAAGACTGAGTGCAAGAGATGAACTAGGGTTTGGAGATGAGATGGTGCTGGTGAAGATGTTGATGGAGACGAGTCCTCCCATGATGAGAGGAGCGTTGGTGATGATGATGATGATGGCTTCGATTTCCCCCTCCCGGAGTGAAGTATCACCGTTGGAGTCACTCCGCCGGAGTGCAAAAGTGCTCCCGCCCAGGTTTCGCCTCGAGACGGTGTCGCTTCGTCCCGAAAGTCTTCTCCTTAATTTTTTTTCCTAGGGTAAATGACTTCATATAGAAGAAGATGGGCGTCAGTGGACCTCTGTGGGCCCCACAAGGCACCTAGGCATGCCCTCCTGCCTTGTGGGCCCACAGAGGGTCTTTTCCGGTACTTCTTTCTTTCAGTATTTTTTTTATATATATATTTCAAAACAATGCGCCGTAAATTTTCAGTTTTCCATTTGGAACTTTGGATAGTAGCTATCTGTGATGTGACAATTTCAGGCGTACACTTAAAAGTCGACATGTTCTGTTAGGAGCCTTTGTTTTGTGAGAATTTGTCACTTGGTTATGTGAGAATTTGTCATTTGGTTATGAAGGAATTGACCGTACATTTGTTGTAAAAAAAAATTGTCATAAAAAAACGTTCGCCGTTGTCATCCTTTCAGCGAACGTTTGCTTGCCAAAAGGGTCCTTAAAAGAGGAAGGAACCCGGCGGGCAAGCGACACGTCTCCCTTCCCGTTCCCGATCGGAACAAACAAGCAGCCGGTCGAACCGAGCCGAACCGAACCCATCCCAACCCAACCAACCAACCAGCAAGCTCATGGTGGCCGCCGGCTCGGAGGTGGGCCGGAGTGGCGAGAAGCCGGAGTCGAACAAGGTCCCGGAGCCGGAGTCGAACAAGGTCCCGGAGCCGGAGAACCCGAGCACTACCAAACCCAATCCAGCAGGTACCAGTTCCCCACTCGCTATGCCGCAGTTCTTGCCAATCGATAGCTCGGATTTAGGATGTTATGAGATTGGATTTTCCCCAAAACTGATGCTGGAATTCCTGCATAACAATATATAGGGTTTAAGATGCAATGGGGAAAAAATTAATCTGGCTCTCTTGGGCCTGCGACAAGGTCAGTGCTTTCCTGGACCGCCGTGCAGGGAGCATCAGCTCTTGGGCGAATGGTAGGCCACGGCACGAGTATGATCGGCAACAAGCTTCAGGCGGGGCCGGGGGAAGAACCAGAGCCTGACAAGAAGGACGGCACTGCCAAGGTGCTAATCACGTCATGTGAGCAGGTAACGCAGCCAAGTTGTAGCTGGGTACTTGCAGTTGATCGGTTTGAAATACTGATGTCATCATACTGACCATAAGTTGCATTTCTTGATGTTTGAAGCTGGAGGAAGTGTTGAGGTTCTAGGAGGCCGGAGCAAGGGTCCAGCTGGACTGGACATAGGCCCGGACGTGAGCGTCGCGCTGGCCAATGTCTTGTTTGACATGTTGAATCAACGAGGGCCTGCTGCCCTTGATCTCATCAAAAATGGGGCCAACATGAAGTCCAAGCGCTCAGGAGCGTAGGCTGTTAACCATAGATAGATACTTCCTCCATCGATCCCATAATATAAGATCGTCTTGCAAGCTGTTTTAGCTCGCAATACGATCTCATGTTATGGGAAGGAGGGAGATACACTGTAATGTGATGGCATTCCAGTTAGTGGATGCTAGTGATATACCATTGTAATGTGCAGTTGGCTGTGGTGATCAAAACTGTGAGATATGTGTACAGTTTTCGGTTCTCCAGAAATTTTGTGCAAGCAAAAGATTATCAGGTCTTAATTTTGGATGTATATACTTGCCTGCCTCCAGTAAAAGTTTTTTTTTTTTTGGTTATATGAGCTTGTTAGTTAAAACCACCTGATCCTTGTCGGTCAGGCTCCAGTTGCTTCCTTGAGTT
>LR738712.1:873623090-873678745 GCA_902687465.1 Secale cereale | reverse complement strand
AGTTGGTTCTTCCCCAAGGAAGAATTTATTCTCGGACAAAATGCTTGTTTGGAATACACCAATTCATCCCCAAACACACGAATTAATTTCACAACTGATGTATATTAACTTGTTTCAATCACTCGCACACACTTGGCAAATTTGTCCCCAAATTGGCAATTCAAACACTTGAAAAGGTGTACAAAAGAACAACATTAAATTTGCTACTTGTACAGCACAGGGAAACAATACAAACGTTATCGTGCTAATAAACGCGCCAACAGTGCACCTACATCATCATATAGAACTTCCTATCTAACAACATCCACCCGCTCGATGACCGAAAGAAGGCCTTGAGATCGATACGAAGAAGCCCAGCCTCCGCTCCGAAGAACACGACCATGGACCGGTCTCCCCAAGGACGCTGCTGCCTGGTTGAAGACAATGTCCTTCCATAACTCCCAAAACACTGAAGCAAGTAATGGACCATGAGGCGCTGGTTTGGAGCTCCACCAGCCTGGCAACAAGGCATTCGCCGTAGCCACCGAAACGATTCTGCAAGAACTCCGCCAGTCCAGCAAGGAATCGCTCCCCCTAGGCACCCCAATTAATTCCGCCCCTAACCTCTGTGCACCTCTGCGCACCAGAAACCAGCAGATGGTCGATGGCTTCGCCCCTGTTGATCTCTCGCTGCCTTAAGCGAGAAAAAGCTTTGCACCCGATGGGAGTCTGTCGAGCAGAGGGCCTCTAACCATATCAAGCGCATCACTATTGAGTTCTGGCTTTACTTCATCCGGATTCCAAGCATCAGTCA
The DNA here is from genome assembly GCA_902687465.1 of Secale cereale. Classification (NCBI taxonomy): domain Eukaryota; kingdom Viridiplantae; phylum Streptophyta; class Magnoliopsida; order Poales; family Poaceae; genus Secale; species Secale cereale. Next base: position 873,677,952 of record LR738712.1, on the reverse strand, counting down.
GTCTTTGAGTTGTATCCACAGTCACAACCTGTATCGCAGGGGCATTCTCCACAATGTGCATAAGGAATTCAACTTGGCCTCTCGCCCCTCTGAAACCCGAGACACGGATATTCTTCAGATGTGTGTATTCACACGGCGGGATCTCTCGTCTGAAAGGTCCCTCATTTGCAAACCACATGGTAGAAGTCCCATTAAACTGCAAAAGTACATATATGATGGCAAGATCAGTATCGAATTCAGCAGAGAGAAACAATGTTTGAACGAAATACCATTCAAAATGCATGTAACGGCGACCACCCACATGCAGGATGAAACTAAAAGATGGCAATACAGGAACCGTTCGGGAATATTACTCACATGTACTTCCAGCCTTTCAATGAGCGGAGCAACCCTTAGAAACGAAACTATGTAGAGAATTTTGTCAAAATCTTCGTAAGATATCATCAACATTATCTGCACATGCCTGAGCTGAGAAAACACGCGAGTACTATTGAACGCCCATCGGGTCTGAAAGATAAGGCAGATGTTATTATTATTACTAGAGAAATGAGTTGCACAAGCTAAATCCTTACTTGAATATTGTTGGAATGAAATACCTCTAGGTGTAGAATTAAAACATCCAGTGTCAGGTTTTGCACATCCGGAAGCCCGCTGAGGAGTGACGCGACGGCATGCTGAAAAACTGCACCGCGGAACGAAATTTTTGCATTTTCCAGTTTGGAAGCGTGACGGAGGGCGATAGGTATGTATGTTCCATCGTACAAAAAGGAGGAGAGACTTGCCGCGTGGAACTCTATCTTGGTTATTTCACAGTAAACAACCTTCAAGTAGTGCAAGTGCGACAACGGCTGAACGACTCTCAGCTCATCATACAGGTGGCATCTGACAAGGCTCAGGCACTCGAGTTTACAGCAGTTGCCCAGGATATTCTCGAGATCCTGCCTAGTGGTGCCTTTCAGTAAATAGAGATCGAGCTTTCTTAGGTTTGGAAGACCGGCGAAGTGGGGAGGAGGTTTGAAGCATACAAAGCTAAGTTGCAGAAAGTGCAGGCAGGATAGGCTTTCCTTGTCTAGGAGATGGAATGGGAACGTGTAGTGATAGCCATGTCTGAGGAGATTGGATGAGGGTGCCAAATCAAAAGCCAGCTTCTTTGTCCGGGACGATATAGCAAACCTAATCCAATTGTCGAGGTGATGAACCAGCCTGCTCTCAAACATAAATTTAACCTCGAGACCGTCGACAAACTTGCCATAGTGGTTCAGCAAAACCGCGTTAACACGGTCGATGAACACCTGGGCATGTTGTGTCACCCCATGCGTCGTGTGGGCGCCGTTGAAACTCAGTTTGGGGCAAGCTGTCCACAAAGACCTCCACTCGCTCGCCAAGACGCTGGTCCGAACAACCTCTTCTGCAGGCAGTTTTGATAGAACTGAGCATAAGACATCCTTGAACAACACCAAAAAATAAAAAAACACTTCAGCTCAGTGAATCAACTTATTTGCCCTTAAATAAAAGTTAAAATCAAAAGGGTGTGCAATCTTAACATGCTGCTATGCTACCTCTGGAAGGTCTTGAAGTTTAGTGTTTGGCCTACCCTTGGCATTGGTGGATCTGTTGGCTGGTTTAACACGGACATGTTCCTCTGGTTTGGCTCCTGTACTTGTCAGATAGTTGCCCATTGCAACGGCTAGAGCCAAAAACATTGCGACATCAGAGAAGCAAGAGGATAATGAGCATCATAAAATTAGCAACTTTGCCCACAAGAAGCAAAACAGAGGAGGAATAATCGCAAATAGGGTTAGAGGCAAACTGACCTGTTTATTCCAAGGGATACTCTACTCGCCGCCCTCGGAGTAATTGACTGACTGGGAGATCTGAGGCGGCGGCTTAATTCGGGAGATCTGAGGCTGGAATTTCTGGCCGGTCGGCGACGAGCGAGGCGGGCGGTGGGTGGACTTTTCCCCTCTGGCTCCGGCGGAGGAAAAAGGATTGATTTTTTCTTTTATTTACAGAGAAAAGGATTGATTTCCCAGCGCAAAGTGCAGGCCGAGTTAATTTGGGCTGTGCAGGCCGAGTCCGGCTCCGTTAAGGAAGCCCAAAGTGTTCCCGAATATCCTCTCTCTGCTTCTAGATATATTTTGCTTAACCTAAAAAAAAAAAGATATATTTTCCTTTTTTTTGAGAAAAAAAAGAGATAGATTTTGCTGTTTCTCAAAAAAAAAAAAAGTTCTAGATTTGCTCCAAAGAAAAACATAAAACTTATACTAAATCCCTTGATTAAACACTACGATTTTTGTGTGATCTAGTTATGGCACCTCTAAGTGACACGATGTCTAGACGTGCTTTAGCAAAACTGACACGATTTTTTCTAAATGTCGGATCACATTATTTCGGCAACACTCCGTCCACCGTTGGATCGTGATCGTGCGGGCGCGATGTAAGTGTGGTTTTTTTAGGGTCGCCGTGATTGTCCGGGCGGGATTTTCTGGAGAGTGGTGGCGTGATTTTTGGATCACGATTTTTTAGACACAAATTTTGGGTCGTGATCTTTTTGGCGCCATTTTCGGACCGTTGTTGTTGTAACCTCACCCCACTGAAAAAAAAAGTTTTAGAAATATATCCCGGTAAATTCTATGCCTCGCATAACTTATTTTTTTCGTGAATACGCAAAGCTTGCGTATCATTTTATTGATAAAAGGAGTAGAATGGGTACATGGTGATACAACACATGACACCAACGCTGCCAGACGTGAACATGGTGTCGTGAGCAGAGAGACAAGGGATGCTCGGCACGAAAAGAGGATACAACACAATTAAACCTACCAAACCCGAGGCAAGAGCGGCGATGCCAAACCAACGAGATTCCCACCATCACACGAGCCAAAACCCAGGGACACCGCAAGCGATCAAGATAGAGCCTTCAAGAAGGAAGACGACGCCAAGATGTCATCACTATCCGGTCCGGGGGACCCGGACCTTGATACATCTCTAACATATCTATAATTTTTTATTGTTCCATGCTATTATTTATGATGTTTTGGATGTTTAATGGGCTTTGTTATACACTTTATATTATTTTTGGGACTAACCTATTAACCCAGAGCCCAGTGCCAGTTTCTGTTTTTCTCCTATTTTAAAGTTTCGCAGAAAAGGATTATCAAATGGAACCCAGTTGACCTGAAATTTAACGGAGGCTGTTTTTGGACCAGAAGAAGCCCAGGAAGTGCCGAAGGGGGACGAGAAGACCCACGTGCTGCCCACGAGGGTGGGGGCGCCCCCCCCCCCCTACTGAGCGCGCCCCCCTGCCTCGTGGACAGCCCGTAGACCCCCTTTGCTTGGCCCCGACTCCAACATCTCCTATATATACTGAAACCTCCGGAAAATAACCTATATCGGGAGTTCCGCCGCCGAAAGCCTCTGTTGCCACCGAAAACCAATCTAGACCCGTTCTGGCACCCTGCCGGAGGGGGGAATCCCTCTCCAGTGGCCATCTTCATCATCTCGGCGCTCTCCATGACGAGGAGGGAGTAGTCCACCCTCGGGGCTGAGGGTATGTACCATTAGCTATGTGTTTGATCTCTCTCTCTCGTGTTCTTGAGATGGCACGATCTTGATGTATCGTGAGCTTTGCTATTATAGTTGGATCTTATGATGCTTCTCCCCCTCTACTCTCTTGTAATGGATTGAGTTTTCCCTTTGAAGTTATCTTATCGGATTGAGTCTTTAAGGATTTGAGAACACTTGATGTATGTCTTGCATGTGCTTATCTGTGGTGACAATGGGATATCACGTGATTCACTTGATGTATGTTTTGGTGATCAACTTGCGGGTTCCGTGACCTTGGGAATCTATGCATAGGGGTTGGCACACGTTTTCGTATTGACTCTCCGGTAGAAACTTTGGGGCACTCTTTGAAGTACTTTGTGTTGGTTGAATAGATGAATCTGAGATTGTGTGATGCATATCGTATAATCATACCCACGGATACTTGAGGTGACAATGGAGTATCTAGGTGACATTAGGGTTTTGGTTGATTTGTGTCTTAAGGTGTTATTCTAGTACGAACACTATGATAGATTGAACATTACTACGGACTCTTGAATAGATCGGTCAGAAAGAATAACTTTGCGGTGGTTTCGTACCCTACCATAATCTCTTCGTTTGTTCTCCGTTATTAGTTACTTTGGAGTGACTCTTTATTGCATGTTGAGGGCTAGTAATATGATCCAATTATGTTATCCTTGTTGAGAGAACTTGCACTAGTGAAAGTATGAACCCTAGGCATTGTTTCCTATCATTGCAACACCGTTTATGCTCACGTTTACCACTTGCTACCATGCTGTTTTTATATTTTCTTATTACAAAAACCTATATCTACCATCCATATTGCACTTGTATCACCATTTCTTCGCCGAACTAGTGCACCTATACAATTTACCGTTGTATTGGGTGTGTTGGGGACACAAGAGACTCTTTGTTATTTGGTTGTAGGGTTGTTTGAGAGAGACCATCTTCATCCTACGCCTCCCACGGATTGATAAACCTTAGGTCATCCACTTGAGTGAAATTTGCTACTGTCCTACAAACCTCTGCACTTGGAGGCCCAACAACGTCTACAAGAAGAAGGTTGCGTAGTAGACATCATACCTAGGATTTCCCCTGAGCTCAGAGAGGGGCGCAGCTGAAGGCCTTGGCAATGCGTCCAAGAAGGAAACGACACCCATGGGTGTCGTCGCTGCCATCATCGGCAAAATCGAGCAGGGATCTCTCCTTGGCCTGAAGCCGCACGATCCCATAGCCGTCAAATCTGGAATCGTGGATGGGGAGGCCAACGCTGATCGGAACCACCATCAGGAGGGGGTTGGAGGGGTTGCACCTGCCGTCGGAGGGTGGCACTGCCTCCAAACCCGCGAGCATTGGATCTAGCAAAAGGAGGAGGCTTTGAGGCGTACATGGTAGGGCGGGCAACGAGGCGAATCACGCGGGGGTCATGGGACGCCTGCGTCTAGCAATGCCAGCAAGCCAGGACTTGAGGGACGCAGATCCAGGCTACCATGGCTTTAGCCGTTGGGACGTCGGCGAGCCAGGTGAACTGGAAGTGATGCAGCTACCCGACCGCCTATGCCGGAGTTGCCCGATAGAAGACGCTGACAACGAAGGACACCGGAGAGACACGAGCCGAGGCCGTCGGGGCCGGAACAACTCTAGCATGGACCCACCACGAGAATCCCCATGACAGCCACAACCACATAAGCATCGCCGCCTCTTCGCGAGAGTCGTCACCATGGCTCAGGAGGAGGGAGGGCCGCCGGAGACGAGGGGGATGCCTACGTGGGAGGCGGGTCACGAACTCCCCTGCAACCAGCTTGCACGCCCCAAGCCCTTAACACGGCCGACCGAAGCATCGACGGGATCACGAGGTCACAGGTGTTGGGAAGCTGGAGGGAGGTGGCGCCCGTGGGAGTGGCAAGAGGCGTCGGATCCGCCGCCGATCGGCAGGCCCAAGTAGCAGCTGGTGGGGGCACCTGAGAAACGCAGGGTGGGACCCTAGGGTCGCGGGCGGCGCGCGGGGGGTGGGGGGGTTGGAGGCGCGTTTGTGATGGGCCGTGGAGGATGGGGGGGCGGGGCCGACCAGGGTTCGCGCGAGCCAGGCCGTCGAGGTGGCCGGATCCTCGATCGTTTGATGAGCAGAGGGGTGGGGTTGGCGCCGTCGCGGTAGGGAAGCATGGCGCGAGGGTGGGGGCCGAGGGACCCAGATCCGCGACGTCGCCGACTTCCTGGCACGGATTCGTCGGTCGTCCCTCCAGCGACAACGATGTGGGGGAGGCCGACGGCGTCTAGGGTTCCCCCGTGTCGCCAAAGGAGGGCGACGGGGGGGGGGGGCATACTTGATAACTTACGTACAGGTACCGCGAGAATACACGGAGAAAAAAGATGTTTGAAACATAGCCTGGTAACTACTGTGTAAATAGCAGGGTAGTTTACACACCACATACCCGATAACTCACCTATAAATAAAAATGTCGATGAACTGTAGATTCAGAAAATCAATTTGCCATAGTTCAAAACTATCTACCTTGACTCAAATCAAAGTTGTTCAATATCATGAAATAAGCAACATGCTTTTTGTGAAACCATATTCTAAATTTGCAATTTGCAAACTGGATTTTTGTTTCTCATGCTCTGTCTTTTCAATTTTCATCAGGACTTAGGGCCATAATTAATAGAAGGTGCAATCTCTATTTTATCAATAATTTCCTTTACCACACCCGCGTCTGTATGGCATGAGTTCTTATGGTTTCAGAACACTCTGTCTGGGCTTAACTAATTCTGTTGAAAAATCACTTCCTTAGTATCCTAAAATACATTGGTGATTACTGAAGTTCAAGAGAAACATTCCTTTTATTGTTTCCGGATGATGTGGCAAAGCCCTTCATGGGGTTCAAGGGAAACATGCAGCATATGTGGTGCATTATGTAAGCTAAGCTGGGTGTAATTATTCTCTAGGTATTCCATTACACTTTCTTAATATGATATTGATATAGCCATAATGGCTCCTCTGTTCCCTTTGTCGGTTTCGCATACCTTAGTTGCCCACTAGCTTCTTAGCAGCAGTTTAGCTTTGTTTGCAGTTATATATGCTTGTGAGCTGCAGCAACCATCGTGTCCCACAAATTGTTTCTATGCAATGCTAATTCCTTTATCGTTCAATTTTTGGGGTACTCGGCTTTTTATTTCAGACCTACATTGAGTCAGTCATCCACTAGCAGTTTAGTACTGTGAAGCACCTAGATTGTTTGTCGACATCTCATTTACTCTACAGAAGATGGAAACTGTCCATGTGCCTCCACATACTTTGCCTTGCATAATTTTGTTGGCCTCTATAAATGGTCTCGTGAATAAAGCACTGGCGCACCAATGCCTGATTAATTGTATTGGTTTCTGCTCAAGTGCCATAATGCAATCTTCTGTCTTTGATTGTAAACTCCGGTTTGGTGTTTTTAGTTGCATGGTTCAGTGAAACAGGGTTAGGTTTGCCCCTACAAAAAAGGAAAAATCAGTGGAAAAGTAGAATGCACATCACAGTAGGAAGCCTACCGCTGAAGAATATTACACTACATATATATAATATAGGCGAGGATATGAATAATCAGCCTTTTCTTCGAATTTGTGGCAGCCAGATACTACTATCCAGGGACATCTGTATCTGCTGCAGAGTCATGTTCAGGGTACTGTTTCAAACATTCATGTATGGATGGATATGAGAAGCTGACTATATTCTGTTTGGTGTCCCTATTCTTTAGTGGCATAGCTTAAAAGTTATCTGCCTTAACTCAAGAGAAAGTTGTTCGATATCATGAAATAAGTAATATGCCTTTTGTCAAAGCATATTTTATATTTGCAAGCTAGAATTTTGTTCTGCTGTTTTCTCATGCTTTGGCTTTTAAAACTTAATTGTGACTTAGGGCCATAGTAAGGTGCAATCTCAGCCATTTTTTCATATGCTTCAGCTTAGACTCTTCAGAGACAGAGACAGAGCCAGAGCTACTTTATCAATATTTCCTTTACCACACCAGCATATGTATGACATGAGTTCTTATGTTTTCAGAGCATTGGGACTGAGCTTAAATAATTCTGTTGAAAAATCACTTTCTTCTCTTAAAATAGATCAGTGATTACTGGAGTTTAAGAGAAAAGTTATTGTGTGCCTTCATGGGATTCTTGTGAAACATGTTACATATGTTGCGCCTTCTGTAAGCTAAGCTGGGATATTGAAGTAATTTTGCTTTAGGTATTCCTTTATATTTTCTTTATTTATATGATGTTGATCTAGCCATGATGGCTTCTCTGTAGTGTTTGGTTTTCTCAGAACAAAATTCCTTGTCCTAACAAAATAGTAGACGTGTGTGTGTGAGATTCCTTCATCGGTTTCACAAACATTACTTGCCCAGTAGCTTCTCATCATCGGTTTAGCTTTATTTGCGGATATATGCTCGCAAGCTGCAACAACCATCATGCCCCGCAAAATTGTTTCTATGCAATGCTAATTTTATTCTTGTCGCTCATTTTGAGGGTACTCGTCTGATGACATTTTTTGTGCATCCATCGACTTTTGAGTTTCTGTTGTGAGAACTAGAGTTTTGTTTGCGGATATTGTTGCACGCTTAATATCCACTCTGTCTCGCATTTGTGACATGAAGAAAAACCTTGGAGAGCTGCACATGAACAGCTGCTGGCCTTATATGGTGTGTACTAAGACGGGGCCCTCCCCGAGCATTTTGAAAAATGAAGACAAAGTCAGAAACTGTGCGAGGCAGTCAGTTAACTACTCCATTGAGGTTAACTTGAAACTCTATGTAAATAGAATATGTGGTGCATTGAGGTTAACTACTCCTTGCCATCCTGGATAGAAGAAAGAAGCTTGGATGCCTTGCAGAATGTAGCTAGCTAAGCAAATGATGCGCAAAGACATGTTTGATGGATTGCCAATTCGCCAGGTCAGTAAACTGGTGATGGGTTATCGTTCTATTGTCGAGAAAAGAGATTAGGTTGGTATTTCGGGTCTCATGATCTTGGACCACACAATGAGGATCCAAAAACAGTGGACTCTCCTGCAAGATCTTGCTGACAAAGTGACCAGGAACACCAAACTGTGTCTGTATCTGTACTTGTACCAACGATCCCACGGAGATGCCCGTCTATTTTCGGTGCCAAGCTTTGCCAAAAAGTTCTGTGTAGGAAGTTGGTATTGATGAAATTCCTAAACATTTAAACATATAGAGAGAAAAACTCAGGTGTCTCGGTACTCAGTAGCAGCAACAGCAAACTTTCCGTGTGTCATCCTAATAAAACGATGGTTGCATCTGGCATGAGCATGATCCTTGACTCTGAAACAAATGGGTGCACTGCCTCTGATCGATCTCTTCTTTTTAAAACCAAAATTCATGAATATAACTACAGAATTTCAAACTTCAAAGATTGTAGAATTAAAATCAAAGGTTTCTATCTGCGGACTTAGAAACAATCACAGGAGAAACTTGCTGGCATAAACAAATGGCGTCAAGAAGAGTCTGAACTCTGAAGCGACAGGCAAGCACACACGAACATTGATTCAAACAGCAGCATCACTATTTCTTCAAGTCCACAAGCAAGCAGCACAATTCTTACAGAGATTGTAACATCGTACTACCGCCAACTACACACCCGACGCCTGCCTGACAGCCATCAGCTCGTCATGAAACGACGACGAGGAAGCATGCCTAGGATGAGGTGAACTTGGTGACGGCCTTGGTGCCCTCGGAGACGGCGTGCTTGGCGAGCTCGCCGGGGAGGACGAGGCGGACGGAGGTCTGGATCTCCCGGGAGGTGATGGTGGGCTTCTTGTTGTACCTGGCCAGCTTGGCCGACTCCCCGGCGAGCTTCTCGAAGATGTCGTTGATGAAGGAGTTCATGATGGACATGGCCTTGGAGGAGATGCCGACGTCCGGGTGCACCTGCTTGAGCACCTTGAAGATGTAGATCTTGTACGTCTCCACGCCCTTCTTGGCCTTGCTGCCCTTCTTCCGGCCCCTCGTCTTCCCCTCGCCGCCGGCCTCCTTGGACGCCGGCGCCCGCTTCTCCGCCGTCTTGGGCTTCTTCCCCGCCGTCGTCTTCTCCGCCGTGGCCGCCGCCGGCTTCTTCTCCGCTGCCTTGGGCGCCATGGGTGCTGCTGCTGGTGGTGGTTAGAGCGTGTGGAGGGTGGGGTGTGAGGGATGCTGTGGTGTGTGAAGAGACGGAGGGGGCGGCGGGGTTATGTAGGCTGCGGGAGGAAGGAGGGAGGTGGGCTGTGGTTGGCGGAGAGGATGGTGCCTCGGATCGGTGGCGTGGAGTGGTTCCAGCCGTTGGGTGGTGCTTGGGACGGACGGACCCGATGCGCTTGCCCGCGGATCGATGACGTGGCCAGAACGTACGCCGGGATCGATGGACTGTGGACTCCCGCGCAGCGCACTCGTCGAACGTGGGACGACGTACGCTCCCCTCTTCTATTGATTTTTTTTTATTTGTGGGAGGTCTCTCTGTTGATTCATCAACAATGCGAGATACAGGAGGGAACGGTTGCATTAGTCCGGGCTTGTCACAAGATTGTCCGTGAACCACGACGACACCAGGTAGGAATGATATGTTCGAACATATGCCGCTTCGGTCCAATGAGGTTGACTAGCATGGCTCACCCGACGCACCTCGCATGTGAAGGATGCTCCTACTGCCCTCCACAGATGAATCATCATCGTCGACCCCACCTCCACTGCGCGGGCGAAACCACACTAGTCGTCGCGCAGCAACCTACACAAGCCATGTGTCCCTTCGACCGGCACCTCCAAAACGATGTCCTCAAGAGAAAACGCGTGCAACGCCAAACCTGGTTTATATAAGATATCAGGGCCCCTAGGGTTATAAGAGTCCTACTTGCTACGTCTGTGGAGTGGAGTCCTCCTTGAATCCGACTTCTTTGTCTTGAACGGAAATGCTTCAAATTATTTCTCCTAGAGGGCCAATGGGCTGACATGTGGCCCAAACGGCCAAGCGGAACCGTCCTAGGGAGCCTCGGGCCGTCCTACTTGGACCGATAACCTACAGGGTGATACACCCCTATGCCGTAACACCATCAGTTGCCTAATGATACAACAGCCCCCGGTTGCACCGTAGCTCGTATCGCCAAAGACCGCACATGACCAAGTTATCAGAAGGAAAGACGAGCACTCATACGAGTGTGTTTGCAAACTTGTCCACTCATACCGATGGTCGGCCACAAGACATAGATTTAACAAAACAGAAGACGAGCAATGGTATGAGCGTGTTCGATCATACCACAAATCGAACTAGAATCACAGGTCATGCCGATTAACAAAGTGGTTTATTTGAATATATCTGCATCATGCATTAACATACCTTTTCTTGCGAATATGCATTAACATACCTGTCAGTCTATGCCCAAAGATTAAAAAGTATATAACTCTTCCAAAAAAAACTTTAGCTAGAATCAAACATCTAAATTGTGTTTCCTATCTTTTTTTACTAAAGCGGAAAATATCCAACCAATCATCCCCCGAACTTCGAAGATACCACATGCCTGTTTTCCGAAACAATTTTGAAATTTCAATGGGCAAGTAAAATGGAGAAAAAATTAGCCGGCCGGAACATGAGGAATAAACTAGAGAAGCAGAAGAAAATAAAGAGAATATGATAGTGGGCCTGGATACGCCCATCTAAACAAAGCGGCGTATTTCGAAATCACAAATTGAGAAGTACTCCTTTCAAAGATCATTACCACCTCCCTAGGTTGTGAAAAGTGGCACGCTGAATGTGCGCACTTGTCGAAACTTGAGAGTTTTCCCTTTTTCGTAGATACGTTTATTCAAAATGGTTTACCTCTTAAGCCGTACGTCCAAATCTCAGACTATTTTTCACCGTTGAATTCCTCGCGTCGAGATCTTCATAACTAAATCCACTGTTGATAGGTTTTGACTGAAAAAAAATCATGAAAAAACCTGAATTGGGAGTGTGTGTTTTTCTTTCTTTCCGGAAGCCGTTTCCAAGAGGCACAACCGTGCTTCTCGCGGAAGTAAAAACGTGCCCCTCAAGAAAGGAAGCAAACACGTATTTTTCGTTTTTGAGAGACACTAGTGTGCCTCTCACGGAAGCAAAAAATTGTGGTTCTCGCAGAAGAAAAAACATGCCTCTCGCAAAAAAATTAGAAAAAACAATTACTATTTTGTTTCCAAGAGTCACTATCGTGCCTCTGACGGAAGCAAAATCATGCTCTCCTGAAAGCAAAATTATGCCTCTCACGGAAAAGGAACAAAATAAAACAATTTTTTTTGTGTGTTTCCGGAAGGCATGACCTTTCACGGAAGCAAAATCATGTCTCTTGTGGAAGCAAAACCGTGTCTCTTAATCAAGCAAAACTAAAGGTTTTTCGCGCAATTTTTTTCCAATAAGCTAAGGCACCAGTGGAAGACCAAAACGTTATAAAAAATAAAAAAAACATCTAAAAAGCTGAAAAACGTGTTTGAAAAACTAAAACTTTGAGGGAGCGCCGAGGGCGCACCAAGTGGCGTGCTCTCGACCCACCCGCAAGTGATTATTGCGAGCGCTCGTCGACTAGTTGCTTTCGTATTGGTATGAGGCCGGCTGCAACTAGAAGCCCCATTATGCACATACTGGAGGCCCAATTGCAGGAGAGAAAATGATGCTCTTAAAAAAATCATTCGTCGATCAAAAAAGAATGTATACCCACTCTGCATTTTTTGTATTCATCGGTTTTACTGTAATTTTGCATACTCCGTGCAACATCAACTTGCTTATTTACCCCACCCGCGAAAAAAATGCTTATGTACCCAGGAATCCTGTGCAATTTGCACTCCGGTGGAGAACATTTTTCTACTGGACTCTTTGAATGGCCTGACTAGCACCTCATCTGGCTACTTATTTCAGTTTGCATCTAGCAGCCAAAACGTTCTCAGGTCTCTGTGAGTTTGCATCTAGCAGTCAAAACGTTTTCAGGTCTCTGTGATTTGTTGCCTACATCAAACTATCCGAACTGCAAGTATTAGTGTATTACAGAGCAACATGTAACCAGCTCAACTACAGAGGTTACACTGCCTGAAAAATGCTTTGGCATTGTCAAGATCTAATTTGAAATGTTTGACCGCAGGACTTCTCAAGCATCTTGCCTATCCAATTCAATTAGCACCATCATCAATTTCTAAGCTGTCACGCAGGGAGATGTGGAGGATGATTGGGAATCCTAAGTGTTAATTCCTCATAGATCCAGTTTCCCACAGCTTGATAAGAGGTTAAGATAAATGGTTGAAAATTACAGATCAATGGATAATTTCGAATGGCAGAAGAAAGAATTTCGTGTTCCTCGTTCACCTGTGAGCCTGGCGGTGGGTGAATTGTCTGTTGTGTTTCTCGTTCTGTTGCGTGCCTCGTGGTTGTTAAAATTCTGGACGGTTGCGGGATCTTTTGGGTGTCACTGGGTTTTCGCCCTGCGGTGGGCTGCTCGATGACGAGTGCCCATGGTAGGTTTCCCAGTGATGCTTTGAACTCGCCTTTTCCCCTTTTAGTCTCCTTATGGTTGGCCGGTCTGTTGAATTTTATGTAAGTCTGAACTATTTGTATTTCCGTTATGAGAGTAATGGAAAGGGATTGAGGCCCGGTTCAAAAAAAAAAAAAAAGAATTTCGTAGAAAAATGAAAGCGTATTTAGCAATCTTCAGACGCGAAGGCAGATTGCAGAGATTGAAATAATTGCGGCCATTTGAAACACAAGAGACTGAAATGATTGCATCTTTCGCCATTGTCGTAGAAATCACAGACACAATGTCACCCATGCTCGACGAATCTGACAGGCACTACAGACTAGCAGGCATTACATACAGGATCTCATCTTCTTAGTCCATGAGAAATGGATCTAAGCAACACTGGCTAGGCTACTCCTTGGCGGCGACCTTCTTCTTGGGGGACTTGGCGGTGGTCTTCTTCTTGGGCGACTTAGCGGCCTCCTTCTCGGCGGCGGCGGGGGACTTCTTGGGGAGCAGCACGGAGTTGATGTTGGGGATCACGCCGCCGTGGGCGATGGTCACGCCGGCGAGCAGCCTGCCGAGCTCCTGGTCGTTGCGGACCGCGAGCAGCAGGTGGCGCGGGATGATCCTGGTCTTCTTGTTGTCCTTGGCCGCGTTGCCGGCGAGCTCCAGCACCTGCGATCCAAAACGAAATCTGTCAGTCATCCGTCGAACAAGGCAGGAACAGAGTAACAGTGGCTCAAGAACAGAGTAACGGGCGCATACCTCGGCGGCGAGGTACTCGAGGACAGCGGCGAGGTAGACGGGGGCGCCGGAGCCGACGCGCTGCGCGTAGCGGCCCTTCTTGAGGTAGCGCCCGATGCGGCCGACGGGGAACTGGAGCCCGGCCTTGACGGAGCGGGTCACCGCCTTCTTCCTGTCGCCTCCCTTCCTTCCGGCCATCTTGCTTGCTCCTTCTCCGGCGACGAGGACTCTCGAGATGTTGCGGTATTGGCGGCGGTTGCGCTGGATCGGGATGCTCTGAGTTTGTGGGTTTGGACGGCGGCGATGGCGCGGCTTTTATTGGGGGCGGGGAGCTTCGCGGGAGGGGGGAGCGATCCGCGTGACGTGCTGCGCCCGCCGTTGGATCAGAGGGCAGGGGGAGTGATCCGTGGGAGGTCCAGATGGACCAGTCAGAGAGCATAGATTTGCAAATACCTGGAATTGAAACTGAGTTCAAAACCAAAATCAGCCTATGTGTTGAAATGGGCTTGAATTATTTTAGTTTTGCTATTATATGGGCTTCAATTCTGATTTTGTTGTTTGGTGGTATATTGAATTGCTAGTTGGGATTAAGTGGCTATCAATACCAATTTTATTTAGAATACTACTCCCTTCGTCCCATAATGTAAGACGTTGTGCGAAAAAACGTCTTACATTATGAGACGGAGGGAGTAGCTAATTGTCTGCGCATTGCAAGATGGACATATGGTTCACATTAACTATGTATATCTTCCACCCACTACCTTTGTCTCACCAATCCAATTGTACCACTGTGACCCACACACTTTGGATTTTAGACATATATTATGCAGTTGTGCATATGTGAAGATTTCAAAAAGGGGAGAAAAACATACGTAAAGGTACTCGATATCCATCTAGCCTCTACATGGCAGTAGGACGAAAAAGAACATTTGAAGACATAGGAACCTAAGAGCATCTACAATTGGACCTGGCAAATCCGACCACTATACGTCCGCGGATGCGCCCGGGCACGCCCGCGGGCGCATCCGGACGGGTCCTCGTATTTCTCTCCCGGCATTCACATATCTCAAATCCAGATTCTCAAATCCATGCAAATCCATACACGTCGATCATAAAGAACAATGTCGTACGTAAATATTAAATGTTGGTACGGAGCATAGATAGCGTTTATATAAAATTTATTTTAAGAGCACAACTCAAGCATTAAGCTCTTTGGTTGCCATTATGGGTCCACATGTGCTCCACAAGATCATTGAGTAGTTGCGTGTGCACTGGATGATCTCGAAGATTCTGAAGCACCTATAAGAAGTTCATGAGCTGAGTCGCATTTTGATCTTTCGGGATTTCAACTTGTTCTTCAGGTGCTTCAAAATCATGGGTTTGGGCTACACCATCACCCTCATCCTCGACAATCATATTGTGCAGAATAACACAACATGTCATCAGCTGCCACAAAGTTTTTGATTCCCACATCATTGCAGCGCTCCGCAAAATCCCCAACGAGCTTGAAGCACACCAAATTCCCTCTCCACATCCTTCCTAGTCGCTCCCTGCATTGTTGCAAAGTGGCTATGTTTCTTGCCATGCGGCTCAGATATGGTCTTCACAAATGCCGTCCACTGAGAATATATACCATCGGCAAGATAGTATACCGTGTTGTAGTCTCGACCGTTGACGGTGTAGTTGCACGACGGTGATTTCCCATTGCAAAGCCCCCTGAACACCGGAGATCGTTGAAGCACGTTGATGTCGTTGTGAGAACCCAGCATTCCAAAGGAGCCAGAGAGTTGCTGGACGTACCGCGATGGCGTCCGGTCGGAGACGACCTCCCCCGCGGCGAGGACGTGAGAGAGGACTGCTCTGCCGGAGTTGGCGACGTAAAGGCTAGGAACGGTTGCGGAGCACGCGCGGCGGTGGAGCTGCGAGACGGGCGGTGCGGAGGAGGATTAAGAGATGAGATAGCAAATGGATGCGACGGGTATTTTGAGTGGATTTGGTGTAATTTGCGGCGGGGTCGGCCTGTCGGGTCCGACGTGGCAGGCGTGCCCAGGCACCCCCATATATGTCACATATTTGGGCTGGATATGAGGGGTGTCGGTCAGCCTGGGCGTTTGAGGCCCGTTTGAGGCGCTCGTCTGGATCAAAATTTTGTGACCGGACAGTGACCAGATGGCCCGCCCGGGTGTATGAGGCGGGTTTGAGGCGCCCGGCGGTAGCTGCTCTAAGTTGGTCCGGTAAAAGAAAAGGTGGAGAAAACATGAGTTCACAAGCGGACTTATAGATATGGAATGAATTATATCAAAAATAAAGTGTGACCTTTGAAGAACTCCTGATGAATAGCAGTATTAAGAAAATCAGTTGTTAAATACTCATATAATCAATATCCTTGAGTATTTTTATCACTGTTTATGTTTTACAATATTTCTATTAAGCACTAGCCTTTGCACAGAACATTCGCCTTCTCACAACAACGATGGATCAGTAGGGTTTAGCAGCACTCGTAAGAAGATTTAGTACTATCAAATACTCCCTCCGTCCCAAAATAAGTGTCTTGTACCAACATTGAGACACTTATTTTGGGACGGTGGGAGTAGTACATTGTGATAACCATTAGTATGAGAAGCTAATGTGTCATTGCCATTATCATTGTACTAACATTGGAATGGAAGGTGTTTAGTATTTATTCTTCCTAAAGCAACAAGTTGTATTGCATTGACTACACAAGTTTTTAGCAAAGTAATTCAAGATATTTATAAGATCCCACAAGTGTTTCCCATTTTAGGACAACTGGTATTCCAGAAAGTGTTGAATATATGAGAAAATTACTACGAGATTTGATTCGAATAAACAGTAAATAAATCATGACGGCCATAACAAAGATTGAATTAATCATGTGGACCAGCATAGTAGATGAACAGATTGAATCTAAGGCACAGACTAGAAATATGAATTCTAGCACGGTCTGAAACAAGGAGGACAAAAACACATACGGTGCAACGGGAGCAGGACCATAGGAGTTGATGTTGCACATGTCGTTGATGAAGAGGTTGGGGAAGAGGTTGTCATCGGCGAAGTCATCACTGCCAGCAGTTGCGTGAGTGCGCTCCCCAAAAACCTGATCGCCCCTTTACCGTACAGGATCACGAGAGGGGCAGGGTTCCAGAGCCCTACTTTCCCTTCTTGCAGTGCACGCTAGAAGGAGGAATGGAGAAGACTTGCGTGGCGGCGCAATGTTCTGAAACGGTGTGAAACCATTTGTAGTGTTGCCACTACGTACGGTAACAAACTCATAGCTAAAATCCGAGCTATCGCTCTTGGTGGATCGTTCATTGGCTAGCGGAGTCCTCAACATAACATCAAGAAGGGTGACAGAGCCACATCTACACACGTAAATGCGCATATAGTAGCAAAGGCCATGGTACCAGCCGGAGGCTGTAACACCATGTTGAGATATGCAACACATATTTTTGGCATAATATCACTCACCTTTCAACTAAGTTCCTCTAGACAATTTAATCCACAAATGTTATCAAGTCCCTTAAAATTAACAACATGGGGTTGAGCATATTTAAACATCACTTCCCTACAATTTATCAACTCCCAAGTCTTGAAAGACTTTCTCTTGTGCAAAGTTATACTTGGTTAATTTCATTCCAT
Organism: Secale cereale; assembly: GCA_902687465.1. Classification (NCBI taxonomy): domain Eukaryota; kingdom Viridiplantae; phylum Streptophyta; class Magnoliopsida; order Poales; family Poaceae; genus Secale; species Secale cereale. The sequence goes on along the minus strand of LR738712.1, from coordinate 873,660,485 downwards.
TTTCAAAACTACCCCATGGCAAGTCTTAAATGTCTAAACTAAAGAAAACAAAGGCTACAAAATTATTTAAGCTAATAGAGCAAAACCTTTGTATCAACTATCAAGACTCACTCCCATCCACACATATTACTCATACTACTACTACTACATCTACTCTAAGTAAAGTAAATATTTTTGGGTTTTTAGTTTATAGATTGAGAGGTAAAAGATTGCAAAATAGTAGATCTGAAACTTATAAGATGTAAAATAGACCCTGGGGCCATAGGTTTCACTAGAGGCTTCTCTCATGATAGCAAATATTACGGTGGGTGAACAAAATTACTGCCAAGCAATTGATAGAAAAGTGAATAATTATGAAGATATCTAAGGCAATGATCATGAATATAGGCATCAAGTCCGAGATAGGTAGACTGACTCCTGCCTGCATCTACTACTATTACTCCACACATCGACCGAAACGATTCTGCATCTAGAGTATTAAGTTCATAAGAACAGAGTAACGCCTTAAGCAAGATGACATGATGTAGCAGAATTAACTTAAGCAATATGATGAAAACCCCATCTTTTTATCCTCGATGGAAACAATACAATACGTGTCATGTCCCTTTCTGTCACTGGGATTGAGCACCGCAAGATTGAACCCAAAGCAAAGCACTTCTCCCATTGCAAGAAATATCATTCTAGTTGGCCAAACAAAATCGATAATTCGAAGAAAATTACTAAGATATTAGATCATGCGTATAAGAATTCAGAAAAGACTCAAATAATATTCATAGATAATCTGATAATAAACCCAAAATTCATCGGATCTTGGCAAACACACAACAAAAGAATATTACATTGGATAGATCTCCAAGAACAACGAGGCGAACATGGTATTGAGGATCCAAGAGAGAGAAGAAGCCATCTAGATACTAGCTATGTACCCGTAGGTTTGTGGTAAACTACTCACACTTCATCGGAAGGGCAATAGGGTTGATGTAGATGCCCTCCGTGGTTGATTCCCCCTCCGACAGAGTACCAGAAAAGGCCTCCAAATGGGATCTTGCGGGAACACAAGGTTACAGCGGTGGAAAAGTGGTTTCCATGGATGTTCTGATGTTTCTGGAATATATGGGTATATATAGGCTGAAGAATTAGGTCAGAAGACGCTCGAGGGGCCCACGAGGGTGGGGGCGCGCCCTCCGTCCTTGTGGCTGCCTCGCAGCTCCCCTAATGTGCACTCCAAGTCCATCTGATGTCTTCTGGTTCAAGAAAAATCCCCGTGAAGTTTCGTTCCATTTGGACTCCGTTTGATATTCCTTTTCTGCGAAACTCAAAAAAACAAGGAAAAAACAGAAACTGGCACTGGGCTCTGGGTTAATAGTTTAGTCCCAAAAATCATATAAAACAGCATATAAATGCATATAAAACATCCAAGATAGATAATATAATAGCATGGAACAATAAAAATTATAGATGCGTTGGAGACATATCAAGCATCCCCAAGCTTAATTCCTGCTCATCCTCGAGTAGGTAAATGATAAAAACAATTTTTTTGATGCGGAATGCTACCCAACATATTCATTAATGCAATATTCTTTATTGTGGCATGAATGTTCAGATCCATAAGACTCAAAATGAAAGTTTCTCAATATCAAAATAATAATACTTTAATCATACTAAAAGCAATCTATAAAGCTTCAAAAATAATATGGCTAAAGAACGTTATCCCTACAAATCATATAGTCCTTATGCTCCCTTTTCTTAACACAAAACACCCCTCATGCCCATCCCGGAGTCAGCCGAGCAATTGTTTTCATGCTCTACTCTTTCAAGCCCTTTTCATCTCTTCACGCAACATATGAGCGTGAGCCATGGACATAGCACTATGGGTGGAATGGAGGTGGTAATAGACAAAGGTGGGAGAAAGTCTCATATCAACTAGGCATATCAATGGACTATGGATATGTCCATCAACCGATATCAGTGTGAGTGAGTAGGGATTGCCATGTAACGGATGCACTAGAGCTATAAGTGTATGAAAGCTCAAAAAGACAACTAGTGGGTGTGCATCAACTTGCTCGCTCATGAAGACCTAAGGCATTTGAGGAAGCCCAGCGTTGGAATATACAAGCCAAGTTCTATAACGAAAAATTCCCACTAGTGATATATGAAAGTGACAACATAGGATACTCTCTAGTAACATTGTCCCTTCTCTCTTTGTCTTTTTTGTGGGCTTCTTTGGCCTCTTTTGTTTATTTGGTCTTCATTGGCCTCTTTTATTTTTGATAACCTCACACGGGATAATTTTCTAATAATGATGATCATCACACTTTTATTTACTTACAACTCGATATTACAACTTGATGTTTAGAACAAGGATATGACTCTATATGAATGCCTCCGGCGGTGTACGAGGATGTGCAATAACCAAGAGTGACATGTATGAAAAATATGAACGGCGGCTTTGTCGCAAATACTATGTCAACTACATGATCATGCAAAGCAACATGACAATGATGAAGCGTGTAATAATAACCGAAACGGTGGAGTTACATGGCAATATATCTCAGAATGGCTATGGAAATGCCATAATAGGTAGATATGGTGGCTGTTTTTAGGAAGGTATTGATACGTCTCCAACGTATCTACTTTTCCAAACCCTTTTGCCCTCGTTTTGGACTCTAACTTGCATGGTTTGAATGGAACTAACCCGGACTGACGTTGTTTTCAGCAGAACTGCCATGCTGTTGTTTTTTGTGCAGAAATAAAAAGTTCTTGAAATCGCCTGAAAAGCAACGAAGAATTATTTCAGAAAATATAAAAAATACCTGCAAGAAGATCCACACCGGGGGGCCCACGGCCTGTCCTCGAGGGTGGGGGCGCGCCCCCCTTCCCCGGGCGCGCCCCCTGCCTCGAGGGCCCCTCGATGCTCCACCGACGTATCCCCATGTCCTATATATTTCGTTTCGGGGAGAAAAAATCAAGGAAAAAGAATTATTGCGTTTCACGAGACTGAGCCGCCGCCAAGCCCTAATCTCTCTCGGGAGGGCTGATCTGGAGTCCGTTCGGGGCTTCGGAGAGTGGAGATCGTCGCCATCGTCATCATCAACCTTCCTCCATCACCAATTCCATGATGCTCATCGCCGTGTGTGAGTAATTCCATCGTAGGCTTGCTGGACGGTGATGGGTTGGATGGGATCTATCATGTAATCGAGTTAGTTTTGTTAGGGTTTGATCCCTAGTATCCACTATGTTCTGAGATTGATGTTGCTATGACTTTGCTATGCTTAATGCTTGTCACTAGGGCCCGAGTGCCATGATTTCAGATCTGAACCTATTATGTTTTCATGAATATATGTGTGTTGTTGATCCTATCTTGCAAGTCTATAGTTACCTACTATGTGTTATGATCCGGCAACCCCAAAGTGACAATAATCGGGACCACTCTCGGTGATGACCATAGTTTGAGGAGTTCATGTATTCACTATGTGTTAATGCTTTGGTCCGGTACTCTATTAAAAGGAGGCCTTAATATCCCTTAGTTTCCAGTAGGACCCTGCTGCCACGGGAGGGTAGGACAAAAGATGCCATGCAAGTTCTTTTCCATAAGCATGTATGACTATATTCGGAATACATGCCTACATTGCATTGATGAACTGGAGCTAGTTCTATGTCACCCTAGGTTATAACTTCTACATGATGAATTGCATCCAACGTAATTTCCCATCACCGATCCAATGCCTACGAGCTTTACCTATATTGCTTGTCGCTTATTTACTTTTCCGTTGCTACTATCACAAAAACTACAAAAACACTATCTTTACTTTTATTGCTGCTACCGCCACTATCATATTACTTTGCTACTAAACTATCTTGCTGCATATACTAAGTTTCCAGGTGTGGTTGAATTGACAACTCAGCTGCTAATACTTAAGAGTATTCTTTGGCTCCCCTTGTGTCGAATCACCAAATTTGGGTTTAATACTTTACCCTCGAAAACTGTTGCGATCCCCTACACTTGTGGGTTATCAAGACTATTTTCTGGCGCCGTTACCGGGGAGCATAGCTCTATTCTTTAAGTCACTTGGGATTTACATCTGCTTATCACTATGAAGAATTTGAAGGACTCAAAAACTAAGATCTTACCCTCAACTACGAGGGGAGGTAAGGAACTGCCATCTAGCTCTGCACTTGATTCTCCTTCTGTTATGAGTAAACTTGCGACACCTACTCCTGCTATTGAATCTGATATGTCGTATGTTCTTGATGATGCTACTTCTGCTATGTATGATGAAACTACCTCTATGCCTGATACTGTGCCACTAGGTGAATTTCTAGATGAACAAATTGCTAAGGTTAGGGAGAGTGCAAATGTTGATGATATTTATGAAAGTGATGATGAAACTACTCCCAATAGATATGAATTGCATGTTGTGCCTGAGGGTTATGTTATGGATGACGAAACTGCTAGAGACTTTCTTGCTTGCAATGATAGATATGGTCTTAAGAAGTTATTAGCTAAGCTGAAAGAAAATTCTTTGAAAGCTAGAATGAAACATGACCCTGCTTTTGCTACTTCACCTATATGTGTTACTGATAAGGATTATGAATTCTCTGTTGATCCTGAGTTAATTACTTTGGTTGAATCTGATCCTTTCCATGTCTATGAGTCTGAAACTGTTGTGGCACATCTTACTAAGTTGAATGATATAGCCACCCTGTTTACCAATGATGAAAAGATGCGTTACTACTATATCCTTAAGCTTTTTCCGTTCTCGTTAAAGGGTGATGCTAAGACTTGGTTTAATTCTCTTGATCCTGGTTGTGTGCGTAGTCCCCAGGATATGATATATTACTTTTTTGCTAGATATTTTCCCGCTCATAAGAAACAAGCTGCCTTACGGGAAATATATAACTTTGCACAAACTGAAGAAGAGAGTCTCCCATAAGCTTGGGGGAGGCTTCTCCAGTTACTTAATGCTTTGCCTGATCATCCTCTTGAGATGCATGATATACTTGATGTCTTTTATAATGGACTAACGATGCTTCCAGAGATCACCTGGATAGTTGTGCTGGTTGTGTTTTCAGGGAAAGAACAGTGGAACAAGCTGAATTACTATTGAATAATATGCTAGCCAATGAAAATAATTGGACACTTCCTGAACCATCCCCTAAGCCAACTCCGAAGAAAAGAGGTGTTCTATTTCTCAGTCCTGAAGACATGCAAGAGGCAAAGAAATCTATGAAAGAAAAAGGTATTAAAGCTGAAGATGTTAAGAATTTACCGCCTATTGAAGAAATACATGGTCTTGATAACCCGGCACAAGTAGTAAAGGTAAATTCTCTTTATAGATTTGATGAAGGTGATATTCCTCATTATAAGTCTGCTAGCCAATGCTTTGATGAGTTTGACAATTTCATTGTGAAACAAGAAAACTTCAATGCTTATGTTGGTAGACAATTACAACACAATGCTTATATGATTGAACGCTTGAGTGATTATCTGTCTAGTGCTAAAGATGAACTGAAACTTATTAGTACACATGCTTCTATGGTCACCACTCAAGTAGAACAAGTACTTAAGGCTCAGAATGATTTGTTCAATGAATTAAATAGTAAGAATAATGACTATACTGTAAGAGTTGCTACTAGAGGTGGTAAAATGACCCAGGAACCTCTGTATCCTGAAGGCCACCCTAAGAGGATTGAGCAAGATTCTCAGAGAGCTAATTTAGATGCACCTAGTTCTTCTAAAAAGAAGAAAAAGAAAAATGATAGGACTTTGCATGCTTCTAGTGAACCTGTAGCTCACCCACGTGAGAATCCCAATGATATATCTGTTTCTGATGCTGAGACACAATCCGGTAATGAACATGAGCCTAGTGATAATATTAATAATGATGTTCATGCTGATGCTCAACCTAGAAATGATAATGGTGTAGAGATTGAACCTGCTATTGATCCTGATAACCCACAATCAAAGAATCAATGTTATGATAAGAGAGACTTTGTTGCTAGGAAGCACAGTAGGGAAAGAGAACCATGGGTTCAGAAACCCTTGCCTTTTCCTCCGAAACCATCCAAGAAAAAGGATGATGAAGATTTTGAGCGCTTCGCTGAAATGATTAGACCTATCTTTTTGCGTATGCGTTTGACTGATGTGCTTAAAACAAATCCTTATGCCAAGTACATGAAAGATATTATTGCCAACAAAAGAAAGATACATGAAGTAGAAATCTCCACCATGCTTGCCAATTACACTTTTGAGGGTGGAATGCCTAAGAAATTAGAAGATCCAGGAGTACCTACTATACCTTGCTCCATTAAGAGAAACTATGTTAAAACTGCTTTGTGTGATCTTGGAGCAGGTGTTAGTGTTATGCCTCTCTCTTTATATCATAGACTTGACTTGAGTAAGTTGACACCTACTGAAATATCCTTGCAAATGGCCGATAAATCAACTGCTATACCTGTCGGTATTTGTGAGGATGTGCCTGTTGTAGTTGCAAATGTTACTATTCTAACGGACTTTGTTATACTTGATATTCCCGAGGATGATAGTATGTCTATTATTCTTGGAAGACTTTTTTTGAATACTGCAGGGGCTGTTATTAATTGCAACAAAGGCAATGTCACTTTTCATGTCAATGGTAATGAGCATATGGTACACTTTCCGAGGAAACAACCTCAGGTTCATAGTATCAATTATATTGGAAAAACTTCGACTATTACTATTGGAGGTTTTGAGTTTCCTATTCCTACTATCAAGAAGGCATATGACATACTTATTGTTGGGGACATACATATCCCCATTGAGGTAACATAGTGTTATTCAAAAATTCTCCGGTTTCATGTTACTCGGAAAGAGTTTATTAACAAGACCTGATCAACCTTGTTAATGGATTCCTTTTGATGAGCATGGGATATGTGAATCTAGATAGCACAAACCTTCTGTACCCCCCTTTTTACTTTCTGTTAATTAGGTTAAATAAAACAAAAATAGCATTGTCTGTCTGTTTCCGGACTTATCTGTGCAATAAAAAATATCCCGAAAATAAAAGTTCTCCAAATGCCATGAAAATGAAATATGTTTTTCTAGAATATTTAAGAAAATATGGCACTGAACACACAGCGAGGGGAGCCAGCACGTGGCCTCGAGGGCACACGATGCGCCCCCTTCACAGGGCGCCCCCTGCCTCGAGGGCCCCACGTGGCCCCCTCCACTTATCCTTTCACCCATGCTCTTCTTCTTCCTCCCAAAAAAATTCCCAACCAGCTCAAACCTGAGTTCTAGCTCATTTTGCTGCCATTTTCGATCTCCTTGCTCAAAGCACCATTCACCAAACTGTTTGGGGAGATTGTTCCTTGGTATGTGACTCCTCCATTGGTCCAATTAGTTTTTGTTCTAGTGCTTTATTTGTTGCAAGTTTGTGCTGTTGTGGTGACCTTGTTCTTGAGCTTGCATGTCAATTTTTCTTGGTCCCAAGTAGTTCTAATGCATAATATAGCCTCTAGGCACTTATAGGAGTCGTTGCTATCAATCTTGTTGAGTTTGGTTAACTTTTATTGTGAGTTACTAAAAATTTCACAGAAAAATGTCTAGGAGAAACTTCCAAGGTGGTCCTTCAAGGAAGCAAGAACCGAGGCTCGCATTCTGTGAGCCGAACGATGAACCACCAAGGGATGCTGATGTGCGGCCTTGCGAATGGCCGTCAGATGAATTTATGGGTCAAGCGGGCAACAAAGATGAATTTTATGCATATGTGCGTAACGCTGACCTCGAGGACTTCATGCAAGATAAGTGTCTCCAATACCGTGGCTTAACTGACAGCTTTGTGAGAAGGTTTAAATTTTCATCATCACGTAATTCTCACACTGTCTTGTTTGACCTTTATGATAAATCTTATACCATGGACTTAGAGGATTTTAATGTTGCATGTAAGCTCCCACAGTGGGGCAGTATGAGTGATCCTCGTAAATCTGAATTTAGAGAATTCCTTGCTAGTATTACAGTGGGAGAATCCAGGGATATCACACAAGCCACCACGGGGAGCATACATTTTCCTGTCATTCATTACTTTGCTCTCTTTATCGGTAGATGCATAAATGGTAAAGATGAGGCTTGTCACATGTGTGTCCCTGATCTTAGCGTCCTCGGGAGTGATGTACTAGGTGATAGGCAATATAACTTAGGAGCAATTGTTGCACGTAGACTACACCATAATGGTTTGTATGGAGATTTATTTGGCGGGATCTATGCTACTCGCATAGCCCGCTATCTTGGTGTGTCTGTGCACCCGTATGATGAACTATTACCTCATGCCTATTTAGACTGTAGTGCTATGGCTAGTTATTAGTTTATAGAGTGGGATAATCAAACTCTCAAATATCGACTAATCTTTAACCGGCAGCATGCCATCCCTATTGTTCTTCCTGCCCCTACTTTGTTTAACTTTCAGGAAAAGGGAAGATACACTATAACTATGGAGGAGGCAAATGCCCATTATAACATGACGGAAGCAGCCCGCCTTCGAGCTGCAGCTCAGCAGGCAGCAACTGCTGCATCTCAGTACGACCCCAACTACAACTTCGGATATCTGTCAGGCCAGTACTGGCCATAGACCAACTTAGGCCAAAAGCCTAAGCTTGGGGGAGTACGTGTTTCTCACCGACTTTACATTCATGTTCACACACTTATTTTAGTTGTCGGTGCTCACACTCTTTCACTGTACCGTCCATGCTTAGTTTAAATTTCTTTTTCTTAGTCTTTTTCTTGTGTGCTAGAAAAACCCAGAAAAACAAAAAAATATTAGTGTAGCTTCTAGCTAGTTTACTTTCTTTGCTTGTAGTAGTAACTAAAAATGAAAACCCAAAAAGATTTCCCGTTCTTCTCTTGCTTGTTGGGAGCTTTCCTGTGTGAATAGTTTCTTTTCTTTTCTTTAGGGGTTGAGAGTAGAATACCATGATTGAAAATGCTTAGTGGCTCTCATATGCTCTATTGTTGATTTAACCTCGAGCCATATTACCTTGTCTTCTCTCTTGTATTAAATGTCTGCAGATTCCAGCTTAATTAGTCCAATGCACGTGCACTATTATTATTATCCACGCCATTCTGTCGTGCGAGTGAAAGGCAATAAGGATGATATATGATGAACTAATTGAGATGAGAAAAGCTGGTATGAACTCGACCTCTCTTGTTTTTTTAAATATGATTGCTTATCGTTCTCGATTTAGCTTGTTATGAATGAAACATGTTTGCAATGACAATTAGAGATCATAGCTACTTATGCCATGCTTAATTAGCCGAGAGTTTATAATGGTCTATCTTGCATGCCAACATGATATTAAAATGGTTGTGATGTGGTATGATGGGTGGTATCCTCCTTTGAATGATTTAAGTGACTTGACTTGGCACATGTTCACGCATGTAGTTGAAACAAATCAACATAGCCTTCACGATATTTATGTTCATGGTGATTTATATCCTACTCATGCTTGCATGCATTGTTGATTAATTTTAATGCATGTTCATGACCGTTGTTGCTCTCTAGCTGGTCGCTTCCCAGTCTCTTTCTAGCCTTCACATGTACTAAGCGGGAATACTGCTTGTGCATCCACTTCCATAAACCCCAAAGTTATTCCACATGAGTCCACCATACCTTCCTATATGCGGTATTTACCTGCCATTCCAAGTAAATTTGTATGTGCCAAACTCTAAACCTTCAAATGAAATTCTGTTTTGTATGCTCGAACAGCTCATGTATCAACTAGGGCTGTCTATATCTTCCATGCTAGGTAGGTTATTCTCACGTTGAGTGGACTCCGCTCATCATTCATGAGAAAATGGCTGGTAACCGGGATGCCTAGTCCCATGCTCAAAATCATAATAATTAAACAAAACTCCCCCAGGGTTGTTGCTTGTTTGGACGGTAACCCGTGGATTCGGCTGGCCGTGGAGTGTGCTTGTTGGTGGTTGGGGGAGTATAAACTTTACCATTCTGTTTGGGAACCACCTATAATGTGTGTAGCATGGGAGATATCGAGATTCTTGGTTGTTATGTTGACAATGAAAGTATACCGCTCAAAATGTTATTCAATCTCTATTTAAAAATCGAGCTCTGGCACCTCTACAAATCTCTGCTTCCCTCTGCGAAGGGCCTATCTATTTACTTTTATGCAGAGTCATCACCCTCTTATCAAAGAGCACCAGTATGAGAGCACCTCTGTCATTGCATGGACTACTATTAATTTGCATTGAGTATGATCATGATTGGATCTCTTTTACCATGAATTACAATGTCTAGTCAGTCCTTGATCTTTAAAGGGGCTCTGCATTTATGTTTTGCGGTCTCAGAAAGGGCTAGCGAGATACCATCCTATTATATCATATCATGATTGTTTTGAGAAGTGTTGTCATCCGAGGTTTATTATTATTGCTTGCTAGTTGATTATGCCATTGATGTGAATAGTCTTGAGACCTGAAAGTTATTGTGAATGTGGTTAGTTCATGATCTTGTTGAAAACCTGAATGCTAGCTTACATATTTACAACAACAAGAGCAAACAAAGTTTGTCAAAGTCTTTCTTTATCACTTTCAGTTTATCAACTGAATTGCTTGAGGACAAGCAAAGGTTTAAGCTTGGGGGAGTTGATACGTCTCCAATGTATCTACTTTTCCAAACCCTTTTGCCCTTGTTTTGGACTCTAACTTGCATGATTTGAATGGAACTAACCCGGACTGACGCTGTTTTCAGCAGAACTGCCATGGTGTTGTTTTTGTGCAGAAATAAAAAGTTCTCGGAATCGCCTGAAAATCAACGGAGAATTATTTCAGAAAATATAAAAATACCTGCAAGAAGATCCACACCGGGGGGCCCATGGCCTGTCCTCGAGGGTGGGGGCGCGCCCCCCATCCCAGGGCGCGCCCCCCATGCTCCACCGACGTATCCCCAAGTCCTATATATTTCGTTTCGGGGAGAAAAAAATCAAGGAAAAAGAATTATCGCGTTTCACAAGACGGAGCCACCGCCAAGCCCTAATCTCTCTCGGGAGGGCTGATCTGGAGACCGTTCGGGGCTCCGGAGAGTGGAGATCGTCGCCATCGTCATCATCAACCTTCCTCCATCACCAATTCCATGATGCTCACCGCCCTGTGTGAGTAATTCCATCGTAGGCTTGCTGGACGGTGATGGGTTGGATGGGATCTATCATGTAATCGAGTTAGTTTTGTTAGGGTTTGATCCCTAGTATCCACTATGTTCTGAGATTTATGTTGCTATGACTTTGCTATGCTTAATGCTTGTTACTAGGGCCCGAGTGCCATGATTTCAGATCCGAACCTATTATGTTTTCATGAATATATGTGTGTTCTTGATCCTATCTTGCAAGTCTATACTCACCTACTATGTGTTATGATCTGGCAACCCCGAAGTGACAATAATCGGGACCACTCCCAGTGATGACCATAGTTTGAGGAGTTCATGTATTCACTATGTGTTAATGCTTTGGTCTGGTACTCTATTAAAATGAGGCCTTAATATCCCTTAGTTTCCAATAGGACCCCGCTGCCACGGGAGGGTAGGACAAAAGATGTCATGCAAGTTCTTTTCCATAAGCACGTATGACTATATTCGGAATACATGCCTACATTGCATTGATGAACTGGAGCTAGTTCTGTGTCACCCTAGGTTATAACTTCTACATGATGAATTGCATCCAACGTAATTTCCCATCACCGATCCAATGCCTACGAGCTTTACCTATATTGCTTGTCGCTTATTTACTTTTCCATTGCTACTATCACATAAACTACAAAAACACTATCTTTACTTGTATTGTTGCTACCGCCACTGTCATATTACTTTGCTACTAAACTATCTTGCTACAGATACTAAGTTTCCAGGTATGGTTGAATTGACAACTCAGCTGCTAATACTTAAGAGTATTCTTTGGCTCCCCTTGTGTCGAATCACCAAATTTGGGTTTAATACTTTACCCTCAAAAACTGTTGCGATCCCCTACACTTGTGGGTTATCAGGTATAAGGAGGGTTTTATGCCCCGACGAATATTGCGCGGCACTAGAGTGGCTAGAAAGGTGGAAGAGTGAGAGTGCGTATAATCCATGGACTCACATTAGTCATAAAGAACTCACATACTTATTGTGAAAAATCTACTTAGCCCGCAAAGCAAAACACTACGATGCATGCCCCTAGGGGGGAGGTTGGTAGGAGTTAACCATCGCGCGCCCCCGACCTTCCCACAAAGAGGAAACAATCAAGATACAATGCGGGCCATTTTGGTTACATAGGCCATACGTGCATGCTTCGGGAATCACAAACCTTAACACAATTATTTCTTTAACCTCACAAACTACCTCTAGCATGACTCTAATATTACCATATTAACATCTCAAAACAATTACAAGGAGTCAAACTTCACATAATATTTAATGCTCTCTATATGAAGGTTTTTATTATATCTCCTTTGGATGTCTATCATATTAGGAATAATTGCATAACCCTAGAAAATTACCATGCTGTTCTTAAGAACTCTCGAAATAATATAAGTGAAGCAAGAGAGTTCAACAATTTCTATAAAATAAAACCACCGACGTGCTCTAAAAGGATATAAGTGAAGCACTAGAGCAAAATTGCCTAGCTCAAAAGATATAAGTGAACCACATAGAGTATTCTAACAAATCATGATTGAAGCGTGTCCCTCTCAAAAGATGTGTACAACAAGGATGATTGTGATAAACTAAAAAGCAAAGACTCATATCATACATGACGCTCCAAGCAAAACACATATCATGTAGTGAATAAAAATATAGCCTCAAGTAAAGTTACCTGTGGATGAAGACGAAAGAGGGAGGGCATTCCCAAGCTTAGGCTCTTGGCCGTCCTTAAATTTTACCTTGGGTGTGGGCATCCCCAAGCTTAGGCTTTCGCCACTCTTTATTCCATAGTCCATGAAATCCTTACCCAAAACTTGAAAACTTCACAACACAAAACTCAACAGAAAATCTCGTGAGCTCCGTTAGTAAAACAAAACAAATAACCACTCAAGGTACTGTTGTGATCTTATTATAATTTTATATTGGTGTAATATCTACTGTATTCCAACTTTTCCATGGTTCATACCGCCCGATACTACCCATAGATGCATCAAAATAAGCAAACAACACATAAAAACAGAATCTGTCAAAAACAGAACAATATGTGGCAATATGAAAACTTCGCATACTTCTGTAACTCTAAAAATTCTGAAAAATTGCACGACATGGGGAATTTGTATATCAATTTGTGTAAATATTTTAGAAGGTTTCGACGTTCCAATGATTTATTGAATGCGCTGGGCGCAAAAGTTTTTGTTTTTTCAGCAAAATCAAATCAACGATCACCGTAAGGCATCACAAAGGTCTTATTTGGCTCAAACACTAATTAAAACACCAAAACACAATTACTACAGAAGTACTAATGTGTAAAACTTGCAAAACAGAACCAAAAAGTAAAAAGCAAAAATAAAATTGGGTTGCCTCGCAACAAGCGCTATTGTTTAATGCCCTTAGCTAGGCATAAAACGCAAATAGATCTAGGTATTATCATCTTTGGTATGCAATCCATAGGTAGCTTTCATAATAGATTCATAAGGAAATTTAATTTTCTTTCTTGGAAAGTGTTCCATGCCCTTCCTTAATGGAAATTGAATCTAATGTTTCCTTCTTTCATATCAATAATTGCACCAATTGTTCTAAGGAAAGGTCTACCAAGGATAATAGGACATGTAGGATTGCAATCTATATCAGGAACAATGAAATCTACGGGCACATAATTCTTATTTGCAACAATAAGAACATCATTAATCCTTCCCATAGGTTTCTTAATAGTGGAATCCGCAAGATGCAAATTTAAAGAACACTCATCAATTTCACGGAACCCTAGCACATCACATAAAGTTTTTGGAATCATAGAAACGCTAGCACCCAAATCACACAAAGCATGGCACTCATAATCTTTAATCTTGATTTTAATAGTTGGTTCCCACTCATCATAAAGTTTTATAGGGATAGAAAGTTCTAATTCAAGCTTTTCTTCAAAAGATTTCATCCTATCATCAATGATATGTTTAGTAAAATCTTTATTTTGATTATAAGAATGGGGAGAGTTCAACATGGATTGCACCAAGGAAATATAATCTATTAAAGAGCAATTATCATAATTAAATTCCTTGAGATCAAATCTAGTAGGTTCATCGCTACTTAGGGTTTTGACTTCATCTATCCCTCTTTTTTATCAATTTTATGCATCAAGATCTAAAAACTACGAATCATTGGGACGCCTCTTAACTAACGTAGACTCATCTCCAGTCCCATCTTTATCAAGATTTATTTTGGAAAACAAATATTCAATAGGAGTCACATCAATCACTTTAAAATCTTCATCATTATTTTCACGGGAACTAGAATAACACATTTTTATAAACCATTCCTTTTTAGCACGCATTTTAGCGGTTCTTTCTTTGCACTCATCAATGGAAATTCTCATAGTTTTTCTCCCTTTGATTGCTTGATTGCGTGTTTTTCAATTGGTATCCTTTGATTGCTTGATTGCATGTTTTTCTCCCTTTGTTATGCCTTCGTGGCATATCATTCTTTTGCAATCTTTGGGCCTCAATATAGTTTGTCTTCCTCCAAGTATTTATAGTTGGATATATGTATTGCATTCCACTCTCTATTTTGAGGAATACGCAATTTATGGAGGAACACAATTTATATTGGCCTTCTAAGCTATTCGCCCATTTTGGCAATCGATGCCAAGGGGGGAGAACTTTCAGAGAGTTTAATTTTGTGAGAAAGTTTAGAGAGTTGTCTCTTCTGTCTTCTTGCTTTGGTTTTGTTCCTAAGCTTTTGCATCTCATGCGCATACATTATTGTTGCATGGTATGGTGATGCATAATTCCTTATATAAACTCTCTTGAAAGTGATTGTCATCAATTACCAAAATGGGGGAGATTGAAAGAACATGCGGTGCCCCCATGTTTGGTTTTGGTAATTGATGACAATCTCCACGGACTAATGGTTGCCTTGAGTTATATTTGAAGGGTTTGTCCATAGGTTTTTCTTGGAGTTCATTTGTTGGTTTCAAGGAGAGTTTGTGATGACCAAGGTGCTATTAAGGAATTATCCAAAGATTGGTCTGGTGGGTATTGAGCTTATTGCAAGCATGTCTTGAAGAAGAAGAGTTTGTGATCATTCATGTTTACCTTCAAGACACCATCCAAATGAAGAGAGTTGGAAAGATTCAAGGTTGATCAAAACTAAGTCAAAGAATGAATCAAGTTGATCAACACACAAAGTGTAGAAGATGTACCGAGAGGGATCAAGCAATCCCATGGTATGGCAAGCATTGTCAATCACGCTTTGTGTACTAACCGATGGTCTTCGTGAGAGTTCTTCGTGGGGTTAGGTTGTGGTGTGCAAGTTCAAGTGGAGCATCACGAAGGGATCAAGTGCTTGAAGATTGCCGTCCATTGTGGTGACAATGGACTTGTGGAGATATGCCGAAGAGTGGCTCACCCATAGTGGAGTATGGGGGAGCAATCTACTAGTCTTCACCGAGATAACGCAATCAAGAAAGGTGGTCCAACTTGAGGAAGTCAAGATCGTCTACATCTAGCTCAAGTGGACTTTGTGCAAAGCAAAGGTTTTCCCTTGATAGGTTTTCTATTTTACCGGTCTCGTGGTGGTAGTTGGGAGACCGGGTTATATGATCGTTTGCCGTACTATCAAGGGGGGCTCTCAAGTTGGTAGCTTGATCGTATCGTTAGTAGAGAGCTCAAACCATTGCATCCTTGCATCATGTTTCTTGGTTTTTGTTTGGTTCTCTTTGTGAGTCTTAGATCTTATGGTCATCTTGATGACAAGCTTGAGTTCATCGAATACGGAGTTCACATGCGTCTTCTATGATGTTTTCGGTGTTGGAGGTTTTACCGGTCTTATCCGAGGAAGGGTTCTCACCATTTTCTTATGGGCCTTTTCTAATTTGCTTCTTATTGGTATTTCTTTCAAGATTGTGTTAGCCCTTGTCGCTAGCTTTCCAATAAACTTGGTTTCATCGAATTCGGAGTCAGTTTGCAAAAGTTGTGGCAGTTTTGGTGTTCTGAAAAGGCTGCAACGGTACTACCGCGAATTGGAGTGGATGTAATTTTTTACTACCGCTCCAGAGAGGTACTACCGTGGCTCCTACAGCGGTAGTACCGCTCCGGACCAAAAACTCGTCTCAAGTCCTGCGGTGGTAGGCCCGGAAGTAATTTTTTAGTACCGCTCGCAAGCAGTAGTACCGCTACCCTTAGTAGTAGTACCGCTACCCCTAGCGGTAGTACCGTGAGGTCAAGAGGTACTACCGCTCCGACGGTTCTTCTGGCCTTTTTGCCTCCTCGCTGTTGTTTTTCAAAGGGGTACTACCGCCCTAGCGGTAGTACCGCTCCTTGGAGCGGTAGTACCGCTCTGTGCGCGCTGTGAGCATAACGGTTGGATTTTTCCCTACCTATAAAAGGGGGTCTTCTTCCCCAATGAACCTTATCCTTTGAGCTCGTGTTCTTCCCCCATTGTTGACCTTCTTCGAGCTTGCTATCTCTCAATCCATCCATGGATTCTTGCTAGTTTTGGGGGGAAAAGAGAGAGGAGATCTAGATCCACACTTCCACCAATCACTTTCTCCTCTTTGTGAGGGGAACCCTTTGGATCTAGTTCTTGGAGTTCTTGGTGTTCTCCTTCTTGTTCTTCCTCTCTTTTCCCTCCCTAGCATTAGTTGCTTTGGTGGGATTTGAGAGAGAAGGACTTGGGCACTCCGTGTGCCCTTGCCATTGCATTTGGTGCATCGGTTTGAGTTCTCCACGGTGATACGTGGAAGTGAAGTTTGAGAAACTTATTACTCTGGGTGTTTGGGCACCCTAGAGCTTGTTCCTCTTGGGTGCCTTGGCGCCCTAGACGGTTGGTGTTGTTCGGAGCTCAATCATTGTGGTGTAAAGCTTCGGGCAAGCGTCGGGGTCTCCAATTAGGTTGTGGAGATTGCCCCGAGCAATTTGACGGGTACCGGTGACCGCCCCCAAAGGTTGCCAAAGTGTACGAGTTCGGTGACCGCCCCCAAGGGTTGCCATTTGTACGGGTTCGGTGACCGCCCTCAAGGGTCCCTTAGTGGAATCACGGTATCTTGCATTGTGCGAGGGCGTGAGGAGATTACGGTGGCCCTAGTGGCTTCTTGGGGAGCATTGTGCCTCCACACCACTCGAAACGAAGATTAGCATCCACAAGGGTGTGAACTTCGGGATACATCGTCGTCTCCGCGTGCCTCGGTTATCTCTTACCTGAGCCCTTTACTTATGCACTATACTTTGTGATAGCCGTATTGTTTCTTGTCATATATCTTGCTATCACCTACTTGTTTATCTTGCTTAGCATAAGTTGTTGGTGCACATAGGTGAGCCTAGTTGTTGTAGGTTTTGGGCCTGTCAAATTAACCGCTAGGTTTATTCCGCATTTGTTCAAGCCTAAACCGTAATTATTTTAAAAGCGCCTATTCACACCCCCCTCTAGGCGACATCCACGATCTTTTAATTGGTACCAGAGCCTCGTCTCTCTTTATAGGGCTTAACCGCCTAGAGTGTAAGGATGTCGACTAGGGGTTTAGGTTTCTCTGACACTCCTAGTTTCGATGGCACACATTTTCATGTTTGGGTACTTCGCATGCTTAATCTCTTTAGGGTCATGGACCCAAATTTAGAGCGAATTGTAGATATGGGTTTTTCTCCTCCAAAGGATCCACCAAGATTATCTTTAGAGGATGAGAAAAATTCTTATCTCAATGCTCAAGCTTCTAATGTGCTTTTTGATGCTTTGAGCAATGTAGTTATATTTCAAGTCATGTCGTTCCGGGATGCTCATGAGTTGTGGACAAAGCTTCAAGATAAATATGGTGTGTCCAAGAATTGTGGGAATGATTGTTCTCCCTCCACCTCCGACCGTGTTGTCTTCTCAACTTCTTCTACTTCACCTACATGTGGTATGCTTATTGTGGACGATCCTTCATCACTATCTTATTGCAATGCATATTCTTTGGACTTTAACACTTCGAGCACCCTACATGTTTCTCATGCTTGTGTTGATAGTCCTTGCATATCATGTAGAAATTGCTTGACTAAAACTCATGATGATATGCTTGCTATATCTTGTTGCCATGATAAAAATGCATCTATTTCCTCGAATTGTTATGCTAACAATGTAGAGGAAACCCAACACCCCACGGAACAAGATGTAGTCTTAAATGGTGCTTCAAGGGATCCTACATCATCATCTATTGCGTTTTGCCTTATGGCTAAGGCTTCAAAGGTATCTCCCACTTTGAATCACAATATATCTTGTGATGATAGTGATGATGACAATGATTATGATGTTGATAATGATGAAGAGAATGATAATGTTGCCTCCTTAAAAATTAAGGGGGAAATGATTTTTAAAGCTCTTCATAAGAATAAAATGGCTCGTTCCAACTTCATGGAAATCGTGTCTATTGCCATTGAAGGCAAGAAATATATAGAGGAGTTGGAATCTCATCTAGAGGAGCATGAGGTCACCATTGAGAAAATGGAAAGTCATGAGCGTGATTACGCTAATGAGATCGTCGACCTCTCGCAAGCTCTTGAACTTGAACAAACCACCAAGGAATCTCTTGAGGAGACTTTTGCTCTAGAACTATCTAGAATAAAGGAATCCCGTGATAGAGCTCTCGAGGTGGCTAATGATTTTGAAACTAAAAATGAGAAGCTTGAAGTTGCACATGCTAAACTCCTTGAGGATTTTGAGCACCTCGAAAATGGCTCAAGGGTCATTAAGAGTGAGCTCATCAAACTCACCGAGTCTCATGCTCATCTTAAAGCTTCATATTCTAAAGAGCTTGCCAAGTTGCCTTCTCCTCTTGCTATTATTGATGATGCTTGTGCTACTAACTCTATTTCTAGTGAAGCATCCATTTTGAAGGAGAATGTTGAGCTAAGGGCTCAACTTGAGTTGCTATGTGGCAATTATTTGAAATTGGAAGAAAGTCATGTAAAGCTCACAAGCTCCCATGATGATCTTACAGTATCCCATAATGTGCTAAAGATAGCTCATGATGCTATGAGTATCAAGGTAACATCTAGTGAGCCTCATGTGGATACTAGCACTACTTCAAGTCAAAATGCTCTCTTGCCATGTGCTAGTCCTCGTAATTCATCTACTCACAATGTTAGCACATCTTGTGATGAATTGCTCTCCTTGCCTTGTTGCTCTAACAATGAAGCTTATACTTCCTCTAGTACTTTTGTTGATACTAACCATGTAGAGGAAATCAAAGAGCTCAAGGCCCAAGTCACTTCTTTGAAGAAAGACTTGGAAAAGTGTCATGAAGGGAAGTCCACACTCAACAATATCTTGAGTGTGCAAAAATCCCCCAATGACAAAGGTGGACTTGGATTCAACTCCAACAAGAAGAAAAGGTCCAAGATCATTAACAAGAATAAGGGCCAAGAACAACTCAAGAATTCAGCCAAGATTATTTGCTTCAAGTGCAAAATTGAAGGGCATCATGTTAGATCTTGCCCATTGAAGAAGAAGGACATTAGTGACAAGAAACAAGGGAAGAGGCCACAAGTTCAATCTCGTGCTCAACCGCAAGTTGGAGAAAGGCCGCTTCCCAAGAAGACTCATGGTAATGCTTCTCATTTTGAGGAATCAAATGAGAAGAAAGTGAAGAGTAGATGTTGCTACTTATGCCGTGAGAAGGGTCACCTTGCTTCTTCATGCACTAGTGGTAACTTATCCAACCCAATTATTATTGATGATGTCTATTCTCTTGGGAAGGATAAGGTTGGCAATGTGTTTGCCAAGTTTCTTGGGACTCAAAGTGGTGTCAAGAAAAGAACCATTTGGGTAGCCAAGCCTATTGTGACTAACCTCTTAGGACCCAACTTGGTTGGGGACCAACTAGCTCAAACTTGATCAATAGGTGTTTTGGAGGGCATTGGAGACTTGGCTACATTATGAAGAATTAAGGGGTCTTCATCATTCATATTGTCTCAATCCAAGTCATTCGGATTATCAAGTTTCTATCTTATATCCAATGTTCCTCCTTGCGGTAACTCGTGCTTAAATTGTTTACATTGAAAGTTACTTGCCCCTTTGCATGTTTTGGTTTTGTTCCTTGCATGTGTTTGTATATGCTGTGCGTCCAATTTGCGTATATTGAGAAATCAAGTATGTGTATATTGGTTTGCACATCATGTATGTGTGTGTCGTGCGTTGAGCCTTTGTGCTTCTTGCTTTTATCTTAGTTGGCTCTTGTGAGAGATTAATGGAACATCCCATTTTGGGGGAGTGATGTGCTTTGTGCACCTCACAATCCTATAAATGTGTGTACATGAGGAATACCATCTAGTATTGATATTACAAGATTATCTAGTCTCTATGTGGTATGTATTCTCATGAGAAAGTCAAATTCTAAATGTTCCATTAATTATCTCTTGTTGGTTATCTTTTGCATCTTGGTAAGTTTTTCATTGGTATCACATTATGGGGGAGTAATATTATATGTGCATATTACAAGCCTAGAAAATGTGTAAATTTGAGATATTGTCACCTAGAGTTGATAGTATAAATTATGTTGTTCCTAGGTGGCATGTTAGCTCTACAAGTTGCATTTTGCTTGTGTTTGGTGTGAAGATGATGTTGGATATCATTGCTATCTATCACCGGGAATTATTTCCAAATACCTCTTGTCTTTGACAATTGGTAATCATTTATGTGGTGGAAATTATTGATCATCTTTACATTGTCTTTTGGTTTTATTTGTCTTATCTCTTGCCAAGTTTGTGTCAACTCCCATTTCCTTCCATGCCACTTGTGGATCTCGTGTTTTATCGTTTTTGTTGAGTGTTTTCTAGATATAGTGAAAGTGGTGATCCTACCTTGTGCATTTTGTACTCGAATGCAAATTCTCTTTAAATGCACAATTCGTGGGGGAGCTATCCTATTTTCGATAGAACACTCATCTTGTGATCCATATCAAGTGTGTGTTGATGGAAGGCAAGCCGTTTCTTTTTGGTACTTGTGCCATCATGAAACTTTGTAGATGGGTTGGTTTGTTTGGAACCATCCTCTCTTTTGGGAGTCCGATATCTTTCCTTTTGCGTGTATCAATGGATATCTCATTCCTTGATGTATCTTCTAATAGATATCTTCCAAGTGATGATTTCTCCATTTGGTATCCTATTTTCACTTGGTATTTCTTTTTCATTTTGTTTCATTTCTTGAAAGTCTTGAGCATGCATATTTACTTCATGTATTTTCTTTGGCATGCTTTCTTTCTTTAACCCAATATATAAGGGAAACTCCACCTAGTCTCAATTTGGATGAGATGTGCATGAAATTCATTTTCATATATAAATGCACATATGTTTGTGGAGTTTTTCCTATGTATTGGTGTTTCTAACTCTTTGGTCCCAATGAGTTTGGGTACCATTTTGTTTGTGTTGGTGTTCTAGGAACAATTGGAGATGCATAGGATGCTCGGCTCATTCAAAAGGAAGGTGGTGTCACCATGTGCTTATTGGAGTCAAGCTAGGATGATCAATGAACTACTATCTACCTTCAATTGGTATCTACTACATCCTTCCAATGGTATCTCGGTAACAAGTATCACCATCTACTTCATGCACACATTTCTTGCACCAACCTTGTGTAGGTTGTATCATGGCATGTTAGTCATTCCTTCTTATGATACTTGTTTCCTTTCTCAAAGCATCCCAACAATGATCACTTGTTGCTAGTTGTGATGTCTTTGATGCTCGTGTGGTTGGAACTCATTTATATACAATAAGAACATATCTAGGCATGTGCTACGCCTTCAAGCAAATATCTTATTGGTATATTTATGACTTCCTTGGGGATATCTTATTCATTCCTTTTTGCAACAATTTCGTGTGTACATCCTTCTTTGTGGATTGATATCATCGTGATCTTCATCTACCTAGAATATTATACACTTGAGAGAAGTTGCATATCTATTTGATATCCCCTTCTTTCACGTCCACCTTTTCGTTCTTGTTTTATTTCTTTGGTGGCTCCATGAAGGTGTGTGTCTCGAGTGCAGATCTTATATCATTGCATTTTGATACACTCTTTTGTGGTGAATATCATTTTTTTCTCTTGCTTGTCTTGACGAGGCTTTTGCCATTTCTATTGGTATCCCTCCTCATGACAAATCTATCCTTTTTACATCTTCACCACAGGTTGTCACAAGCATAGGTTATTTATATGATTAGTAGTGAGCTTGTGAAACCATTTGCTGTTGTGTGTGGGAATGATAGGCCTTGCACTGTGTATCTCATTCATTCAAGAGTATATTGATGCTTAATGTTCATCCATACATTAATCTTCTCAAGTGCTTTGCCATGACTCACACACATCATTTTGGTTGAGCCCACTCTTAAGTTGACTCTTTTATATATTGCTCAACCAGTTGTTTGTTGCAAGTGCTAGGCTTTGTTTCCTTCATGCTCACTTGCACTTGGTGTGAGTGTCTATTGATCTTGGGGGAGTGAAGATCCTATTTTGTGCACTTGGTATCCTAATGAAAATATTCTAAGAAATGCATAAATTATGGGGAGCTTCACTAGTGTCTTTAGAACACTCCGTTGCTATGTCGTGAGGTTCTATTGATCTTGGGGGAGCGACGATCCTATTTTGTGCTCGTTGTATCCAAATACAAAACTAAATTGAGCACAAATCATGGGGAGCTTCTCTAGTTTCTCTAGAACACTCCTTTGCTCTTATCATAATATCGTTTATTCATTTGGCATGTAGGATCATTGGTCTAGTTGGGTCAATTGGTATCTTTTGATAGCTTGATTCAATTGGTATCCTTTGATTGCTTGATTGCGTGTTTTTCTCCCTTTGTTATGCCTTTGTGGCAAATCATTCTTTTGCAATCTTTGGGCCTCAATATAGTTTGTCTTCCTCCAAGTATTTATAGTTGGATATATGTATTGCATTCCACTCTCTATTTTGAGGAATACGCAATTTATGGAGGAACACAATTTATATTGGCCTTCTAAGCTATTCGCCCATTTTGGCAATCGATGCCAATGGGGGAGAAGTTTCAGAGAGTTTAGTTTTGTGAGGAAGTTTAGAGAGTTGTCTCTTCTCTCTTCTTGCTTTGGTTTTGTTCCTAAGCTTTTGCATCTCATGCGCATACATTATTGTTGCATGGTATGGTGATGCATAATTCCTTATATAAACTCTCTTGAAAGTGATTGTCATCAATTACCAAAATGGTGGAGATTGAAAGAACATGCGGTGCCCCCATGTTTGGTTTTGGTAATTGATGTCAATCTCTACGGACTAATGGTTGCCTTGAGTTATATTTGAAGGGTTTGTCCATAGGTTTTTCTTGGAGTTCATTTGTTGGTTTCAAGGAGAGTTTGTGATGACCAAGGTGCTATTAAGGAATTATCCAAAGATTGGTCTTGTGGGTATTGAGCTTATTGCAAGCATGTCTTGAAGAAGAAGAGTTTGTGATCATTCATGTTTACCTTCAAGACATCATCCAAATGAAGAGAGTTGGAAAGATTCAAGGTTGATCAAAACTAAGTCAAAGAATGAATCAGGTTGATCAACACACAAAGTGTAGAAGATGTACCGAGAGGGATCAAGCAATCCCATGGTATGGTAAGCATTGTCAATCACGCTTTGTGTACTAACCCATGGTCTTCGTGAGAGTTCTTTGTGGGGTTAGGTTGCGGTGTGCAAGTTCAAGTGGAGCATCATGAAGGGATCAAGTGCTTGAAGCTTTCCGTCCATTGTGGTGACAATGGACTTGTGAAGATATGCCGAAGAGTGGCTCACCCATAGTGGAGTATGGGGGAGCAATCTACTAGTCTTCACCGAGATAACGCAATCAAGAAAGGTGGTCCAACTTGAGGAAGTCAAGATCGTCTACATCTAGCTCAAGTGGACTTTGTGCAAAGAAAAGGTTTTCCCTTGATAGGTTTTCTATTTTACCGGTCTCGTGGTGGTAGTTGGGAGACCGGGTTATAGGATCGTTTGCCGTACTATCAAGGGGGGCTCTCAAGTTGGTAGCTTGATCGTATCATTAGTAGAGAGCTCAATCCATTGCATCCTTGCATCATGTTTCTTGGTTCTTGTTTGGTTCTCTTTGTGAGTCTTAGAGCTTATGGTCATCTTGATGACAAGCTTGAGTTCATCGAAAACGGAGTTCACATGCGTCTTCTATGATGTTTTCGGTGTTGGAGGTTTTACCGGTCTTATCCGAGGAAGGGTTCTCACCATTTTCTTATGGGCCTTTTCTAATTTGCTCCTTATTGTTATTTCTTTCAAGATTGTGTTAGCCCTTGTCGCTAGCTCTCCAACAAACTTGGTTTCATCGAATTCGGAGTCCATTTGCAGAAGTTGTGGCAGTTTTGGTGTTCTGAAAAGGTTACAGCGGTACTACCGCGAATTGGAGCGGATGTAATTTTTACTACCGCTCCAGAGCGGTACTACCGTGGCTCCTACAGCGGTAGTACCGCTCTGGACCAAAAACTCGTCCCAAGTCATGCGGTGGTAGGCCCAGATGTAATTTTTTAGTACCGCTCGCAAGCAGTAGTACCCGCTACCCTTAGTAGTAGTACCGCTACCCCTAGCGGTAGTACCGTGAGGTCAAGCGGTACTACCGCTCCGACGGTTCTTCTGGCCTTTTTGCCTCCTCGCTATTGTTTTTCAAAGGGGTACTACCGCCCTAGCGGTAGTACCACTCCTTGGAGCGGTAGTACCGCTCTGTGCGGGCTGTGAGCATAACGGTTGGATTTTTCCCCACCTATAAAAGGGGGTCTTCTTCCCCAATGAACCTTATCCTTTGAGCTCGTGTTCTTCCCCCATTGTTGACCTTCTTCGAGCTTGCTATCTCTCAATCCATCCATGGATTCTTGCTAGTTTTGGGGGGAAAAGAGAGAGGAGATCTAGATCCACACTTCCACCAATCACTTTCTCCTCTTTGTGAGGGGAACCCTTTGGATCTAGTTCTTGGAGTTCTTGGTGTTCTCCTTCTTGTTCGTCCTCTCTTTTACCTCCCTAGCATTAGTTGCTTTGGTGGGATTTGAGAGAGAAGGACTTGGGCACTCCGTGTGCCCTTGCCATTGCATTTGGTGCATCGGTTTGAGTTCTCCACGATGATACGTGGAAGTGAAGTTTGAGAAGCTTATTACTCTTGGGTGTTTGGGCACCCTAGAGCTTGTTCCTCTTGGGTGCCTTGGCGCCCTAGACGGTTGGTGTTGTTCGGAGCTCAATCATTGTGGTGTAAAGCTTCGGGCAAGCGTCGGGGTCTCCAATTAGGTTGTGGAGATTGCCCCGAGCAATTTGACGGGTACCGGTGGCCGCCCCCAAAGGTTGCCAAAGTGTACAGGTTCGGTGACCGCCCCCAAGGGTTGCCATTTGTACGGGTTCGGTGACCGCCCTCAAGGGTCCCTTAGTGGAATCACGGTATCTTGCATTGTGCGAGGGCGTGAGGAGATTACGGTGGCCCTAGTGGCTTCTTGGGGAGCATTGTGCCTCCACACCGCTCGAAACGAAGATTAGCATCCACAAGGGTGTGAACTTCGGGATACATCGTCGTCTCCGCGTGCCTCGGTTATCTCTTACCCGAGCCCTTTACTTATGCACTATACTTTGTGATAGCCGTATTGTTTCTTGTCATATATCTTGCTATCACTTAGTTGTTTATCTTGCTTAGCATAAGTTGTTGGTGCACATAGGTGAGCCTGGTTGTTGTAGGTTTTGTGCTTGACAAATTAACCGCTAGTTTTATTCCGCATTTGTTCAAGCCTAAACCGTAATTATTTTAAAAGCGCCTATTAACCCCCCCCCCCCTCTAGGCGACATCCACGATCTTTCAATGTTCCATCTTTAGGTCGCCGTACTTGTCAAAGTCTTGCTCATTGGCGACTCCATCTATTCCGATGATCTTCCTTTTGCCTCTCCTCACGACTCACGACAACACGACTAGGCTTTGACGGGTCGGTAATGAAGAAGCATTGGTCCACTTGGGAAGCCAGTACCCATGGCTCATTTTTCGCGGTGACGTTTGCGCCCGCGGTCTTGGATTTGGCTTCGGGTATAACCATGGTGGTGAAATACCAGTCTTCTTTTAGGACGCTCTTGGCCCATCTGACACGAAACATCGGGACCTTCTCTCTAGCGTAGCTCAGCTCCCAGATCTCCTCGATCCTTCCGTAGTATCTGTCCTTGTCGTTACCGGTGTAGGATTCCATCGTTACCCCGGAGTTCTGATAACCATCGCTCTTCATGTCCTTGGCCTCGGTGTAGAATGTGTAGCCGTTGATATCGTATGCCTCATAGGTCATCAGGTTGTGCTCAGCGCCCTGTGACAAGGCGAATATGAGTTGTTCTTCCGCGGAAGAATCCTCATGTAAAGGGTACGACAGAAGCTTCTGCTTGAACCAACGCATGAAACATGAGTTGTGCTCCTTGATTATATCTCCGTTCGTCCTCTGTTGTCCTCGGTCATTGTACGTCTTCTCAATAATGGTTTTGTGCTCTACAACCAAAAGATCGACCACGTCTATGTGTTGTAGCGCGACTAGGTTTGCTCTTTCAAAGTCGTCGAGTCGACCCTCGAAGTCGACATGCATTTTGTGGCGACCCTCGCGGTGACCCCATCCAGCGAGCCTGCCGAGGTGCCTGTTGACGGGCAGACCAACGGGGTTCTTGATGCCTAGATAATTAGTGCAGTAGGAGATGCACTCTTCGGTCAGAAAGCCGCTGGCTATGCTTCCCTCTGGACGTGACATGTTGCGAACGTATCCTTTGATGACACCATTCTTCCTTTCGAACGGCATCATGCTGTGCAGGAACGTCGGCCCGAGTTGGATGATATCCTCCACGATATGGACCAGCAGATGCACCATAACGTCGAAGAATGCGGGCGGGAAGTACATCTCAAGCTCGCATAGTATCACCACGATCTCTTCCTGTAGCCTTCTGAGTTGCCTCACGCCAACCGACTTCCGGGAGATGACGTCGAAAAAGTTACATATGCAAAATAGCATTTCACGGACGTGCGCGTCCATGATCCCACGGATTGCAACTGGAAGTATCTGCATCATCAGCACGTGACAGTCGTGAGACTTCATCCCGCTGAACTTCTGCTTCGCTGGGTTTAGGTATCTGCTTATCTTCCCCGCGTAACCGTAAGGAAGTTTTACTCCTACGAGGCAGGTGAAAAACTGCTCGATCTCCTCCTGACTTAGAGTGAAGCACGCGGGAGGGTAGTCATTTCCGGTCTTCTTGGCCTTTTTGCCTTTGCGATGACTTTCCGTGTCCTGCTTCGCCTCATCATCATCATCATCATAATCATTAGCGTGAAGCTCCTGCCCGATGCCCATTGATTTCAAGTCTGCCCTTGCTTTTGGCCCATCTTTGGTCCTCTCTGGCATGTTGAGCAGGGTACCAAGCAGACTCTCGTACACGTTCTTCGTGATATGCATGACATCAAGGCTGTGAGGCACACGGTGGATCTTCCAGTACGGCAAGTCCCAGAAAATAGACCTCGTTTTCCATACCTTCAGCAGCGGCTCTGGCGCCTTTCGCTTATTTCCCGGCAGTGGGCAATCTTTGCAATTTTTCAACAGCTCGTCTATTTCCTCGCCGCTCCTCGTACGCGGGCGTCTTCGGGGTTCGGTTTCACCATCAAACAGATCCTTGCGTTTCCTCCACGGGTCATCGTCACGAAGCCACCTTCGATGTCCCATGAACACGGTTTTCGAAGACCCGAGATCTCTATCTAGCTGGCGATACGTTGTGTCATCCATGCACAGCACGCGGGAGGGTAGTCATTTCCGGTCTTCTTGGCCTTTTTGCCTTTGCGATGACTTTCCGTGTCCTGCTTCGCCTCATCATCATCATCATCATAATCATTAGCGTGAAGCTCCTGCCCGATGCCCATTGATTTCAAGTCTGCCCTTGCTTTCGGCCCATCTTTGGTCCTCTCTGGCATGTTGAGCAGGGTACCAAGCAGACTCTCGTACACGTTCTTCGTGATATGCATGACATCAAGGCTGTGAGGCACACGGTGGATCTTCCAGTACGGCAAGTCCCAGAAAATAGACCTCGTTTTCCATACCTTCAGCAGCGGCTCTGGCGCCTTTCGCTTATTTCCCGGCAGTGGGCAATCTTTGCAATTTTTCAACAGCTCGTCTATTTCCTCGCCGCTCCTCGTACGCGGGCGTCTTCGGGGTTCGGTTTCACCATCAAACAGATCCTTGCGTTTCCTCCACGGGTCATCGTCACGAAGCCACCTTCGATGTCCCATGAACAAGGTTTTCGAAGACCCGAGATCTCTATCTAGCTGGCGATACGTTGTGTCATCCATGCACCTGACGCATCCAAAAAATCATTGGACCACCTGCCCCGCGAGAGATCCATAACCGAGATAGTCGTGCACTGTCGTGAGCAGTGCGGCTCTCATAGGGAAATATTCTTTCTTTGCGGCGTCCCACGTATTGGCTGGCGTTTTCCACAGCGTGTCTAGCTCCTCTTTCAGCAGCCCTAGATATAGGTTGATGTCGTTCCCTGGTTGTTTCGGCCCTTCAATTAGCATACTCATGTGAATGTACTTCCTCTTCATGCACAACCAGGGGGAAGGTTGTACATCCACACAAACACAGGCCAGGTGTTATGTGTGCTTCTCTGGCTGCCAAACGGATTGACTCCATCGGTGCTCGCGCCCAGCACGATGTTCCTTGGATCGTTCCCAAATTCTGGGTCTTCGAAGTTCAACGCTTGCCACTCGCTTGCATCCTTAGGGTGACTCAGCATCTTGTCTTTTTTATTTATCTCCGGATCATTCCCGTCATCTTCTCGCTTCTTCTCCTCCCTATCCGCGTGCCAACGCAGGAGCTTTGCTACCTTAGGGTCCGCGAAATACCGCTGCAGACGAGGAGTGATCGAAAAGTACCACACCACTTTTTGAGGAGCTTTCTTCCTCTTCTTGTATCGAGTGACGCCGCACACTGGACATATGGTAGACTCCGCGTGCTCGTCCCGATAAATGATGCAATTGTTCATGCACACATGGTATTTCACGTGTGGTAAATCCAGAGGACACATGATTTTTTTCGCCTCCTCGAAACTGGTCGGGCACTTGTTCCCCTTGGGAAGACGTTCGTGCCAGAATGACATGTTCTTGTCGAAGCATGCGTCGGTCATTTTGTGTTTTACCTTCATCTCCAGAGCCATGAGCGTTACTTTCAGGCGGGTATCCTCGGGCCTGCATCCTTCATACAATGGAGTAACCGCGTCTATCTCCAGTTGATCCAAGTTGGCTTTCTCTCGGGCGGCAGCTCTTGCGTTATCCGTCTGCTTGAGAAGCAGCTCTTGAATATGAGGGTCCTGCACCCAGCCTCCATCGTCATCTGCTCTGGCATCTTCATCTAGATCATGATCATGCCCTTCGTCTTGATCTTCCTCATCATCATGTCCGTCATCTTCTACATGATGACTGTGTACAGCATCACCGTCGTGATCATGTCCTGGAGATTCTTCGTCTTCTCGCCCGCCCTCGCCGCGGTGGTTGTTTTGCTGCCCTTCCTCATTTCTTGCCCGGCCATGGACGACTTCATAGTCATCTTCATCACCTTGACACCGATAGCCATCCATGAAACCACGCAAGAGCAGGTGGTCCCGCACCTGCCCGGAATCCGGGTCCGCAATAAGGCT
The DNA here is from genome assembly GCA_902687465.1 of Secale cereale. Classification (NCBI taxonomy): domain Eukaryota; kingdom Viridiplantae; phylum Streptophyta; class Magnoliopsida; order Poales; family Poaceae; genus Secale; species Secale cereale. The sequence continues at coordinate 873,630,678 of LR738712.1, read as the reverse complement.
CTTCAGCTTGCATCTTCGACACGGACATCTTATCTCCGTCTCGTTCTTTTGAAGCATCTCGGCCTTTGCGGAGCTCAAAAACCTATTCACGATGCCTTCGGTCATCGTGCGGACCATGGTTGCCTACGGGGTAGAGCAAAATGATATTTTAGAACCAAGAAAAAATTTGCCATGACTTTCCCTAAAAATAGGACCAAAAAGAATGCATAGTGCCAAAATTCTCGCCAAAACGGAAATGAATCAACATTTCAGCAAAATATTGGCAACTATCGCATTTCAAATACTGGTACCTGCAAACACAAACATATATGCAACACCACAAAAATATGCGACACCACAAACATACATAGATCTAGCTAGGCCATAAAAAGTGCATGTGCACGGTTGTTGGAGCTCGAGGGAGAAAAAATGTAGATCTACAACATAAAGATAGCTTTCCCCTTACTTACCTATCAAAAAAGGTAATTTAACCACTTAAATTTGATGAATCTATGGTGCAAATGAGGTGAGGAGGAGGAGGCAGCCGACACAAGCTTGGAGGAGGAGGTGAAGAGAATGAAGTGGGGAAAGTGAGTGTGTAGGTGTGGCTGTCCAAAATATCTAGCTGGTCCGAGGTTACTAATGGCGCACCACCCAAAAATGCGCCATTAGTAACCCTGGTTACTAATGGTGCACCAGCTTGAGGTGCACCATTAGTAGTTTTGCAAAAAAAAATAGTGGCGCACTGTGTTGGAGGTGCGCCATTAGTATTTTTGGAAGAAAAACATTTGTTACTAATGGCGCACCGTGGGTCTGGTGCGCCATTAGTGTCTACCACACTAATGGCGCACCAACTCATGGTGCGCCATTACTATATAGTAGTGGCGCACCAAGTGTCTGGTGCGCCATTAGTGGCCATATCATCTATAGCCCTTTTTCTAGTAGTGGGATGTGTGATTGGACTTGTTCTTGAGTGTTCCTCTTGTGTTTCCCCCTTTGTGTTCATCTTGTTCTTGGGGATTTCCCCTCCAATTCGTGAAAGATCGACTCCTAGGGTTCCACCCTACATCAAAAAGTATTGCCCCTAAGTTGGGCGAATAACTGACGTCCAGGTTTGTTGCTTTCCCGAGAACTAGCATGTTCTTATCATTCACCTTAGAAACTTCTCCTCGTGTGTGCAACGAGTTAGTGTTAACATAGTAGAAATAACGTATAGCAGGAATTTCAGTGCTAGTGGCTCTTTGATTAGAGCCACAATGACTCATCCCACAAAAGGATTGCCTCGCGTGTGGGTCAGTGAAATCATAAACATATCTAATATCAACATCATTGTTGGGGAAGCCAAAATGGTTACACCACTCTACAAAAGCGATATTAAAGTCTTGGTCAAGGAGACAGAAAGTGATCCTCTCCTCCTCATATACATTTGGCACTAATCCAACATTGTGCGAGAGAGCACTAAGAAGCTCAAGCGTCAATCGTTCATAGGTCTCACATCCCTTAGAAAGAAAATGGTGCAACCTGACATTATGACAAAGCAAATTAAAATCATGAGTGATACCTAGCTTGGCAAGAGTATTCACACAAGCCCATTTGGTTGCTTTGATCTTCCTCGTAGTGAGCTTTTGGAACTTCTTCCTTGCTACACGGTCGGTGAAGACGATCCCCTGAGTGAAAACTTGTTGTGGTTGCGCGGTGGATGAACTCGAATCACCGCGTACGTGATAAGGCCTCTGTGTAAACATCTAGAAAACATTTTTTAGTCCAAAATAATAAAAAAATAATGATCCTAAGGTACTCACATCATCATGCTCCTCTTAAAACATAAACAAATCCATGCCAAACTCAATTTTGAATCAAAAATATGTGTCCCCTATCTATAGCAATGCTAGGTATGTAGAACATGGATTCGTGAAAAATAAGTTGGGTATTAGAGGAGAAACATACCGTAGATCGATCACACAAAAGTGATGAGGAACAAAGCATGAAAATAAATAAAAAATCCTACGAACACCCAAGATCTATCTAGGAGAAGTATATCAATGAGAGGGGAGAGTGTATCTGCGTACCCTCGTAGACTGTTAAGCGTTAGCGTCGTAACGTGTTTGATGTAGTCGTACTCTTCGCGATCCAATCCGATCTAGTACCGCACGTGCGGCACCTCCGAGTTTAGCACACATACGACTCAGAAGTGTCATATCCTTGTTTATCCAGCAAGCAAGGGAGAGGAGGTAGATGAGATATGAACCAACATGATGATGTGGTGGTGGTGGCAACAATGAAACTGTGGTAGAGCTTCGCCAAGCATCTGCGCGAGGTGGAGGGGGTGTAACGGGAGGGACACGGGGCAAGCGTGGAAGGGTGGGCTGCCCCCTGCGCCTCCCCACCATATGTAGGGGTGAGGGAGGGGCGTGCCAGCCCTAGTCCCTTCCCAAGGCAGGGGCGGCGGCCAAGGGGGAGGAGTGCCCTCCAAGCCAAGTGGAGACCCTCCCCCTTAGGGTTTCCCCTTCCTAGGTGCATGAGCCTTGTACGGGCTAGTTCCCCTAGCCCATTAAGGCCACGGAGATTCCCTACAACCCATGCTATAGTATGGGACGTGGTGGAACCCTCTGAGGACTTCTGGAACCCTCTAAAACCCTCTAGAACCATCCGGTGGCTTCCGGTACAATACCGAAAAAATCGTACTTTTTCTTGGAACCCAAACAACAACTTTCCATATACAAATCTTTACCTCTGAAGCTCCTCGTGATGTCCTGGATCCATTCGGGACTCCGAACAACCTTCGGATTTTCCACTATTAATGTCTCAATACTACCCTAGCGCTACCGAACGTTAAGCGTGCGACCCTACACTACTAGGAAAAGGGCTATAGATGGGATGGACACTAATGGCACACCAGACAAGCGGTGCGCCATTAGTATATACTAATGGCCCACCATGTGTTGGTGCGCCATTAGTGTGGAATACACTAATGGCGCACCGGGCTCATGGTGCGCCACTAGTAACAATTTTTTTCTTTTCCAAACATACTAATGGCGCATCCAGACACAGTGCACGACTACTATTGTTTTTTTATTATATTTTTTATTCTTTTTTTTTGCAAAACTACTAATGGCGCACCGTGCCACAGTGCGCCATTACTAGTAATGGCGCACTATCCCACAGTGCGCCATTAGTATTTTTTTTCAAAACTACTAATGGCGCACCACCAGCAGGTGCGCCATTAGTAACATGGCGCATTTGGAGATGGTGCGCCATTAGTAACCTGGGCACCAACAAGATATTTTGGACAGCCACTCCTACCCACTCACTTTCTCCCCACTTCATTCTCTCCACCTCCTCCTCCAAAGCTTGTCTTGGCTGCCTCCTCTTTGTCACCTCATTTCCACCATAGATTCATTCAAATTAAGTGGTTAAATTACCTTTTTTGATAGGTAAGTAAGGGGGGAAGCTATCTTTATGTTGTTCCCCCTCCAACAATGTGCACATGCACTTTTTATGGCCTAGCTAGATCTATGTATGTTCGTGGTGTTGCATATGTTTGTGGTGTTGCATATATGTTTGTGTTTGTAGGTACCGGTATTTGAAATGTGATAGTTGCCAATATTTTGCCGGAATGTTGATTCATTTTCGTTTCGGCGAGAATTTTGGCATTATGCATTCTTTTTGGTCCTATTTTTAGGGAAAGTCATGCCAAAAAATTTCTTGGTTCTAAAATATCGTTTTGCTCTACCCCGCAGGCGACCATGGTCTGCACGATGACCGAAGGCATCGTGAATAGGTTTTTGAGCTCCGTGAAGGCCGAGATGCTTCAAAAGAACAAGATGGAGATAAGATGTCTGTGTCGAAGATGCAAGCTGAAGAGCCTTATTGCGGACCCAGATTCCGGGCAGGTGCGGGACCACCTGCTCTTGCGTGGTTTCATGGATGGCTATCGGTGGCAAGGTGATGAAGATGACTACGAAGTCATCCATGGGGGCTGGGCAAGAAATGAGGAAGGGCAGCAAGACAACCACCGCGGCTCGGGCGGGCGAGAAGACGAAGAATCTCCAGGAGATGATCACGACGGTGATGCTGTACACAATCATCATGTAGAAGATGCAGGACATGATGATGAGGAAGATGCCGGAGCAGACGACGGGCATGATCATGAAGATGATCATGCCGGCGGAGCAGACAACGCTGGACCATCGATGGGCTGGGTGTAGGACCCTCATATTCAAGAGCTGCTTCTCAAGCAGACGGATAACGCAAGAGCTGCCGCCCGAGAGAAAGCCAAGATGGATCAACTGGAGATAGACGCGATTAGTCCATTGTATGAAGGATGCAGGCCCGAGGATACCCGCCTGAAAGTAACGCTCATGGCTCTGGAGATGAAGGTAAAACACAAAATGACCGACGCATGCTTCGACGAGAACATGTCATTCTGGCACGAACGTCTTCCCAAGGGGAACAAGTGCCCGACCAATTTCGAGGAGGCGAAGAAAATCGTGTGTCCTCTGGATTTACCGCACGTGAAATACCATGTGTGCATGAACAATTGCATCATTTATCGGGACGAGCACGCGGAGTCTACCATATGTCCGGTGTGCGGCGTCACTCGATACAAGAAGAGGAAGAAAGCTCCTCGAAAAGTGGTGTGGTACTTTCCGATCACTCCTCGTCTGCAGCGGTATTTCGCGGACCCTAAGGTAGCAAAGCTCCTGTGTTGGCATGCGGATAGGGAGGAGAAGAAGCGAGAAGATGACGCAAATGATCCGGAGATAAATAAAAAAGACATGATGCTGAGTCACCCTAAGGATGCGAGCCAGTGGCAAGCGTTGAACTTCGAAGACGCAGAATTTGGGAACGATCCAAGGAACATCGTGCTGGGCGCGAGCACCGATGGAGTCAATCCATTTGGCAGCCAGAGAAGCACACATAGCACCTGGCCTGTGTTTGTGTGGATGTACAACCTTCCCCCCTGGTTGTGCATGAAGAGGAAGTACATTCACATGAGTATGCTAATTGAAGGACCGAAACAACCAGGGAACGACATCAATCTATATCTGGGGCTGCTGAAAGAGGAGCTAGACACGCTATGGAAACGCCAGCCAATACGTGGGATGCCACAGAGAAAGAATATTTCCCTATGAGAGTCGCACTGCTCACGACGTTGCGCGACTATCTCGGTTACGGATATGTCGCGGGGCAGGTGGTCCACGGATTTTCTGGATGTGTCAGGTGCATGGATGACACAACGTATCGCCAGCTAGATAGATATCCCGGGTCTTTGAAAACCGTGTTCATGGGACATCGAAGGTGGCTTCGCGACGATGACCTGTGGAGAAAACGCAAGCATCTGTTCGATGGTGAAACCGAACCCCGAAGACGCCCGCGTACGAGGAGCGGCGAGGAAATAGACGAGCTGTTGAAAAATTGGAAAGATTGCCCACTGCCGGGAAAGAAGCGAAAGGCGCCAGAGCCGCTGCTGAAGGTATGGAAAACGAGGTCTGTTTTCTGGGACTTGCCGTACTAAAGATCCACCGTGTGCCTCACAGCCTTGATGTCATGCATATCACGAAGAACGTGTGCGAGAGTCTGCTTGGTACCCTGCTCAACATGCCAGAGAGGACCAAAGATGGGCCGAAAGCAAGGGAAGACTTGAAATCAATGGGCATCAGGCAGGAGCTTCACGCTAATGATGATGATGATGATGATGATGATGATGATGAGGCGAAGCAGGACACGGAAAGTCGTCGCAAAGGCAAAAAGGCCAAGAAGACCGGAAATGACTACCCTCCCGCGTGCTTCACTCTAAGTCAGGAGGAGATCGAGCAGTTTTTCACCTGCCTCGTAGGAGTAAAACTTCCTTACGGTTACGCGGGGAAGATAAGCAGATACCTAGACCCAGCGAAGCAGAAGTTCAGCGGGATGAAGTCTCACGACTGTCACGTGCTGATGACGCAGATACTTCCAGTTGCAATCCGTGGGATCATGGACGCGCACGTCCGTGAAACGCTATTTGGCCTATGCAACTTTTTCGACGTCATCTCTCGGAAGTCGGTTGGCGTGAGGCAACTCAGAAGGCTACAGGAAGAGATCGTGGTGATACTGTGCGAGCTTGAGATGTACTTCCCGCCCGCATTCTTCGACGTTATGGTGCATCTGCTGGTCCATATCGTGGAGGATATCATCCAACTTGGGCCGACGTTCCTGCACATCATGATGCTGTTCGAAAGGATGGATGGTGTCATCAAAGGATACGTTCGCAACATGTCACGTCCAGAGGGAAGCATAGACAAGGGCTTTCTGACCGAAGAGTGCATCTCCTACTGCACGAATTATCTAGGCATCGAGAACCCCGTTGGTCTGCCCGTCAACAGGCACCTCGGCAGGCTCGCTGGATGGGGTCACCGTGAGGGTCGCCGCGAAATGCATGTCGACTTCGAGGGTCGACTCGCCGACTTTGAAAGAGCAAACCTAGTCGCGCTACAACACATAGACGTGGTCGATCCTTGGGTGGTAGAGCACAAAACCTTTATTGAGAAGACGTACAATGACCGAGGCCAACAGAGGACGGACGGAGATATAATCAAAGAGCACAACTCATTTTCACGCGTTGGTTCAAGCAGAAGCTTCTGTCGTACCCTTTACATGAGGATTCTTCCGCGGAAGAACAACTCATATTCGCCTTGTCACAGGGCGCCGAGCACAACCTGATGACCTATGAGGCGTACAATATCAACGGCTACACATTCTACACCGAGGCCAAGGACATGAAGAGCGATGGTTATCAGAACTCCGGGGTAACGATGGAATCCTAGACCGGTAACGACAAGGACAGATACTACGGAAGGATCGAGGAGATCTGGGAGCTGAGCTACGCTGGAGAGAAGGTCCCGATGTTCCGTGTCAGATGGGCCAAGAGCGTCCTAAAAGAAGACAGGTATTTCACCACCATGGTTATACCCGAAGCCAAATCCAAGACCGCGGGCGCAAACGTCACCGCGAAAAATGAGCCATGGGTACTGGCTTCCCAAGTTGACCAATGCTGCTTCATTACCGACCCGTCAAAGCCCAGTCATGTTGTCGTGAGGAGAGGCAAAAGTAAGATCATCGGAATGGATGGAGTAGACAATGAGCAAGACTTCGACAAGTACGGCGACCCGAAGATCGAACATGACGACGATGATGAAGTAGCAGCATACAGCACAAGAAGAAGCAGGACCACCCTACCTAAAGGACGTCCGTTCCATTGAAGAACTCCATTTGCGAAAAAGAAGGGCAAGAAGATTGTGAACGGATAGCTAGCTAAGATCGATTGTATTTAAATCGTAGCCTTCATTTCTCGATTGTATTTCATGGGCACTTTTTGAACTCTTGAATGTTTTTAAATTTCATGGACACTCGATCTCGATCCCCCTCCATCTCGATCGCTATCCCACCTCGCCGGATCCGGTCCCCCTCGCCGCCGAGTACCCCCCGCTCCACCGGCCGCCGCCGACCCCCCGCACCCTCCCCTACTCCACCGCCGCCGACGACCCACCGCACCCTCCCCCGCTCCACCGGCCGCCGCCGCCGACCCATGAACTCATGATATTTTCAAATATTAAATTTGATGATATTT
>LR738712.1:873608230-873622665 GCA_902687465.1 Secale cereale | reverse complement strand
CCCCGCCGCCGACGCCCCGCACCCACCCCTACTCCACCGGCCGCCGCCACCGACCCCCCGCACTAAATTTTATTACTGTTTTATAAAAAAATATTACTGTTTTATAAAAAAATATTACTGTTATGATTTAAACAAGTTTGAACACATTTAAACACAAATAAGTATCAAACAGCATTTTAAATGCATAAAAAAATTGGGGAGCCTGGGAATCGAACCCAGGACCTCCTAGTGGGTGTGCTGCGTGCTGACCGGTCGGGCTAGTGGGCGTGTTCTGATGGGGATAGGGTTAGGTGGAATATAACCTGACCAGTTGGGCTAGTAACTAAAACAAAATACTAATGGCGCACCAGGGGGAGGTACGCCATTAGAATCGTCGTACTTATGGCGCACTGGTGGGAGGTGCGCCATTAGTAATCTCCCCCCATCCATACTTCGTCCCCCACTCCACCCATTCCCTCTCTCCCTCGCCAGATCGATCCCCTTCGTCCCTCTCCCTCCCTCCACCGCCCCGACGCCGCCGCCCCCGCGCCACCCCCGCCGAGCCGAGCGCCGCCTCCCTCGCCGCCCCCGCGCCACCTTCTCGAGCCGAGCGCCGCCTCCCTCGCCGTCCCCCCTCTGCCCGCACCCGCGCCCTCGACGTCCTCCCGCCCATCGTCGTGCCCTAGCGCTGCCGCGGCCTCGCCACCGACGCCTCCCCACCCCCCGGACGAGCCCCTCGCCTCTGCCGCCGTCGACGTTCCCGTGCTACCTCGCCGCCCAGTCGCGACCCTGCCCCCTCTCTGCTTCGTCCGCGACTCCGCCGTTGGTCTTCGAGGTATGGTTGGTTCTTCTGGTGAATAGATTCAGCTCCTCTCTAGCTACACCATTAGTGCCTGGGATTCTGAACTAGAAGTTGAGAAGAGCTTTGAACAGCTCATTAAGGATCATTGCTCTGTTCATACGCATTGCCTGCTTTCCTATCTAAACTGAGGACCCATTCTTGATATATATGTATTGGTTAAACGGCACCACACTAATTATAAAAATCAGCAACTGATACACACATGATCGTTGCCAAATAGATAGCTCAAACTTCAGTAGTATATACTCAGGGTTAGACAGAGGAGTTTGGTCACAGGAAACAATCAGGTTATGCAATGGATAATTAAGCAAGTTTGGTTGATGTCGCAAATGGTCATCGCATCCCTGTTTTAGTGTCCTAGTTATTCACAGTTATGGCATAAACCAATTTATGCTTGATAGGAGTTAGATGGACCCATTTTCAAACAATTAAGATGGCAAATTCGGTGATCTTACTATCCTAGAAACAAGGTCCTATACAAGGATAAAATAACCACAAAAACAAGGTCCTATTCAGGTTATGCAGAGAAGCGTCCCATACAATAGGTCCTAGAAAATACAATTAAGTGTGGTTAGGGGATTTTCAATCTCTAGACCTGTATTTTCTACTTGTCTGAATTTGACAAATTCACTTGGCCTGGTAAATAGAAAGACTAGTGAAAGCCAGTTGCAAGATTAACAAGTCAAGGAGAATCCCCTAACGTCAGTCATGTATGAGGTCAGATACACTGCAATTTAGGTTTAGACATTTGAATATACAAAGTACTATACCCAGCTTATGCTGGAATGAACATGTACCATGTTGTTTGATGACTGGATAAGTTCAGTTGCACATCTTTGAAAGAAAAGCAGACAAACCCCATTATTGATAGCCTGCAATTGCGGGTGCGGAGGAATTTCGGCTTTCCTCTTACCTCAAGGATCTGGAATTCAATGATGACTAAATTGTCAAACAGACTGTGCTTTGTAGTTCTAGTTACCTTTAGAACCCTAGTTTCAGTTACTAATTGAGACAGAGCAGACTCTGTGGCTTCATGTATATTCTGCAATAAGGCACTTTAGCGTCTATATATGTACTATGTACCTCCTAGTATGTAATCTGGTGCTTTTTGGCGCTAGAGAGTGTTGGGAGTATTAGTATCGTAGTTATCACTACCTAAATTGCCCTTGCAATCAACTAACATTCCATGTTTCAACATAGCATTGTCATGTTCTAAGCACTGAAGTAGGTTCAACACTTGAATCTACGATTTGCTCACCTGTTGTTAAGGTAGGATGGGATTCGTCTAATGCCTTCGGTAATGCTCTGTTGCACCGAGCGCTCACCTGTTGATAAATTTGTAGTCGGTAGTTTGATTCCAGTGGAAATAAGGAAACCGACGATCGATTTTCTTCTCCTTATTCGCAACGGTTTCTGTTAAGTATATGCCCAGACCTACACGGTAGTGATATTAGTTGTACTACTGATCTGGACTGATTATTTCAGCAGCAATATTTCCACAACTGTGCTGAATGAATCATTTATTTATGCCTGTTTCTTCTCAAAAGATGAAGTATCTGGTTGATTGCATCTTGACCAGTAGCATGCATCTTGACCAGTAACATTTTCAGCTCTTTCTACTTTATTGACCAAACAATAAATGAAATTGCTGGTCATATATAACCTTTTCTTCTTGGGTGTTCAAAGCTCTTCTCAACTTCTAGTTCAGAATCCCAGGCACTTTGGTATACTAATTTGCACGCTAGTAGTAACCAATATAGTTTGTTTCCTTCCAGGATATTGAAATTGATGGTCATGTATAACCTTTTCTTCTTGGGTGTAGCTCTGAATGTGTTAGATAGTGAATAGTTTTGAGTTACCAGTGCACAAATGAGTCTGAGACATGCCAAGCTAAGCTACTCACCATTTGAACTTCAAAGTATAGTTTTACAAGCTTTTGTAACTTTTTCTTAACTATTGCTGCTGCTGTTATGCCTGTATTCACTGCTGTTGCTGCTGTACTTGTGATGATGTTGTACTTGTGATGATGCTACTTGTGATCTTCTGAAATGACCCATTGGCGACTTCATTACGCGGGGATAATGATTTTGCAGGTACCCCGAGAGGCCCTTGAGTTTGCTGGAATGTCGATTAACTTCCGTCCCGGCAAATTCGGGTACTCCATATGTCCTTTTTTCAGCAAAGGTCATGCTAAAATTTTCCGTGAATTTTAGCATGACTTTGCTAAAAATAGGACATATGGGGTACTTGTGACTAATGCATGGGCCGGGGTATCTTAGTACTTAATTAAGTAGGATCAACTGTCCCTTTATTGTTGCTGCATTAAACCATAGGCGGCAATAGAGCCAAGTGATTAGGCCCAACTTAGAATTCTCCTTCCCAGCTTAGCTTTTAGGATGCCTCGGTGTTGACAAACCATAAATTATAAAACCTTGGCTTTTAGGGTGCCTCGGTGTCGATAAAAATCTAAATGATGAAAGCTTAGGCTTTTAGGGTGCCTCGGCGTCGAAAAACCCTCAATGATAAAATCTTAGCTTTTAGGATGCCTCGGTGTCGACAAACCCAAAATGATGAGACCATGATCTTGTTCCTTGACAATAACCAACTTTTTGACCAAACTTTTTTCCTATTTAGAGAGAAACATGGCCCACAATGATGAGGCCGGCGGTTCGGGCGGCAAGGCATTCTGGGAGCTGTCCCAGGAGATGGAGGGACAACCTCACTTGTATGAGGACGCCGCGAAAGACACCGATCCTAACACCACTGATGGTGCCGCCGAGGATGACCCCACTGATGGTGCCGTCGGGGATGACACCACTGATGGTGCCGCCGAGGATGCCAGCACTGATGATGGCGGCGCACGCACAGATGGCAGCCAACCGAAGAGGCAACGGAAGGACCGGCGCCCGACCGTGCTCCGCACCGTCAAGGAGGAATTTACTGAAGTGGAATCCGACGGGAATCCAACGACGCCCGAACGAATAGTCAAGGGGTACTCGCTTCAGCTCGGGTGCATTCTCCGGAGCACCGTCTCGATCAACACCGAGAACCTAAGGCATAAGGATCGAGGGAATTTGCGCAACCTCCTCTTCACGAAGCTGCACGAACGACACAAGTTCCCCGCTGAATTTGAAAACACAAGCCTCATAGGGAATAAAGTGAACAATGCCGCCCTCACGAGGATGAGCATGGCCCTGTCTACTTGGAGAAGCTCGGTGAAGAGAATGATTGACAAAGGTTTTAGTTATGAGAAGATCAAGGAGAAAAATCCTTCGATCACCGAAGATGACTACAACGACTTCAAGATCAAGTGCGAGAGCACCGCAACCTCCGAATCAAGTCACTTGGGAAAAATGCGGGAGTTGAACTTAGGGGAACACACACTCGGTCCCGGCGGTTACAGAGTGGCGGAGCCTATATGGGACAGGGAGGAGGCAGAGCGTGCCGAGCAAGGCCTACCACCCTCTTCGATAAATACGGTGACAAGCAGACCAGGAACTTTGTCAGGGCCCGGTACAAGAAGGACCCGAAAACAAAGGAGCTTACCACGGATCCGAAGACCAGGGCGCTTGAGCTTGTTCTGGTAAGGAATACACCCCCGCGTAATTAGCTCCATATGGTTGCATTCTAATTAATGAAGCCAAATTTCTAAATGGTTCACATTCCTTCCGCAGGCGACTGAAAGCAGTAGCGCGGGGTCGACTCAGAGCACCCCTTGGGACACCACTCTAAATAGGGCGTTGAATGTAATGAAAAAAAGGATAAGCTCAGTAAGCCGTCGTCAGCTGGTCATGTGGCCGGCAAAGGCTTGTCCACAAAATGGTCGTCATACTATAACGCTGGTGGGCGAAAGGAGAAAAAGACCAGCTCGGAAAGCCAGTCGCGCGAGGTTCAAGAACTCAAGGCACAAGTGGCGCGGATTCCGGAGATTGTCCAAGAGCAAGTGCAACAACAACTGGGATCGACGCTCATCGGCATTATGCCTACCTTGATTGAGGGGCTGACGACGTGGATTGCGGGCGGCCAATAGGGGCCGCCCCCGATTCCCAACTTCACGGCCAGCAACTCGCAGAACGCGATGGCGGGGCCATTGGTGTCTCCGGCGGAGGCGGCATTGGTGTCTCCGACGCCGGCACGGGAGCTTAATGCACCCGGGTGTACGCCGGCCGGCACCTCTGCAGCAAGCGGCCCCTCCGTCAATTGCACGCCCGCCGTTGGCGGTGCCTCGACATCACGGTAACTAATTAAGCCTCTCTCGGCCGAGGACTTCATCTCCTTGCCTTTGACTGGGCATCCCTGACGCCCTACATGTTTTCGCTGGGTGCCGCCGACGTTCCGTGCACTCTCCTGCACTTCGTGAACAACGAGTTGGTCGATGTCGCCAAGGGAAAAATCGTTCAACCGGGCAACCCCGTGTTCCACGGTACTCCGATGCCACCCACCTTGTATAGGGTTCAACTGGTTCAGGTGCTGCCAGGCTGCGACGAGTTGTTACCTCTGATTCGACCCGTCGGGGCCGACGAAGATGATGTGATGACCCTCAGCGCCTGCCTAAGCTGGCCCCTGCTTTGGCTGAAGAGCCAGATTCATTTGGGGGCGGGGGACACCACCCCAAAGACAACACCGCCAGTCGTGCCGGCGCCAAGCCATGGCAAGACCGCCGCAACGGTGCCGGACATCCCTATGGCACTGGATCCGAACATGCATATGTGATGGCTTCTCGCCCCTCGTTGGTTACCCCAAGTGGAAGGTTGAGATGTACCGTAGCGACAAATTTCCCTTGGCAAAGATACCAAGGATCGAATCCCGTGAGACTCCGAGGGTCGACAAGTAGGTGTCAACGGCGCGAGAAACTTAGCGGTTGACGGGACCTGCACACAGATACAGATAACTTTGCTCCCAACGAGTACAGAGAGGTTGTCAATCCCTCCAGCCTTGTTGTTTACAAAGGATCAAACACAAGAGATAATAATGATAGCTATGACTGCAACTAGGAAATAAAAACAGGAAGTAAATAGAAGGTGTGATCAGCGGTGGTAATATGGACCGGGGTCCCATGATGTTCACTAGTGATGTCTCTCTCCCAAAAGATGATAAAACAGCAAAGCGAGGTAAACAAATTACAGCTGGGCAATTGACAGGATTATGTGCGCAAACCAATGCTAACTATGCTGCAAAGAAAGGTAGAGGCTCAAAAGCATGGGCGATACGCCAAGGCAAGTAGACCGAAATCCATCTGCATCTACTACTAATCATCCACCTTGAGATATCTATCCAGAACATCTCGCTGGTATTAAGTTGCGAATTCCACCCAAAGTGTAAACTCAAAGCAACAGACAACTGCATTAAAAGAACTTTGCGTAAAGTAAACAATCCTTGCACCCGCAAGTACAAGCACCGTTGTTTTCTCCCTTGTGGCAACAGCACATCCCCTAGACTCATGTTTCTGTCACTCAAGCTAGTCATCAGGGGGCATGAACCCACAATCAAGCATAACGCTCCCTCTTGGAGTTACTACCTACTACTTGGCCAAAGCAATAAATAGCAACGGAGAACATGCAAGAATTACTCAAGAACAAAGATATAAAAGAGGTGAATCAAATATATTACTCAAACACAATCTGAACATAGTCTCATAATCCATCAGATCCCAGCAAACTCAGCAAAGCAACAACAGAAAGATTACATATGTGCCTCGATCATGTAGGGCAGCTCACGAGGTCTAAACCATGAAGAGCAAAGAGGGGAGGAGAACATCACATAGCTACTGATCATGGACCCATGGTCCAATGTGGACTACTCACGACTCATCCGGGAAGCGTCCATGGTGGTGGAGAAGCTCCCGGTGGTGGTTCTCCCCTCCGGCAGGGTGCCGGGAAGAGTTCTCCTAATGCTCCCGATCTTGGGAGCGCTGCGGCGGTGGAACAGAGGCGAGATCGCGAAAAAGGGTTCTGTCCTCGAGGGTTTCGGGACGAGAGGGATGTATAGGCGAAGGGGGGCAGCCAGAGGCGGAGCAGGGGCCCCAGGCGCCCCCCTGGCGCGGCCAGGGGTGGGGCCGCGCCAGGTGGCCGCCTGGGCCTCCCCTGGCTCCCCTCTGGCCCATCTTTGGTTCTTCGCGAAGCTTCCTGTACGCTGATTTTTCCTATATTTTTCCTAGAATTTTTGGAGCACTTTTAATATGGGGGAAACCTGAAATAGAAAAATAGCAGAAAACAGGAACTGGCACTGTGGTGCACTGAGTTAATAGGTTAGTCCTAATATGATCAAAAGTGTATGGAAGTGCATCAATATCATAGCAATATCACACAAAAGAATCATGGAGCAAGCAGAAATTATAGATACGTTTTGGACGTATCAACATCCCCAAGCTTAATTCCTGCTCGTCCTCGAGTAGGTAAATGATAACAAGCATAATTTCTGTGGTGACATGCTACCAACCATATAAGAACTTTTTAAGTAAATCAATCAAGGCATGTAATTCAATTCAAGTCATAACAAGCAAGAGTCTATATTAGCATTGTAACAAGCAACATAAGAACATAAAGGTGCAAGAGCTCTCGCTGTCCGTGACTCGAATGTCTCCAAATGGTGTTTGCGTGCAAGAAAGGGGATAGGGATATACGAGAGAGTAAAACATAGTTTTTGTATTGTTGAGAACTTAATCTACTAAAGTTTCACACTTGGTCTTCTTTGGAATCTTATCTTGACTCATCCCCAGACCACTAGCCAGGTACAAGTCAAAATGATCCACTCCCTTTTGATATTTTGCGCACTCATGCAATGGATGAGCGTAAGCAAGAAAGTTGACACTTAGGATGGCAAAGAGAGAAAAATGATGAAGGGGGAAGACAAAAAAGGTGTGAAAGGCTCACATCAATGAGGACAATCATAGGCGAGAGAAAGCCAAATGATAGATATGATGTGAGGAGTAGGGATTGCCATGCAATGGATGCACATATGAGCTAAGGTAAGCTCTCCAATGGAACTAGTGGGGGTGCATCCAACTTGCTCGCTCAAGAAGACCTAAAGCTCTTTTGAGGAGGCTCGTCATTGGGATATACAAGCCAAGTTCTATAGTGTGAAGGTCCCCACATAGCTATATGCATGAATGATAATCTATATGGAGTACAAGGTATAAGATGGAGTACGAGTGTGGATCTCTCAAAAGGAATAGTAGTGTGCCCCCTTCTCTCTTTTTATTTCTTTTTCTCTTTTTTCTATATATTTTTTATTTTTTTGTGGCCTCAATGGCTCTTTCTATTTAACTCTCATTTGTCCTCTTTGGGATCTTTTGATTTTGTCCTCTTTGGGATCTTTTGATTTTGTCCTCTTTGGGATCTTTTCCTCACTTTAGGGGCAACACTCTATGTATTACAAGAAGTATAGAAGATCTTTCACACTTTACAAAAGTACTCAACATAAAGAAAATGAAACTATCATGATGTATGCAAATGTATGCCTCTGCCGGTGTAGCAGGATATGCAATGATACTAGCGCGTCATGTAGCAATGATTAGGGCAAGGCCCAACTAGCATGCGGCTCATCGATCAAGCAAAAAGCATGTATGACATGAAGATCAAGTCATGAGAAGATGGATGTTGCATGGCAATGTATCTCGGAAAGGCTATGGAAATGCCTTGATAGATAGGTATGGTGGCTGTTTTGAGGAAGGATATAATGAGGCTTATGATGACAGAGCGTATCGTGCCAAGGATTTGGATGCACCGGCGAAGTATGCGCCAACTCTCGAGGTGAGAAAGGGCAATGCACGGTACCGAAGAGGCTAGAAAAATATGGCTAGGTGGAAGTGTCAACTTTCGAATACTCACATTAGTCCGAAGAACTCATGCACTTATTATCGGTAACTCTCAATCTAATTAGGAGGTTCACAAAGAGACAAGTACCCCGAGGAGGAGTGTATGGGGGTTTGGTTATCCTTGCGCATCCTCGACTCATGGTACGTGAGTGTACTCTAATATTCGATCCCTCCAAAGATTAGTGATCCATCTAGTAGCTAAAGTTCTCAACTATTTTGTAGGTTTTCGAAAATAAACACGGATTGCCCAAAATACGACATCTATCACTAATAGGCTAAAGCTCTTGACACCAAAAGTTCAGACATTACTCATGGCAATACCTCAAAACTATTGCAAGTTACTATTAAAATTAAATAGCAACCTCAATTACCTACTTTAAGTTAAGACACACAACTCAGTGCAACAGGCAAACTCTCTTAACAAGATAAACATGAAAACTCAAGAGAGTTCAGCAACCAACTAAATAAAAGCTCTTTAAAAAGAAAAGCATGAAAACTAAGAGCTAAACATGACAGCAGCTATGGAAAAACAAAGAACACACACAGCAAAGATAAGCATGAAAATCCTATGTTGTGTTCTAGGTTGAAGTGGAGCGTGTTTCTCTCCCACACAAAGAAAGCTGGGTTCTAACTTGTTATGAACAGCAAGCAAAGCTAAAGAAAACTAAAAAAAGAAACTAAGAGCAAGACGCTCCAAGCATAGCACATAACGCATGAAGTGATAAAATTATAGTGGAACGAAAGACGAACTGATAATTGTTGATGGAGAAGGGGATGCATGGGGGCATCCCCAAGCTTAGACGCTTGAGTCTTCTTGAATATTTCTTGGGGGTGCACGGGGGCATCCCCAAGCTTGAGCGTTTGACCCTCCTGAATCTTCTTTTATCATCTTCCCTCGCACACTTGAAAACTCCCTTCATACATAACTCATCATAATCTGATTAGCGAGGTTAGTACCCACAATAAAATAATTTTTCCCTACTGGAAATAAAGATAATCTTGAAGAGCTACTGTTTCTCAAGATTGCCAAAAGGTTTTTGCAAAGAAAAAGCAAGCTCAAGGTTTGCAAAACGAAGAAAAGGCAAAACAAGACAGAATCTGTGAAAAACAGACCAGCAGGTAGTAAATAATTTTTTTGGGGCACTTCTACAACTCAAATCAAAAAACTCAGAACAGACGCTCGAAAGCCAATTGTATAGAGCATGCTGTCAAAAAAATTCAGATCAAATTATGATCTGGTGATTTTATTCGAATTTTTCTGTCCAAGGACAGAATCTGTTTTCTGGACAGCACGTCATAATTTTTGAACTTTCTTGCAATCGGAGGCTAAACTTGGCACAAAGCTGAAAAGAAAAGATACAATGATGATGCTACTGTAGTAACAAACATCAAGACACAATAAAAGCGAAATAAAACCTAATTCGTTGTGGGCTGCCACCCAAAAACGCTTTCTTTTATGCCTTTAAGCTAGGCATGATGCAAAAAGAGAAGATCAAGTTTTATCAAGAGTAAGAGAATAGCTAGCCCGTATAACGGACTCAAAAGGCAACTTAATATTCTTTCTAGGGAAGTGTTCCATCCCTTTCTTGAGAGGGAATTGGAATTTTATATTCCCCTCTTTCATGTCAATGATAGCATCAACGGTGCGAAGAAAAGGACGTCCCAAAATAATTGGACATGAAGGTTCACATTCAATATCCATAATAGTAAAATCAACGGGAACATAATTGTCATTGACAATGATAAGAACATCGTCCATCTTCCCCAAAGGTTTCTTTACGGAAGAATAAACAAGACGAACACCAAAAGAACAAGGATCAAAAGGTTTCAATTCAAACATATCATACATTCTTTTGGGCATAACGAAGGTACTAGCTCCAACATCACATAAAGCATAGCAAGAGAAGTTATTCAACTTAATTTTAATCATAAGTTCCCAACTATCTTCTTTGTACTTTTGCATATCACAGAGCTCAACAAAATTATTTAAGTGCAAAGCCGGAACAGAGGCGAGATCGCGAAAAAGGGTTCTGTCCTCGAGGGTTTCGGGATGAGAGGGATATATATGCGAAGGGGGGCAGCCAGAGGCGGAGCAGGGGCCCCAGGCGCCCCCCTGGCGCGGCCAGGAGTGGGGCCGCGCCAGGTGGCCGCCTGGGCCTCCCCTGGCTCCCCTCTGGCCCATCTTTGGTTCTTCGCGAAGCTTCCTGTACGCTGATTTTTCCTATATTTTTCCTGGAATTATTGGAGCA
Source organism: Secale cereale (assembly GCA_902687465.1). NCBI lineage: Eukaryota > Viridiplantae > Streptophyta > Magnoliopsida > Poales > Poaceae > Secale > Secale cereale. Next base: position 873,611,759 of record LR738712.1, on the reverse strand, counting down.
CTTTTAATATGGGGGAAACCTGAAATAGAAAAACAGCAGAAAACAGGAACTGGCACTATGGTGCACTGAGTTAATAGGTTAGTCCAAATATGATCAAAAGTGCATGGAAGTGCATCAATATCATAGCAATATCACACGAAAGAAGCATGGAGCAAGCAGAAATTATAGATACGTTTTGGACGTATCAATATCCCCAAGCTTAATTCCTGCTCGTCCTCGAGTAGGTAAATGATAACAAGCATAATTTCTGTGGTGACATGCTATCAACCATATAAGAACTTTTAAGTAAAGCAATCAAGGCATGTAATTCAATTCAAGTCATAACAAGCAAGAGTCTATATTAGCATTGTAACAAGCAACATAAGAACATAAAGGTGCAAGAGCTCTCGCTGTCCGTGACTCGAATGTCTCCAAATGGTGTTTGCGTGCAAGAAAGGGGATAGGGATATACGAGAGAGTAAAACATAGTTTTTGTATTGTTGAGAACTTAATCTACTAAAGTTTCACACTTCGTCTTCTTTGGAATCTTATCTTGACTCATCCCCAGACCACCAGCCAGGTACAAGTCAAAAAGATCCACTCCCTTTCGATATTTTGAGCACTCATGCAATGGATGAGCGTAAGCAAGAAAGTTGACACTTAGGATGGCAAAGAGAGAAAAATGATGAAGGGGGAAGACAAAAAAGGTGTGAAAGGCTCACATCAATGAGGACAATCATAGGCGAGAGAAAGCCAAATGATAGATATGATGTGAGGAGTAGGGATTGCCATGCAACGGATGCACATATGAGCTAAGGTAAGCTCTCCAATGGAACTAGTGGGGGTGCATCCAACTTGCTTGCTCAAGAAGACCTAGAGCTCTTTTGAGGAGGCTCGTCATTGGAATATACAAGCCAAGTTCTATAGTGTGAAGGTCCCCACATAGCTATATGCATGAATGATAATCTCTATGGAGTACAAGGTATAAGATGGAGTACGAGTGTGGATCTCTCAAAAGGAATAGTAGTGTGCCCCCTTCTCTCTTTTTATTTCTTTTTCTCTTTTTTCTATTTTTTTTATTTTTTTGTGGCCTCAATGGCTCTTTCTATTTAACTCTCATTTGTCCTCTTTGGGATCTTTTGATTTTGTCCTCTTTGGGATCTTTTCCTCACTTTAGGGGCAACACTCTATTTATTACAAGAAGTATAGAAGATCTTTCACACTTTACAAAAGTACTCAACATAAAGAAAATGAAACTATCATGATGTATGCAAATATATGCCTCTGCCAGTGTAGCAGGATATGCAATGATACTAGCGCGTCATGTAGCAATGATTAGGGCAAGGCCCAACTAGCATGCGGCTCATCGATCAAGCAAAAAGCATGTATGACATGAAGATCAAGTCATGAGAAGATGGATGTTGCATGGCAATGTATCTCGGAAAGGCTATGGAAATGCCTTGATAGGTAGGTATGGTGGCTGTTTTGAGGAAGGATATAATGAGGCTTATGATGACAGAGCGTATCGTGCCAAGGATTTGGATGCACCGGCGAAGTATGCGCCAACTCTCGAGGTGAGAAAGGGCAATGCACGGTACCGAAGAGGCTAGAAAAATATGGCTAGGTGGAAGTGTCAACTTTCGAATACTCACATTAGTCCGAAGAACTCATGCACTTATTATCGGTAACTCTCAATCTAATTAGGAGGTTCACAAAGAGACAAGTACCCCGAGGAGGAGTGTATGGGGGTTTGGTTATCCTTGCGCATCCTCGACTCATGGTACGTGAGTGTACTGTAATATTCAATCCCTCCAAAGATTAGTGATCCATCTAGTAGCTAAAGTTCTCAACTATTTTGTAGGTTTTCGAAAATAAACACGGATTGCCCAAAATACGACATCTATCACTAATAGGCTAAAGCTCTTGACACCAAAAGTTCAGACATTACTAATGGCAATACCTCAAAACTATTGCAAGTTACTACTAAAATTAAATAGCAACCTCAATTACCTACTTTAAGTTAAGACACACAACTCAGTGCAACATGCAAACTCTCTTAACAAGATAAACATGAAAACTCAAGAGAGTTCAGCAACCAACTAAACAAAAGCTCTTTAAAAAGAAAAGCATGAAAACTAAGAGCTAAACATGACAGCAGCTATGGAAAGACAAAGAACACACACAGCAAAATAAGCATGAAAATCCTATGTTGTGTTCTAGGTTGAAGTGGAGCGTGTTTCTCTCCCACACAAAGAAAGCTGGGTTCTAACTTGTTATGAACAGCAAGCAAAGCTAAAGAAAACTAAAAAAAGAAACTAAGAGCAAGACGCTCCAAGCATAGCACATAACGCATGAAGTGAAAAAATATAGTGGAACGAAAGACGAACTGATAATTGTTGATGGAGAAGGGGATGCATGGGGGCATCCCCAAGCTTAGACGCTTGAGTCTTCTTGAATATTTCTTGGGGGTGCATGGGGGCATCCCCAAGCTTGAGCGTTTGACCCCCCTGAATCTTTTTTTATCATCTTCCCTCGCACACTTGAAAACTCCCTTCATACATGACCCATCATAATCTGATTAGCGAGGTTAGTACCCACAATAAAATAATTTTTCCCTACTGGAAATAAAGATAATCTTGAAGAGCTACTGTTTATCAAGATTGCCAAAAGGTTTTTGCAAAGAAAAAAGCAAGCTCAAGGTTTACAAAACGAAGAAAAGGCAAAACAGGACAGAATCTGTGAAAAACAGACCAGCAGGTAGTAAATAGTTTGTTCAGATTGTGGATCAAGAAGGAGAAGAAGTCCCGGGGCTGTACATGTGTTGAACGCGGAGGCGCCATCTGTTCGGCGCTAGATCGGATCTTCCGCGATTTGAATCGCCGCGAGTACGACTCCATCAACCGCGTTCTTTGCAACGCTTCCGCTTAGCTATCTTCAAGGGTAGCATTTCCTAGATTGATCTTGGTGACACGTAGGATTTTTTTGAATTATTACTACATTTGCCAATAAAACCAAGACACGTGAACAGTTATTTTTATATAGATGAATATTTTATATGACACTTTTTAAGCAAAAGATTTGCTCACCATCATTTGTATGTTGTTTTTGGACTCTAGATGCGGACTTGATGATCTTATCTAAATTATACTCCTAAGAGAAGGTCGAAAGTACTCTTCTGGTCCCGAGCTCAAATGAGCTCGAGATGAACAGTAGCACAGTCATGCATGAAAAATCCCTGCTCCTGCCAAGTATGCTAGCGAGGGCCGCCTTGATTGAGAAAATCATCTGCAGAAACACCATCATACATCAATATCATCATACAGCAACAACACAGTCATACATCATGTGGAAGTGAAATTACCTTTAGTAGTAAGAGATCGGAGGGAGGGGACACAAGAGATGGAGCCTATCGTCTAGAGATGGAGATGGACGGCGAAGGCTCGATTATCTAGAGGTGGTTGAAATAGCAAATCATGGGTCGGGTGTAGGTTGAGTTGTTGACGGGTGGATACCAAGTCAGGGATGGGGGATCTCGGGACCCGACCGGGGG
>LR738712.1:873554283-873608117 GCA_902687465.1 Secale cereale | reverse complement strand
GTTGTACACGGACTAGCGCGTGTGGTGGTGGCTGAGGAACCGTGAGGCTCAAGTATCAACGGTGTCTTAGGAGCTCGGGTGTGTCAACGTAACTTGGGGACTATGTCAAAGGATAATGCATAATCCGCTCCATTTTCATCTCACAAAGTCACATGAATGACACTAATCGTTAAAAGGATAACAAAAGTAACATAGTCAACTAAACACAAAGTTCAACAAATAGTAGTAACATCACATGCGACATATGAGTGAAAAACAGACAATGGACTAGAGTAATGAAAATAGACAAAAAAACAAATGAACAGAATAGTGAAAATAGGCTCATCAATAACAAGGGTTAACAAAAGAATCCACACACAAAAGTGTCATATACATGTTCACCCAACTCTTTTTAAACATATCATTGTCATTTTTTAGATGCCATAGAAACATTTCACTCACCCAAGCAAATCAACTTCTATATTACTCGCAGATTCATGATTGTTTTCCCGTTGTGAAACAACTTGCGACGACATTGACAATGGCCATACAATATAATTCTTATCCTTACCCATCCTTAGAGCATCTATAGTGGCTTGTGCAAATGGTGGTCTATGCCAAATTTAGACTACCACATGCCAAAAAACGTCTTCAGTGGCTTGTATATTGCGTAGTCTAAAATTTAGACAATGTCCAAACTAGCTATCCGTCATCCGCATTTGGACAACCAAGCCACAATGTCTAAACCAAAAATGCTGGCTCATGAGCTCGTCCATTCACCAATTCAGAGCAATTGGAGGATGTTGGCAGGGAGGCGGCCGCGCCGGCACTGGTCATGGAGGTTGTTGTGCATTGACCGCCGCCTCATCAGGGCTGAACCTGTTGCTATTGTTTATTTCTCGTAAATTATATATGGTGTTGCTAGTGTTGAACCTAAAATAATTTCGCGGCTGGTTTATTTTCTCTTTTGTATGTCTTACTGATGAAAAATATAAATGAGAACAACTCAGAAATGACCAACGTAAGATTTTTAGAAAATATAGCTGCTATAAGATACTATTAAAATATATGAGAGAGAATATAGACATCGTGTATATAGATAATCCCCTGGAAAACTTAGGTTGTCTAACAGAGAATCTTTTTACACCATTGTGTATATGTAGATATAGACTATCAAATTTAGACAAGCCACTATAGATGCTCTTATATTTTCACTCCACAGGCTGTACAACGCGCATGCCTTCCATTTCTTAAAACTTGAAGCTTCTAGTCAAAATTTGCCAAATTGAACATTTTAGTCTATGGAGTGATGAAACTGAATATGACCAATACCCGATGCTAAATTGTTGATCCACACATGATGAATTGGCTTACTAACAAAAATAAAATGATGATTAGCTACAATAGCAAACAATGTTATACATATAAGCAGATTGGTCTCAGTGAGAAATCAATTGGCTGCAAGATAAGAGTGGAATTTTTTGTACAAATAATGCACAAAGACAATCATCAAGTGGTCAAGGAAAAAATCCCTGCTCTCTGATTGGCCGGCTAGACCCTCCCACGGATCGTGCCCCCAAACTGATCTCCACCGCCCGCACCCCGCAGATCCAACGGCGGGCGCACCACGTCACGCGGATCGGTCCCCCCGCCAGCGACGCTCCCGCCCGCCAATAAAACCCGCGCCCTCGCCGCCGTCCAAACACACAAGCTCAGAGAATTCCGATCCAGACCAGCCGCCCCCCGCATCTCGAGTAGTTTCCAGCTCGCCGGAGAAGTAAGAAGAAGATGGCCGGAAGGAAGGGCGGCGACAGGAAGAAGGCGGTGACCCGCTCCGTGAAGGCCGGGCTCCAGTTCCCCGTCGGCCGCATCGGGCGCTACCTCAAGAAGGGCCGCTACGCCCAGCGCGTCGGCTCCGGCGCCCCAGTCTACCTCGCCGCCGTCCTCGAGTACCTCGCCGCCGAGGTAACTACCGTTTCCCCCTCGTCTAGCAACTTGTACGGTCCTGTTCTTTCCTCTTGCTCGGCGAGTTACCGACCGATTTCGTTCTGAATCACAGGTCCTGGAGCTCGCCGGCAACGCGGCCAAGGACAACAAGAAGACACGCATCATCCCGCGCCACCTGCTGCTCGCTGTCCGCAACGACCAGGAGCTCGGCAGGCTGCTCGCCGGCGTGACCATCGCCCACGGCGGTGTCATCCCCAACATCAACTCCGTGCTGCTCCCCAAGAAGTCCGCCGCCGCCGCCGAGAAGGAGGCCAGCAAGTCGCCCAAGAAGAAGACCACCACCAAGTCCCCCAAGAAGAAGGTCGCCGCCAAGGAGTAGCTGCCCACCCGCCCGCATAGCCTAGCAGCCAGTGTTGCTTCGTTCCATTTCTCATGGACAAGATGAGCAGTTTCTGGTAGTTAGATGAGTAGTTGCCCTGTCCTTAGATTCGCCGAGCAAGGATGACATTGTACCTGTGATTTCTGTGGGAATGGTGAAATATGCAATCGTTCAGATTTTAATTCTCTTCTATTTGTGGATGCAAATGATCCTGTGAATCCTTGCTGCCTACGCTGTTTTTTACTCAATTCTTACTTCTATCATCTGAAAAATTCCCCAGTTCTTTGCTCTCTGAATTATGGTGCTCAATTTCAAACACTGTTGTAAAATCCTCATTACTATTGAGCTGCAGAGAAAAATTCACCTGACGATCAGCTTATTCTGTCAGCCAGCATCACCCATCTTATACGTGCAGAAATTTAAAAATTACAATGCTTCAGAAATTTAACTGACAAACATGGCAAATTACAGTGCTTGACCATGCTGAAGCATGTGCCAGTGAACCAAAAAGGCCATGCCAAAAACATTATTGGAGTTAATTTGGCCTTGATCTTTCCCTCTGTAGTTGGGCCCTTTACTGTATTCCCAAGCCAAACAAATTCTTCTAACGGTAAGAGTTGAGGCAGCCCTATGCAAACTGAAGTTTGGGGGGTTGGGTGTACGTAACAAACTCAAACCTGATTTATGATTTATTTTCCCATTTATCTTCCTTTGAAGTTTTTTCATCTATGTTAGCTTGAAAAACGTTCTTATATTATTGGAGGGAGGGGGTACAAATTTAGATTTACCTAAAGCAGAAATATACATTGAGAAATTAAGAGAACAACAATGCTCATGTAAGCAAGCTGATGTAAAGCAGATATAACCACAAACCTGATTTATGATTTATGAGCCACTAGCCAGATAAAGTACTAATTCAGATTGACCTAAAACAGAAACAAATGTTGAGAAATTAAGATAGCAACCATGCTCATGTAAGTGAACTGATATAGGTTCGTTCCATCATCAAAAAAGTATTTTCCAAAAGTAAAATGGTAACTGCCATGGAAAATAAAACAGGTACAAATCTCAGTATAAAAAACTTGAAATGGAACACATCGATTCTATTACGGCCAGTTCTCCGTCAAATTGCTCGCAACCCAAACTATTACCTAGTCCGGGGAAGGTCTCGTTTTTCATGCTGTTTTCGTGGGTTTATATATTTTTCCCTTTATATTTTCTGTTTGTTACTTCTTTCTTTTGATGACTACCATTTTATTGTTTATTAGCCACCATACAGACAAGGTACTCCATCCGTCTCATGATATAAGAAAGTTATTCATCTATGTTAGCTTGAAAAACGTTCTTATATTACTGGAGGGAGGGAGTACAAATTTAGTTTTACCCAAAGCAGAAATATACATTGAGAAATTTAGATTTACCCAAAGCTGATGTAAAGCAGATATAACCACAAACCTAATTTAGATTGACCTAAAGCAGAAACAAACGTTGAGAAATTAAGATAGCAACCATGCTCATGTAAGCTAACTGATATAGGTTCGTTTCATCAACAAAAAAGTATTTTCTGGAAGTAAAATCGTAACCGCCATGGAAAATACAACCGGTACAAATCTCAGTGTAAGGGCATATTTCTCCCTAAGTAGTTTTGGTGATTGATGACAATGCATTTGCGGACTGATCGTGTGCTCTAAGCTCATTCAGGTATATCTCCCTTAGGCGCAAGACGATTGTTTGCCCCTCGGATTCTATGGAAGACGGTGTTTTCTTTTTGCTCCCTGACGGTGGCTTTGAGTAATAGGAAAGCCGTACTATTAAGAGGGGGTCCGCGTCGGAAAGGTTTGGGTAGAATCAACACGTACACATCCTTCTCCCGCACCACCTTTCCTTGCTTCTCTGGAGGTCCAACCGGTTATTTTTCGTATATGCAAAACTGTGACTTCTTAACTGATCAACTGCTTGGCAAGCGGTAGTACCGCTCAACCAAGCGGTAGTACCGCGCAGTTACACGGTAGTACCGCCTGCCGACACGGTAGTACCGCTCCCACGGTAGTACCGCGTCCCCAGAGCGGTAGTACCGTGTATCTGGCCCAGGCGCTGAGTCTAAGTACAGAAGTGGATGCGGAAGTAATTTTTTACTTCCGCATACAATGCGGTAGTACCGCTTATCTTAAGCGGTAGTACCGTGTCGCATTTTGCTACTACCGTTTTCCCTGCGGATGTAGCCACGGATGTAATTTATTTCATCCGTGGTTGTCAATCATGTCGCAATCTTTTGCCTAAGCGGTAGTACCGCTCCCCAAGCGGTAGTACCGCTCAGCCAGCGGTAGTACCGCAACTCATGCGCGGTACTACCGCTCTCTCCGGGCTGAAAACTCCAATAACGGTTGGATTTGTCCCCCCACTATATATAGGGGGTCTTCTTCTCCAAGAAGACTTACCTCTTCCCCCACTACTCCATTGTTGCTCCAAAAGCTCTCTTTCCGCCCGATCTCTCTCCCTAGCCAATCAAACTTGTTGATTTGCTCGGGATTGCTTGAGGAGGCATCGATCTACACTTCCACCAAGAGATATTTGATTCTCCCCACTAATCCCTTGCGGATCTTGTTACTCTTGGGTGTTTGAGCACCCTAGACGGTTGAGGTCACCTCGAAGCCATATTCCATTGTGGTGAAGCTTCGTGGTTTGTTGGGAGCCTCCAAGTTGTGGAGATAGCCCCAACCTTGTTTGTAAAGGTTCGGTTGCCGCCTTCAAGGGCACCACTAGTGGATTCACGGCACCTTGCATCGTGTGAGGGCGTGAGGAGAATACGGTGGCCCTAGTGGCTTCTTGGGGAGCATTGTGCCTCCACACCGCTCCAACGGAGACGTACTTCCCCTCAAAGGGAAGGAACTTCGGAAACACATCCTCGTCTCCACCGGTTCCACTTGTGGTTATTTCTTACCTTTACTTTTGCATGCTTTACTTGTTCAACTCCTATAGCATGCATGTGTAGTTGTTGTCCTCCTTTATCTTAGTTGTCATCTTAGTAATATATCTAGACAACTTATTTTGTCGCTTAATTTAAAGTGGTTAAGAAAAGCTAAAAATTGTTAGTTGCCTATTCACCCCCCCTCTAGTCAACCATATCGATCCTTTCAATTGGTATCAGAGCCTCGTCTCTTTTTAAGGACTTTACCGTCCGAAGAGTATGGTTGACAACGTAGTCGAGACGGAGGACCATTCCGGTGGAAATCCGTCCTTGCCTACGTCAGATGGGGGAGCCTCGGTCACTCGTGAGGAGTTCAATGTGGCCTTGACCACATTGAAAGAATCACTAGCGAGCGAGGTCAAAGGCATGTTTAAAGAAATGCTTGAGGGGCTTAAATTATCCACCTCACCATTGGAAGTGGGTCGTCCCGCTACCAACGTGTCGGAGGCTAATCCCGACAAGGGAGAAGCTAGTAGTGAGCAAGCCCCGGTCACTAAGAATGGGAGTGGGAAATTTGCCCAATCTGCTCCTCCTACTCACTATGGAGGACCCGTTCCCACACCGCATTTAAATTCTGTTGGGCCCCCTCCCAAGTTTGTTAAAAATACTGATTTTGCTACTTGGGTGTTTCGTTTCAAACGTCATATTAATCATTGTTCCACTAACCTTTGGAGAATCATTGAGCAAGGTTTTTATCCGTATGATCCAGACAACATGACTCCAAGAGAAACTGTTGATCATCAGTTCAACGAGTCCGCTCTTTGCATTCTTCAAGATTCCATCCCTCCTGAAGACATTGCTCACCTTCGACCCTTCACTGTGGCCAAGGAAGCGTGGGAGCATGTTGGCACAATGTACAAGGGAAGCACAAGTATTCAACGCTCCAACTATGAAGTGGTGCAAGATGAAGCTGATGAGTTTGCTATGATCGAAGATGAAGATCCTCGTGAACTTTATCGAAGATTAACTATTCTTGCAGTGTCTCTTCGAGATCATGGCAGTAAGGATACAGATGACAATTGGATCAAGCGCAAGTTCCTCAAGGCCATGATGCCCTATCATAAGGCCATGTCCTCTGTCATTCGTCAGAGACCGGACTTCCACACTTTATCCTCAAACGAAGTGTTGGATGAATTTGTTGCCATGAGGATCCTTGACGTTACCGCCGACAATGCGGTCCTAAGAGCTCAACGATCCAAGAAGCCTAATCTTGCTCTGAAGGCCAAGGCTTGTGTGGAAGAGGAGGAAGTGGAAGATGATGATGAGTGTTGCCCCGAGGACACCAAATATGCCTATCATGAGCACATGGCTCTTGCTTCAAGGCAATTCTGGGGCAAGAAGAACACAAGGTCCAACTTTAACAGGAACAACTCTAGTGGGAACAAAGGGAAGCAACGAGTAAGGACATGCTTCAACTGTGGAAATGTAAGTCACTTCGTTGTGGATTGCCCATATGAGAAGAGAGAAGACTTTGGAGGCAAGCTTATTTGGAAGGACAAGTCAAAGTCCTATCCCAACAAGAACAACTTCATCAAGAAGTCTCCTCCGAAAGTGTTGGTGGCTCAGGAAGAATATGTGGAGGATGATGACAATGATGAAGACGATGAGGTGACCACTATGGCCACAATTGCAATTGCTACCACTACGCACTCATCTCTCTTCAACTCACCAAACGAGAACATCACCGCCAAGTGTCTCATGGCCAAGGCCACCAACAAGGTAACCCCAAACATCAATACTACTATCTCTTCTAATCCTTCATTGACTAATTGTATTGATGAGGGTGAGGGTATTAAGGAGGGAGAAAATGAATTTGATTTGTTCATAAAGAATCTCAAAGGCAAACCCAAGAAGCATTTTGTTGCTCTCTTGGAACAACTCGGTGAGGCCAATGACATTATCGAGGCTCACGAGGAAACCATTACTAAAATGGAAGGACATAGTCGAGACTATGCTGATGAGATATCGGATCTCTCTAATGCCCTAGAGGAAGAGCGTGGTCTTCGTTTGACTCTTGAGGAGTCACACAACGATGATCATGCTAAATTAAAGAAAGATCTTGATCATGCTTTAGTTGTCTCTCGTGTCCTTAACTCTGAGAAGGCAAAACTTGAGGTTGACCATGCTAAACTCAAAGAGGAGTTTGACATACTTGACAAGGCTCACAAGGCCTTGAAAGGAATGCATGCTACTCTCAAGGAGTCTCATGATCAACTCCAAGTTTTGCTAACCAAGGAAAAGGCTATCTTTCCTCGCATGGTTTTAATTGATAATGCAAATGCTACTAACCCATGTTGTGAGCATGTGCATCTTGTTGAAGAGAATGCCGAATTGAAGAAGCAACTTGAGAAAGGCCTTGTGACTTGCATACAAGGTGAGAAGAACCTCAACGCCCTTTTGAGCAATCAAAAGGAAGTTGTGGCAAAGGAAGGAATTGGGTTTGTTCCTAAGCCCAAGAAGAAGAAGAATGACAAGACAAAGCAACCACCCCCTCTCCGACAATCCTTTGTGAAAGAAGGAGAGGGCACGTCAACCAAGAAGAAAAGTGGTGGTGTCAAGAAAAACTCCACCATACCATCAAACATGGCCGGCGATTTTAATCCTTCATATGTTTTATGCCGTGCCAGTGATGGCCATGTGTTTGCTAAATTTGTTGGTTCTTCTTATGAGTACATTGAATGGTCCATTTGGGTTCCTAAGACCCTTGTCACTAACCTCAAAGGACCCATTACCAAATGGGTACCTAAATCCAAGCATTGATCTATTGTAGGGGTTTGCTTCCGGTGGGGGATCATGGTTGCTCGATAGCGGAGCCACAAATCATATGACCGGAAGCAAAGACTTGGTGGTGGACGTGCATCTCGGTTCATCTATGGCCACCAACGTCGAATGGGGTGATGCTTCATCTTCTAAGGTATTGGGACTTGGCAAGGTTGTTGTCTCTCATGATCTCACGATCGAGAAAGTCATGCTTGTTGAGTCCCTTGCATACAATTTACTTTCAGTTCGCCAACTTGCACTCATGGGCTTTGCTATATTCTTTGATATTGATTATGTGGCCCTCTTGTGGAGCAAGACTCTTAAAGTAGCCTATGTTGGGCATGTCGAGAACGGTCTTTATGTGGTTAACTTCTCGAAGCAACCCACTAAGGTCGCGACATGCCTAATGGCTAAAGTTGATGTGGGATGGTTTTGGCATCGCCGTTTGGCCCACGTCAATATGAGATCTTTGCAAAGTCTTCTCAAGGGGGACCATGTCCGAGGACTAACAAATGTTAGCTTTGCCAAAGATCGTGCTTGCAGGGCATGCATTGAAGGAAAATTACATGAGAAGGCTCACCCTCCCACGACTATCATCTACTCAAAGAGACCTCTAGAGCTCCTCCACATGGATCTCTTTGGGCCTCCCACTTTTGATAGTCTTGGGGGTAATAAATATTGCTTGGTGATTGTGGATGATTACTCAAGATATACCTGGGTATACTTCTTCAAGAAGAAGAGTGAGACCCAACAAACCGTCATCAACTTTGCAAATGAAGCTCAACGACAACATGAAGCAAAGATTTTGATGATCAGAAGTGACAATGGCACCGAGTTCAAGAACTACACCTTGGATGAGTTTCTTGGAGATGAGGGGATCAAACATCAATATGCAGCCCCGTATACCCCTCAGCAAAACGGTGTTGCGGAGAGAAAGAACCGAACTTTGATAGATGCTGCAAGAACCATGATGGCTGAATTCAACTCTCCATACAACTTTTGGGCCGAAGCCATCAACACCGCTTGTCATGCTTCAAACCGTCTCTATCTCCGCAAAGGCTTGAACAAAACTCCGTATGAGATTCTTACCGGTAACAAGCCCAATCTCAAGTACTTCCGGGTGTTCGGGTGTAAGTGTTTCATTCTCAAGAAAGGTGTTCGTTTGTCTAAATTTGAATCTAGAGCTCATGAGGGCATATTTGTTGGTTATGCTACAAACTCTCATGCTTACCGTGTCCTCAACAAGTCCACTGGACTCATAGAGGAGACGAGTAACATAGAGTTTGATGAAAATAACGGCTCCCAAGTGGAGCAAAGTGGTACTTGTGATGCAGGTGATGAAATTCCTCCTCAAGCCATAAGAAGAATGGGTGTTGGATATATCCTACCCGTTGAGGAACCCCTTGTGGCCGAAGGAGAAGGACAATGTTCCACTCAAGTGGAACCATCACCAACCCAAGACCCACACGCTTCCGAAGAACAAAGTGAAGGCCCTCAGCTTGTTGAACAAGGCCAAGTGCATGATCAACCTCAAGATGGTGAAGAACCACCAATTGATGCACAAGGCCAAGTTCAGTCTCCCGAGCAAGACCAAGGTCAAGAGGAAGCTCAAGATCAAGATCTTGCTCATGATGACGCTCAAGATGATCAACTCAATGCTCCTCAGTTATCACTTGAAGAGCAATTAGAGCGTCGTGCTGCAAAGATTGCCTCCAGGCTTGCTTCCAACGAGCATCACATCGAGAACATTTTAGGAAGCATCAAAAGGGGGGTAAGCACTCGTAGACAATTAGCAAATTATTGTGCTCATCAAGCTTTTGTCTCGTTTGTTGAACCTAAGAAGGTCTATGAGGCGCTCGAAGATCCTGACTGGCTCAATGCCATGCATGAAGAACTCAATAACTTCGAGCGCAACAAAGTGTGGCGTCTGGTGCCAAGACCAAAGGAGAACCATAATGTCATTGGAACCAAATGGATCTTTAAGAACAAGCAAGATGCCCATGGCATTGTCATACGCAACAAGGCACGTCTGGTGGCTCAAGGCTACTCCCAAGTCGAGGGTATCGACTACGGTGAAACCTTTGCCCCCGTTGCTCGTCTTGAATCCATTCGTTTGTTGCTTGCCTATGCTTCCCATCATAACTTTAAATTGCAACAAATGGATGTGAAAAGTGCATTTCTTAATGGTCCCATTAATGAGTTGGTGTATGTTAAACAACCCCCGGGGTTCGAGGATCCTAAGTTCCCCAATCATGTGTATCAACTTGATAAGGCACTCTATGGCCTTAAACAAGCCCCACGAGCGTGGTATGAGCACCTTACCGAGTTGTTACAAGATCGTGGGTTTGAAATTGGGAAAATCGACCCCACTCTTTTTACTAAGAAAGTCAAAGGGGAGTTGTTTGTATGCCAACTATATGTAGATGATATTATCTTTGGTTCTCCTAACAAAGCTTTCAATGATGAGTTCGCCGCACTCATGACCACACATTTTGAGATGTCCATGATGGGAGAGTTGAAGTACTTCCTTGGATTTGAGATCAAACAACGAAGAGAAGGAATCTTCATCAAACAATCCAAGTATACTCAAGACATGCTCAAGAGGTTCAACCTTAGTGATGTCAAGCCGGCTACTACTCCAATGCCAACCAAATGCCAACTTGACATTGATCCCAATGGTAAAGCGGTGGATCAAAAGGTATATCGCTCTATGATCGGATCCTTGCTTTACTTTTGTGCATCTAGACCAGATATTATGTTGAGTGTGGGAATTTGTGCACGGTTTCAAGCCTCACCTAAGGAAAGTCACTTTGTGGCTGTCAAGCGAATCTTTCGATATTTGGCTCATACCCCAAACTTTGGCTTATGGTACCCAAGAGGAGCAAATTTCAACCTTGTTGGTTTCTCTGATTCTGACTGGGCGGGAGACAAAGTGGATAGGAAGTCCACCTCAGGAGGGTGCCAATTTCTTGGTTGCTCTCTTGTTAGTTGGTCTTCCAAAAGCAAAGTTGTGTATCTCTCTCGTCCACTGAAGCAGAATATGTGGCCGCTGGCAGTTGCTGTGCTCAACTCTTATGGATGAGGCAAACTTTAAAGGATTACGGTGTCACTTGTGACAAAGTGCCTCTTTGGTGTGACAATGAAAGTGCCATCAAGATTTCTCTCAACCCGGTGCTTCACTTCAAGACAAAGCATATTGAGATTCGGTATCACTTCATTCGCGATCACATAAGGCAAGGAGAAATCGAGCTTCACTACGTCAACACTCATGATAACCTTGCAGATATCTTCACGAAGCCTCTGGACGAAGCAAGATTTCGCGAGTTAAGGCATGAGCTAAATATCATCGATTTGAGCAATGTGGTTTGAATCTGTGCACACACTCCTCACACTCGACATAGCTATCTTGTCTAGATGTAGGCATGGACTTAGGGGGAGTATTGTTCTCTCAATGAACTATTCCTCCCCTTATTATGCATAAACTAACCAAACCTTCATCATTTGCCATACATAGTTGGCTTAAATGCTTCAAGTCGAGTTTAGATCATGGGCCCAAGGATAATTCTTCGCGGTGCCATATCTATAAAACTCAAACATAGGTGGCCTCGGCCACCGCCCTCTTATGAGGAATTTTGTGTTACGTGTTTTGCTTATACACATGGTGTTTTTACTCTCTCTAGTGCTTAAAGCCTCATCTTTTCGTGCATTTTCTTGGGAGAGCGGTACTACCGTGATCGGTTACGGTACTACCGCGAAGGATATACGGTACTACCGCTCATCCAGCACGACAGTAATTTTTTACTGTCGCTGGCAAAGCGGTACTACCGCGCAAGCGGTACTACCGCACATATCCGAACGAGTGGGGGTTATAAGCAGGCAGGGGGAGTTCCATCTCCCCCACACCCATTCACTCCTAACCCCCACGTCGTCCCTGTCTCTCTCTCTCAAGAACGCCGCCGGAGGACCTCCCCGGATCTCCTCCCTCGGCCACTCCCCTCGCATTCCGATCGGTGGGATCGTTCCCCACCACGTCCTGTTGCCATGGATGCAGGTTTCTCCCCTTTTCCCCTCCTCTTATTGCCTTGCATGTGTTTTTAGGGTTAGGGGAGATGCTTAGTGTTCTTGTGTTCTTCGTGATCTTATCCATGGATGCTTAGGACGTGGGAGAGTGTTTATGCACTAGAAATTCGATTATATTTGTTGCTACGAAGTTTCTTTGATCAGCCGTAGTACCGTGAGTCGATCTTCTTGGCTGTTTCTAGATCTGCTCTTCTCAGATCTGTTCCATGCGGTACTATCTCTGGAGAACCGCGGTACTACCGCACGATCTAATCCAGATCTGATCTGACCTGCGCGGTACTACCGCTGTCCCCAGCGGTACTACCGCTCGGGCGGAAGTAAAAATCTAGTACTGCTTGCCGAGCGGTACTACCGCAACCCTATGCGGTACTACCGCTCCGCATGCAGCACTATTTTTTTACTTCCGCTCCTCTTGCGGAAGTAAAATCTTACTACCGCAACGTATGCGGTACTACCGCATCCTTATGCGGTACTACCGCTTACGTTGCGGTACTAATTTTTTAGTTCCGCCTCTTCTGGCGGACGTAAAATATTACTACCGCAGCTTATGCGGTACTACCGCACCTGTCATGCGGTACTACCGCTTACCTTGCGGTACTAATTTTTTACTTCCGCGTTGGGTCAGCAGTACTACCGCTTGTATCATATTTTCTTGGTAGCATGATCTCTCCTGGTTTCTTGTGTTTATCGAGGCTTTGGCATTGATTCTTCTTGTGTTTGTGTTGTTGTGGTCTTGTGTTTGTGTTTTTAGGTGGTGGCTCCGGTTTTGAGGGTCGTCGTACCAATCCTGTCCGCGACACCGGATCCAAACGTCTGCGTACCCCAAGTGATGTGCCAGAGGGCTCCAATCCCCAGCGCCGGTACAAGACTTCAGCCAACAAGCGTAAGGAATCCTCAATGTCTATGGAGGAGATGCCTGCTGCTGAGTTCATGTCTCGAAGGAAGATCAATCCGTATGGAGAACCCCGTGAGCACTTTCCTGGAGATGATATCTTCTGGACCAAGCAGCAGTTTCGCATCTACCATGAGGTGCTCAAGACCAAGGCCAATCTTTATGTGGATGCTCATTGGGTGGATGTGGAGCACATGAGGAAGGACAAGAACCGGGCATACTTTGCAGAAGCTCTTGATTTGATCGAGCAGTTGGGCCTGGAGCACATCATGACCTTCCAGAATGACTTTGATCCAAAGATTATTGCTCAGTTCTATGCCTCTGTCAATTTCCAATCCAAGGAGGATCGCCCCATGACTTGGATGACCAATGGTCATAAGATGACCTCTACTTGGAAGGAGTTCATGGATATTCTTCAGCTTCCTGATGAGGGTCTCCATAACCCAATTGGTTTTCAGCCTCACGCCAATCCTGAATCTGCAAACAAAGACAAACTGCTTCCATTTTATGAGGCAAAGACTCTTGCTAGTGGCAAACAGACTTGGGTGTTGAACCCCTTCTTGGACATCATGTATCGGATCTTTCGCAACACTCTGTTCCCTCGTGTTGGAGATAAGGACAAGGTCCATGCCTACCTGGTTGATATGCTTCTGATGTGTCAAGAGGCTCGCTCAGCCCAGGCTGCACCACTTGACATTTCCCACATCACGTGGAATGAGCTCCGGTTTGCCATCTACTCTCGCAAGGTACCCATCTATGGTCCATACTTATTTCTGCTAATCTCCAAGACTTGGGAGAAGTTGTACCCAGAGGAGGAGTTCGAGGCCGACTGCTACCGCCATGACCCTATCCGGCTTCGCGTCAAGACTCGTTGGGCAAACACCACTACTCGTGCTCAGGCTGCTGCTGCCCAGATGGGCACTGAGGAGGAGCCTGTGGAGGAGACTGCTGATGTGCGCTCTGGCAGATTTGCCCCTTCTTCTTCCTCTGCAGTGGAGCAGCCTTCTTGGGCTAAAAGGCTTCAGCAGAAGATGAAGGCCCTCTTCTGCATGCAGGCTAAGGGGCAATACCGTGCTCATGTGACTGACAAGAAGACACGTCAGCGTGACAAGAAGATTCTGGCTCTGTATGGAGAGGAGGTTTCCAATGGATCCGAGGACAACATCACACCTGAGGCTACCTGGATGGCTCGCCAGGGGTACAAGTGGTCAGAGTCTGATGAGGAGTATCAGCCAGAGCAGCAGGGATCTGATGATGAGTATCAGGAGGAGCAGCATGGGGTTTGATGATGAGTATGACGACTGAGCTTCTCCCGGGCTGCCACCCGTCTTAGTGTCCTCTTTTCCCCTTTGTGGTGTCTCGATGACAAAGGGGGAGAGTGATTTGCCGTCTTGTGTTTTTCGTTGAACTCCGGTTTATTTGCGTGTTTGTGTCGTGTGTGTGAGACTATCATATGGTGTAAGACATATGCCTCGTTATCGTTGAACTTATCGGTATGTCTTTAATGTTTATCCAGTGCAGTCAGTTTTATATAGAGTATCTCGTGTGTAGATTATAGGGGAGCACTGTACCTAGTATGTGTGTTGTGCAGTCCAAAGCACAATCTTGTGAAGGCACACATCCAGGGGGAGCTCACCTATACTCTAGGGCTTGTATTGCTTACTCTATTATTTCTTCTCTGTGCAAATCTAGTGTTGTCATCAATACACCAAAAAGGGGGAGATTGTAAGGGCATATTTCTCCCTAAGTAGTTTTGGTGATTGATGACAATGCATTTGCGGACTGATCGTGTGCTCTAAGCTCATTCAGGTATATCTCCCTTAGGCGCAAGACGATTGTTTGCCCCTCGGATTCTATGGAAGACGGTGTTTTCTTTTTGCTCCCTGACGGTGGCTTTGAGTAATAGGAAAGCCGTACTATTAAGAGGGGGTCCGCGTCGGAAAGGTTTGGGTAGAATCAACACGTACACAGCCTTCTCCCGCACCACCTTTCCTTGCTTCTCTGGAGGTCCAACCGGTTATTTTTCGTATATGCAAAACTATGACTTCTTAACTGATCAACTGCCTGGCAAGCGGTAGTACCGCTCAACCAAGCGGTAGTACCGCGCAGTTACATGGTAGTACCGCCTGCCGACACGGTAGTACCGCTCCCACGGTAGTACCGCGTCCCCAGAGCGGTAGTACCGTGTATCTGGCCCAGGCGCTGAGTCTAAGTACAGAAGTGGATGCGGAAGTAATTTTTTACTTCCGCATACAATGCGGTAGTACCGCTTATCTTAAGCGGTAGTACCGTGTCGCATTTTGCTACTACCGTTTTCCCTGCGGATGTAGCCACGGATGTAATTTATTTCATCCGTGGTTGTCAATCATGTCGCAATCTTTTGCCTAAGCGGTAGTACCGCTCCCCAAGCGGTAGTACCGCTCAGCCAGCGGTAGTACCGCAACTCATGCGCGGTACTACCGCTCTCTCCGGGCTGAAAACTCCAATAACGGTTGGATTTGTCCCCCCACTATATATAGGGGGTCTTCTTCTCCAAGAAGACTTACCTCTTCCCCCACTACTCCATTGTTGCTCCAAAAGCTCTCTTTCCGCCCGATCTCTCTCCCTAGCCAATCAAACTTGTTGATTTGCTCGGGATTGCTTGAGGAGGCATCGATCTACACTTCCGCCAAGAGATATTTGATTCTCCCCACTAATCCCTTGCGGATCTTGTTACTCTTGGGTGTTTGAGCACCCTAGACGGTTGAGGTCACCTCGAAGCCATATTCCATTGTGGTGAAGCTTCGTGGTTTGTTGGGAGCCTCCAAGTTGTGGAGATAGCCCCAACCTTGTTTGTAAAGGTTCGGTTGCCGCCTTCAAGGGCACCTGTAACATCCCCAGTTTCTCACCACAGTGATCACCTCTTAATCAGGCCATGCCATGTTCATCTGCAAAGCTAATGACAGTGGTTAGGCAAAGCAACTCAAATTTGCCCCTGAGAATTCAAATTCAAATTCAAATGCAAAATAAAGTTGTTCCAAAAATTATGGAAAAATGTCCATGTTGTTGCAAATATTCCAAAACAAATGTTGTTAGTAAAAACAACATCACCATCAACTCAAATAATGGGCTAGGGCATTAAACAGTGCCAAAACAGCACTCCAAAATGCCTTTTCATTTTTGTAAATTTCCAAAGTGATCCAAATTTGCCCAATCCAATTTCTGGTGATGAGGAATATTGCAAACTACTTTGTGGGCCAACTTAAACTTTTACAAAAACCATTTGGTGGCCTATACCATTATTCTCTCTCTCTCTGATTTATTTAATGGAAAACAGAGAGGAGAAGTGTTATCTGGCGCTCGCTGTAGCCTGGCCCGGCCCATCTCCTGTGTCCCCCACCTGCTCCCCTTTCCCCGTGTCATCGCCGCCGTGGCTGGGCGCGCGCTGCTCCGGCCACAGCTCGACACCGCAGCGGAGCAGGTGGAGCTAAGGCGATAAGGGCGAGCCCCTCTGCTTCCCCATCGCCATTCTCCCTCCCTCTCTCTTCCTCACGCACTCGCTCGCCTCTCCGCCCTCTCTCCAAAACGCTTTCGCCACCGCACGCCGTCGATCTCGCGGCCGCCGTCGTCCCCGAGCTGCACCACCAAGTCTGACGACCTCTCCGCGCTCGACCATGCCATCCGGTGTCTTCAGGCGAAGACGGGGAGCTCTGCGTCGTGCAAATCGGGTTGCCCCTTCCGCTACTGCCACCGGCGACCACCGGCGATTTCGGCGCCGCTCTGCGCTCCTAAGCCTCCGAAGAGCCTCCTTGAGCTCCCTCGGTGAGCGGCCGTCCCTCCCCTCTCTCTTCCCTGCCATTCGCGAGCTCCAGGGCGACGATCCCGACGCGGCCGAACCCATCGCCGCCAAGCTCGTCGTCGGCCAAGGTCCGGTGACCGCACGCCCGCGTAGAGTTGTCAGACGAGTTCGCCGCATCGCGTTGACCTCACCTAGCCCCTTCTTTTGCTCGCGCGTGCACCGCAGCAATGGAACCGAGCATCGCCCGAGAACCCCGCCGCCCGACGTCGTCGCCGGCGACCTTTCCGACCACCTCCGCCCCTGCCATGGCGCCCATTCGATGCGCGGCAGAGTGCACGCTCGAAAGAACTTAACCCCGAGCGATTTGGGCCACTATGGCACAATTCCGGCCAAGTCCGGCGAGCTCCGCCGCTGTTACGGCTCGCCGGCGCACTCCGGCTGCCGGCGCTGACTGGGCACCCACGTGGCACCGCGTGGGGCCGCCCCTGTGCCGCTGGTAGCTGGGTCCCGCGGGCCCAGTTGACCAGTTGACCAGGTCAACTGGCTGACTGGGCAGCAACCAGTCACTGCCAGTGGGTCCCGCGTGGGCCCCGTTGACTGGTCAGCGGGTCAGTTGACCGCTGACGCCATGATGACATCATATTCCTTTTTTTTGTCGAAATTAATAATAGTCCAGGAATTGCAGAAATTCATTTAATCTTCGGAAATTCATAACTTTTAATCCGTAGCTCGGATGGAAAAAGTTTATACATGAAAGTTGCTCAGAACGACGAGACGAAGCTAACCGTGCTATCCGTTTCCATGTCGGGACCCTCTACGGAGGTGAACCCGCAACTTTTAGCCTGTTTCCGGTAGATGAATAGTGCACATACACCCGGTAAATAATTCCAGTTAATTCCTAAAAATAACTAATATGACTTAGACATGTTTTTAAGCAACCCTGCACTGCACCCCAGTTGCCACTTGGCTCTGACACCACTAACCTGCAACCGTCCCCCTCCGGTAATCTGTCCGACACAGGTCCGGAACCGGGAATACTTTCCCGGATGGGTTCCCCTTCTCCGTTATTGGTAGCACTGCGTTAGAACGTCATGCCTTGTGATTACTTTCGTTACTGTGTATTTATATTGTTTCCTCTCCCCCTTTCTTCCCGGTAGACCCCGAGACCGCTGACGGTGCCCTGGTGATCGACTACTTCACCGCCGTTGTTCCTTTTCATTTGCCAAGCAACCAGGCAAGCAACCCCCCTTGAGCATTTCCGATATCGCCTATGTCTATTCTCTCTTATTCTTGCATTAGAATTGCTGCTACTGCTACTGCTCCTATTACTGTTGCATAGCCTGTTTTTGCTAAACTGTTGATACCTGTCTTTATTTGTAAACTGCTTAGTATAGGTTGGGTAGCACTGCTGTGGTCCCGCTTTCTCGTAGTTGCCTCGCATAGTACCCTTGCCTCGATCAAGCGATCGAGCCCCCTTCCCCTGACCTTCTTCACATCACCGCACACCCCCTAATATGCTCGACTCCGCAGAGTTAACATCAGGTGACGAGGGTGATACCTCCGAACTCACTTTTGATGTTGTCCCTGTAGTATAGCTAACTCGTTGTGGGTTACCGAGGGTGATTCCTCTTCCCACTTCCGACTTAGCTTTTGTCGTGCATCCGCTATGGTGAATACCGCCGAGGGTGATTCCTCCGGTACCACCTTAACGGGACTTGTCGTTTAGGAATCCAATGAGGGTGATTCCTCGGATTCCTCATCGGCATGGAAACCACACGGATACCCTGGATTACCGTACCGTGTTTAAAGACGTATCGATCCCCGAGGCCGGACGTCGCCAGGAACAAAGGCGTGCGGCCAGAGGTATCGTGCGTCTGAAGACACTTTGAAGTTACTACTGCACATGTTGGATGGAGGCGGGTTGACCCAGAGGGGTACCCGCGAGTGCCTTTGAGGCGTGAGCTGTGGAGTCGGGTGACCAGTGAGGGTACCCGCGAGATAACTACGAGGCGTGGCCGGTCTTTTCCAGTCCTTGTCACAAGTCCTCGAGACGGGACGACGGGGCCAACAGTATCGTAGGCTCTGCTCGTTACCGCGCGCTCCCAATACACTAAGCGATTTGGATATTTGATCCGAGGGGCCTCCGGGTCCGATAGCACTAACCACCACGTGGGTGTGAGTGGGTGCTCTGCGTCGTATACATCAGCCGGAGTCGTCACGACGTCAGCGATTGAGCGGCCCGTTCGGATTGGACTTAGGATGCAACTGCGTGCTTGTATAAGGGGTTGCTAGGTCTGCTACCGAACGGCCTCGCAATGTGCGGAGCGTCCGGGGCGATGGCCCCGACCCCCGGGGGCATAGGATTAGTCCGGCGTGCTCGATCCTCTCTGGCGGTATCCGGTCGGGTTGCGTCGTATTGTTTGGCCGAGGGCGGGCACGACCTGATGGTGTGTCCGGCCGGAGTTAAGCGAGCGTGGTGGGTAACTTGGTGCACCCCTGCAGGGAAGAAACAATCTATCGATAGCCTGTCCTACGGTAACGGACACTCAGAGTTGTATCCACTTCGGTACAACTAGAACTGGTGACTTGAGATATGTGATATGAAGTTGATATTATTATAAACCCTTTACATTATGATGTACTACTCTGCTCCCTTCTAATTGCTGCAAGACCCTGAAGATGCTAGTCTTCGTCAGGACTAGGCTTTTCCCCTCTCTACTCTGGCTTTCTGCAGTCTAGTCCACCCACATAAAGCCTCCTTTGAAAATAATGCATTGCTAGTATAGATCTGATGTAAGTCTTGCTGAGTACTTTGGATGAGTACTCACGGTTGCTTTGCTTCCTCTTTTGTCCTACCCGCATGATAAACCAGACGACGGAGCCATGGTGCCCGCAGCCCCTGTTGACGACTACTACTACCAGCCCGAGGCTGGCTACTACTACTACCCGGCCGGCGAGTACTTCTACGAGGAGCCGGTGGACGACGACCAGGAGTAGGATCGGAGGTCCCAGGCAGGAGGCCTGCGCCTTTTCGATCGTAGCTTTTCTTTTGCCCCGCCTCGTATGAGGCCTATCTGTACTTGTGTTCTGTATCTGTACCCAGATACCTAACGCTTCCGCTGACTATGTGTGTGACACTTGTTATGTATTCGAGCCCTCGAGGCCCCTGGCTTGTAATATATAACTTGTATGTATTTATTTATGTTTTAGAGTTGTGCTGTGATTCCTTCACGTGAGTCCTTAGGCTTGATCGTGTGCATTTGCGTGTATGATTAGTGCACGGTCGGGCCGGGGTCATCACAGGTTGGTATCAGAGCCGACTGCCTGTAGGAACCCCCTTTCCAACTCCTTGGCCGAAGTCGAGTCTAGAGGTCCAAAAATGTTTTACTAACTTGGTTGTGTGGCTTATGGCCCCACGTCGCCACTTGGGTGGTGTAGCTTCTTTTATTCCTCGTCTATACTCTGGGACTCTGAATCTCTCCTCTATTCGGGTTAAATGATTTTACTAACACCGACATTAGGTTCTCGTGAACGATTCCTCCCGGAGAGCCCCCTCGTTCCAGAAGTTGGCGTATCATCATCAAAAGACTCCGAAGATACTCCACGAAGTTTCCGAGACCATTATGCCACTGCTTTGCACTCCATGACCACCGTTAAACCCCAAAGGATAACTACCTACACCTGTCGTTCCTATAGCCGTCCCAGTACCCTCGGGTTCTATCCGACATATCGTAACACTATCCGACATTTCGAGAATTCTCGGAACCTATTGCCTTGCAGTCCTGTTCCGCCTGATCACACCTATGAATAAATCCTCATACTTACCGGGGATTCGTTCATCCCTAGTTGGTCAAGTGTTTCGCAACATATTTCCCATTGTTAATCGATCTCCCTAAGGACCTCTGCAGCCTACTGCTGTTGGTTACCTTGCCGGCCTGAATTATGGATAATTCCATATGTCTGGCAATATTCATCGTTACCCTTTGACACCGTCATTTTGGTCTTATTGAGTCAACATCAGTGTGAATGCACGCAATCATTAGTTGATCCTTCTAAATTATCTTCTTCGGCTCAGACCTTATTCCAAACATGAGCTGGTTCTCGGTAAATCAATCCTTGATTGATTAGCCATTTAATTCAATTCAACGTGCTCATCTTTTTATCAGAGCCTCTGCCTCTGATTCCTCGACTTTGGAAATTGTAACTCTTTGCATTTAAGCTTTGGCTTATCCAGATAATTTCCATAAACTGATGCCCTCGCATTCCCCTTCTTCTGGTTGAGTACCGATACTCACATCAGATCTTTTACCGACCGTCTGGTCCTTTGTTGGATTTTATCCGACAACGTCTTCCATTTTTCAATAACCCTGTGAGTCTTTCCTCGGATACATAATACCTTTGGTAAATTGTATCCTCTGTCCTGTCAACCATACTCTACTTCTCAAGCTTATGCTACTTACCCCTGAAGTTTGTGGAATATGTTCTTAAGTTGCCCCGATGGGTTGAACATATGCCTTCTCTAGTCGGGGTGAATCAAAAGCTTTGCGGGTTATATCTACTCGCGTTCCGTCGAATAAATTTTCGACTCTACAATTTCTTCGAAGACGAGAAGTGAATGAAAGGTTATGCATTGGATAAATGGGAGTCGACCTTGGACCTTTGTGTTCATGCCCATGGACCCGATGTAGAACTTATCATGGACGCTGCTCGTAAAAATAATAATCCCTTGTTGTAAAATTCATCTTGCATTTTACATTGATTCTTTGCAATCGAGGTCCCGACCATGGTTGTTCTTCCTTGATCTCATTTCATGAACAAGTTAAAGCACTTGTTCTCTTTAAATCAATATGCCTGACCAACCTCTAATCTGAACTACCTCGAGTATCACCCCCCTTTGTTTTCTCGAGGATGTTGTGTCACCGCACTACCCCTTGTAAATTCCTATCGGAGTAATACTCCATCACATCATACCTAGCCTGATCGGTTATATTATTATCGAATCAATTTTCACTGTGCTACCTGGTCCTTCTTCCCGGAGTACAATTTCCGACGATGAGCCAAGCTCACGACGATCCTCCTCATCTTATCTTTTCACCTCGAACAACAAGCTTGATTCCAAGCTTGTGTCGTATCCGCGGTTCCATTAACCTTTTGCTTCATCATTCCTTTGACTGGATGCCATCGCCGATCGATTGCATCTTCATGAAATCTCTCGACAAAGATGTCGTGGTCATCACCAATATTTGATTTGTTCCAAGTTATCAATTAAATTCATGGTGAGAAATACCATCCCTACCCCCCCGATGACTTGTGATATCATCGATGACGTCATTGACTTCCTGCCAACACAGACCTGGCTGTGATTGGTTATACCTTACGTTCCGAGATAATCATGGAAACGTTCCTTTGTATCTTTTGTGATCTTCAGTTCCAACCCTTGCTTGGAACACCATGTTAATGCTATCTCGAAGCATGACTCTGGTATCCCACATAGCGACTATAACCTTGTAAGCACATGGCCAAATATTTCTTGATCTATTATCCAAACACCATGGTATGGGTAATATCAATATTCTTCTCTCGTCCCTTTATCCAAATGTTTTTGAACTTGCTGCCCTATCATGTATATCATGCTCCGCTCTTTCTTGCGAAATGATATACCCCTAATTCTCGTGAATAAACACATTTTCCTTTCCATTTGTTTGTTTAACCTTTCTTGAGATCATTAAGACATGAGCAGGAATAATTCCCTGCTTATGAAAACATCTCGGTCTACCACTCTGTCAGTGAGACCCTGTTACTACTGTTGCTAACATTTCGGTAACCGCCGATGGACGAGAACTTTGCCTTTTGGTCCGCCTCGCCTAGCGAGCAGGAAAATGGTTCTCTTCGTCCCTCGCCCTTGGTACCGACGATATTACCGACATAACTGACAGACTGCCCCTGACATACCTTGTTGTCGTGACCGGTAAAATGTCACCGTTCTCCCTACTTTCGATCGTCCCTCGCCACGGTTCTATACGATCGGAACCTGACCCTTCTGTACATCCTCGATTCCGAACTATCTTTTGGTCCTTGGTTTGTGCGTTACCACGAGCCACCCTTCGAGAGTTGATCCCTTCCCGAAGCTCTGGACCCTTTTCATACTATGTCCAGGTATCGATCGAATGTCCATTAGATTGAAACTTCTTATGGTACTTTCACACTTTACTCTCGATGTTTTCCTAAGTTTCGACTCGAGAGATTCTTTCTGCCGCATCCCCTGAGTTATCTGTCAGATGTTCGACCTTGTAAGGGTCAGTTCCTCCGAAATTACTCCTTTTCTTCCCCACTCAAATCTCGGGACGAGATTTCTTGTAGTGGAGGAGATTTGTAACATCCCCAGTTTCTCACCACAGTGATCACCTCTTAATCAGGCCATGCCATGTTCATCTGCAAAGCTAATGACAGTGGTTAGGCAAAGCAACTCAAATTTGCCCCTGAGAATTCAAATTCAAATTCAAATGCAAAATAAAGTTGTTCCAAAAATTATGGAAAAATGTCCATGTTGTTGCAAATATTCCAAAACAAATGTTGTTAGTAAAAACAACATCACCATCAACTCAAATAATGGGCTAGGGCATTAAACAGTGCCAAAACAGCACTCCAAAATGCCTTTTCATTTTTGTAAATTTCCAAAGTGATCCAAATTTGCCCAATCCAATTTCTGGTGATGAGGAATATTGCAAACTACTTTGTGGGCCAACTTAAACTTTTACAAAAACCATTTGGTGGCCTATACCATTATTCTCTCTCTCTCTGATTTATTTAATGGAAAACAGAGAGGAGAAGTGTTATCTGGCGCTCGCTGTAGCCTGGCCCGGCCCATCTCCTGTGTCCCCCACCTGCTCCCCTTTCCCCGTGTCATCGCCGCCGTGGCTGGGCGCGCGCTGCTCCGGCCACAGCTCGACACCGCAGCGGAGCAGGTGGAGCTAAGGCGATAAGGGCGAGCCCCTCTGCTTCCCCATCGCCATTCTCCCTCCCTCTCTCTTCCTCACGCACTCGCTCGCCTCTCCGCCCTCTCTCCAAAACGCTTTCGCCGCCGCACGCCGTCGATCTCGCGGCCGCGGTCGTCCCCGAGCTGCACCACCAAGTCTGACGACCTCTCCGCGCTCGACCATGCCATCCGGTGTCTTCAGGCGAAGACGGGGAGCTCTGCGTCGTGCAAATCGGGTTGCCCCTTCCGCTACTGCCACCGGCGACCACCGGCGATTTCGGCGCCGCTCTGCGCTCCTAAGCCTCCGAAGAGCCTCCTTGAGCTCCCTCGGTGAGCGGCCGTCCCTCCCCTCTCTCTTCCCTGCCATTCGCGAGCTCCAGGGCGACGATCCCGACGCGGCCGAACCCATCGCCGCCAAGCTCGTCGTCGGCCAAGGTCCGGTGACCGCACGCCCGCGTAGAGTTGTCAGACGAGTTCGCCGCATCGCGTTGACCTCACCTAGCCCCTTCTTTTGCTCGCGCGTGCACCGCAGCAATGGAACCGAGCATCGCCCGAGAACCCCGCCGCCCGACGTCGTCGCCGGCGACCTTTCCGACCACCTCCGCCCCTGCCATGGCGCCCATTCGATGCGCGGCAGAGTGCACGCTCGAAAGAACTTAACCCCGAGCGATTTGGGCCACTATGGCACAATTCCGGCCAAGTCCGGCGAGCTCCGCCGCTGTTACGGCTCGCCGGCGCACTCCGGCTGCCGGCGCTGACTGGGCACCCACGTGGCACCGCGTGGGGCCGCCCCTGTGCCGCTGGCAGCTGGGTCCCGCGGGCCCAGTTGACCAGTTGACCAGGTCAACTGGCTGACTGGGCAGCAACCAGTCACTGCCAGTGGGTCCCGCGTGGGCCCCGTTGACTGGTCAGCGGGTCAGTTGACCGCTGACGCCATGATGACATCATATTCCTTTTTTTTGTCGAAATTAATAATAGTCCAGGAATTGCAGAAATTCATTTAATCTTCGGAAATTCATAACTTTTAATCCGTAGCTCGGATGGAAAAAGTTTATACATGAAAGTTGCTCAGAACGACGAGACGAAGCTAACCGTGCTATCCGTTTCCATGTCGGGACCCTCTACGGAGGTGAACCCGCAACTTTTAGCCTGTTTCCGGTAGATGAATAGTGCACATACACCCGGTAAATAATTCCAGTTAATTCTTAAAAATAACTAATATGACTTAGACATGTTTTTAAGCAACCCTGCACTGCACCCCAGTTGCCACTTGGCTCTGACACCACTAACCTGCAACCGTCCCCCTCCGGTAATCTGTCCGACACAGGTCCGGAACCGGGAATACTTTCCCGGATGGGTTCCCCTTCTCCGTTATCGGTAGCACTGCGTTAGAACGTCATGCCTTGTGATTACTTTCGTTACTGTGTATTTATATTGTTTCCTCTCCCCCTTTCTTCCCGGTAGACCCCGAGACCGCTGACGGTGCCCTGGTGATCGACTACTTCACCGCCGTTGTTCCTTTTCATTTGCCAAGCAACCAGGCAAGCAACCCCCCTTGAGCATTTCCGATATCGCCTATGTCTATTCTCTCTTATTCTTGCATTAGAATTGCTGCTACTGCTACTGCTCCTATTACTGTTGCATAGCCTGTTTTTGCTAAACTGTTGATACCTGTCTTTATTTGTAAACTGCTTAGTATAGGTTGGGTAGCACTGCTGTGGTCCCGCTTTCTCGTAGTTGCCTCGCATAGTACCCTTGCCTCGATCAAGCGATCGAGCCCCCTTCCCCTGACCTTCTTCACATCACCGCACACCCCCTAATATGCTCGACTCCGCAGAGTTAACATCAGGTGACGAGGGTGATACCTCCGAACTCACTTTTGATGTTGTCCCTGTAGTATAGCTAACTCGTTGT
Source organism: Secale cereale (assembly GCA_902687465.1). Lineage (NCBI taxonomy): Eukaryota > Viridiplantae > Streptophyta > Magnoliopsida > Poales > Poaceae > Secale > Secale cereale. Next base: position 873,582,444 of record LR738712.1, on the reverse strand, counting down.
GGGTTACCGAGGGTGATTCCTCTTCCCACTTCCGACTTAGCTTTTGTCGTGCATCCGCTATGGTGAATACCGCCGAGGGTGATTCCTCCGGTACCACCTTAACGGGACTTGTCGTTTAGGAATCCAACGAGGGTGATTCCTCGGATTCCTCATCGGCATGGAAACCACACGGATACCCTGGATTACCGTACCGTGTTTAAAGACGTATCGATCCCTGAGGCCGGACGTCGCCAGGAACAAAGGCGTGCGGCCAGAGGTATCGTGCGTCTGAAGACACTTTGAAGTTACTACTGCACATGTTGGATGGAGGCGGGTTGACCCAGAGGGGTACCCGCGAGTGCCTTTGAGGCGTGAGCTGTGGAGTCGGGTGACCAGTGAGGGTACCCGCGAGATAACTACGAGGCGTGGCCGGTCTTTTCCAGTCCTTGTCACAAGTCCTCGAGACGGGACGACGGGGCCAACAGTATCGTAGGCTCTGCTCGTTACCGCGCGCTCCCAATACACTAAGCGATTTGGATATTTGATCCGAGGGGCCTCCGGGTCCGATAGCACTAACCACCACGTGGGTGTGAGTGGGTGCTCTGCGTCGTATACATCAGCCGGAGTCGTCACGACGTCAGCGATTGAGCGGCCCGTTCGGATTGGACTTAGGATGCAACTGCGTGCTTGTATAAGGGGTTGCTAGGTCTGCTACCGAACGGCCTCGCAACGTGCGGAGCGTCCGGGGCGATGGCCCCGACCCCCGGGGGCATAGGATTAGTCCGGCGTGCTCGATCCTCTCTGGCGGTATCCGGTCGGGTTGCGTCGTATTGTTTGGCCGAGGGCGGGCACGACCTGATGGTGTGTCCGGCCGGAGTTAAGCGAGCGTGGTGGGTAACTTGGTGCACCCCTGCAGGGAAGAAACAATCTATCGATAGCCTGTCCTACGGTAACGGACACTCGGAGTTGTATCCACTTCGGTACAACTAGAACTGGTGACTTGAGATATGTGATATGAAGTTGATATTATTATAAACCCTTTACATTATGATGTACTACTCTGCTCCCTTCTAATTGCTGCAAGACCCTGAAGATGCTAGTCTTCGTCAGGACTAGGCTTTTCCCCTCTCTACTCTGGCTTTCTGCAGTCTAGTCCACCCACATAAAGCCTCCTTTGAAAATAATGCATTGCTAGTATAGATCTGATGTAAGTCTTGCTGAGTACTTTGGATGAGTACTCACGGTTGCTTTGCTTCCTCTTTTGTCCTACCCGCATGATAAACCAGACGACGGAGCCATGGTGCCCGCAGCCCCTGTTGACGACTACTACTACCAGCCCGAGGCTGGCTACTACTACTACCCGGCCGGCGAGTACTTCTACGAGGAGCCGGTGGACGACGACCAGGAGTAGGATCGGAGGTCCCAGGCAGGAGGCCTGCGCCTTTTCGATCGTAGCTTTTCTTTTGCCCCGCCTCGTATGAGGCCTATCTGTACTTGTGCTCTGTATCTGTACCCAGATACCTAACGCTTCCGCTGACTATGTGTGTGACACTTGTTATGTATTCGAGCCCTCGAGGCCCCTGGCTTGTAATATATAACTTGTATGTATTTATTTATGTTTTAGAGTTGTGCTGTGATTCCTTCACGTGAGTCCTTAGGCTTGATCGTGTGCATTTGCGTGTATGATTAGTGCACGGTCGGGCCGGGGTCGTCACAGCACCACTAGTGGATTCACGGCACCTTGCATCGTGTGAGGGCGTGAGGAGAATACGGTGGCCCTAGTGGCTTCTTGGGGAGCATTGTGCCTCCACACCGCTCCAACGGAGACGTACTTCCCCTCAAAGGGAAGGAACTTCGGAAACACATCCTCGTCTCCACCGGTTCCACTTGTGGTTATTTCTTACCTTTACTTTTGCATGCTTTACTTGTTCAACTCCTATAGCATGCATGTGTAGTTGTTGTCCTCCTTTATCTTAGTTGTCATCTTAGTAATATATCTAGACAACTTATTTTGTCGCTTAATTTAAAGTGGTTAAGAAAAGCTAAAAATTGTTAGTTGCCTATTCACCCCCCCCCCCCTCTCTAGTCAACCATATCGATCCTTTCACTCAGTAAAAAAAACTTGGAATGGAACACATCGATTCTATTACGACCGGTTCTCCATCAAATCGCTCGCCACCCAAACTAGTACCTAGTCCGGGGAAGGTCTTGTTTTTCATGCTGTTTTTGTGGGTTTATATAGTTTTTTCCTTTATATTTTCTGTTTGTTACTTTTTTCTTTTGCTGACTACCGTTTTACTGTTTCATTTTTTATTTCCCCTCTTTTGTTTCTATTTATTTTCCCATTTTTCTTCCTTTTAAGTTTTTTCTTCCTTTTTTAGTTTTTCATGGACTTTCTCACAGTATTTGTTTTCGTTCTGTCTTGTATTTTTTATAATATATCAATGTATTTCTAAAATCATAATTTGTCGAATCAAATATGAACCATTCTGAGAAAGACATATACATGTTCTCTAAAATAGATGAATACTTTATTAGAAAACCGGAAAACTTTTCAAATGTCCCGTCACATTTGAAAACATAAATATATATTTTCGGCACGGCAACAGTTTTAATAACTACATTTAAAACATAAATGTTCAAATGTGTGAACCCTTATATAAATTAAGAACTTTTATTGTAAACATACAAAAACTTTCTAGAATTACATGAGCACTTTAAAAAGCAAATTATAATTTCAAGAACACTTTTTAAATCTACATGAATATGTTTCAGAATGAGCAAACATTTAAAAAAATACATGAAACATTTATCAGGTTACTTCATTATTAATAAAGAAATGCACGACCATTAATAAAAACATGATATTTAAAAATTTACATGAACATTTTTTAAACATACAACTATTGTTTAAAAGCCATGAACATTATCAGATACATTTTATAAAATTACGTAAAATTTTGATATGTGTGAATATTTTTCGCAGTAGGCAGGTTTTTATTTTTAAATTTATTTACTTTAAATTGTACATACAAAAACGACAAAAAACATAAAAATGTTGGTGGCAAAGAGACTCACTCGCGCTCGGCCGCTCGCATGTGGTACTCAGTTTTTTTTCCCTGAGGTATGGGACTCAGGTTCTCCCTCCATTCCATCATTCTTGTCGTAGCCTTAGATCAAATTTAGTGCATACCAGTTAGCCATAGCTTCGCGTTGCATACACGGGCTGGTCCAAAATAGAACCTATGCTGGCGGCGCACGCGTTGAACGCTATACCACCATTGGCGCCTGCTTGCCGTTACAACGTTCAGTTGGACTGTGGCCCAATAGGGATTGCTCGCTCGCTCTGCCTAATATAACAAAGCCATTTCCGAAGGCTATGTCTCTGTTACATATTTGGTTGCAGTCAAAGAGGTAATCAATACTCAATATATATGGAGGTGTGTGACCTAGTCACACCATGGTGGCATGTTCCAAATGACTGTATACAACCAGTCGATCCGCTGCCCTATTTTGATCTCGACTAAGTTTCTGAGGATCTAGCATGTATTCGCCTCTGGCGCTCCGGGTGCTCACATCATAGTGGGCTAGTACATTAAACCCATTTCGGGGCGGTTCTACAGATCGGGCTTTACTGTTTTAGAACCATTCATGAAGTTCTTATTTTTGTTTTCTTGTTTGTCAAATACATGTTAAGCATTTTTCAAATACATGTTATGTAAACAAGTTAAACATTTCCAAACACATGTTGACTATTTTTTGAATGATATGAAACATTTCTAAAAAAATACATGACTATTTTACTTACAATGTATAAACATTTTCTGAAATATAGGTTTGATTTTTTTTATGAATACACTTAAAACATTTTTGCAAATTCACGGGTATTTTTTCCAATGAAACCAAACAAAATAAACTTAAACTACATGAGCATATTCAATTATTGTATATATTTTTTAAATTGTCACAAAGTTATGTTTTAAAAATGTGTGAACTATTTCTAGATTCATGGCTTAATTTCTGAATTGTACGGGACGTTTTTAAATAAATTACGAAAATATTTTATCTCTTTGTACATTTTTTTAATAAAATGCTAAGCACAGTTTTTTAAACACATGGACATTTCTAAAATTGTCACGACCATTTTTATTAAATAGTATGAACATTTGTTTAAAATTATGTGAACAATTTTTTTGCACTGCATTAGCATGTATATATTACTGTGATTTCAAAATCTTAAAATTTTAAAAATAAAAGGAAAAAAGAAAAATATTAAATTAAATTAAACTAACTGACCTAATGTGACGCCCCCGGCCCGACCGTGCACTAATCATACACGCAAATGCACACGATCAAGCCTAAGGACTCACGTGAAGGAATCACAGCACAACTCTAAAACATAAATAAATACATACAAGTTATATATTTCAAGCCAGGGGCCTCGAGGGCTCGAATACATAACAAGTGTCATACACATAGTCAGCGGAAGCGTCATATGTCCGGGTACAGACATAGAACACAAGTAGAGATAGGCCTCATACGAGGCGGGGCAAAAGAAAAACTACGATCGAAAAGGCGCAGGCCTCCTGCCTGGGACCTCCGATCCTACTCCTGGTCGTCGTCCGCCGGCTCCTCGTAGTAGTACTCGCCGACAGGGTAGTAGTAGTAGCCAGCCTCGGGCTGGTAGTAGACGTCCTCTGCGGGGGCTGCGGGCACCATGGCTCCGTCGTCTGGTTTGTCATGCGGGTAGGACAAAAGAGGAAGCAAAGCAACCGTGAGTACTCATCCAAAGTACTCAGCAAGACTTACATCAGATCTATACTAAGCAATGCATCATTTTCAAAGGAGGCTTTATGTGGGTGGACTAGACTGCAGAAAGCCAGAGTAAAGAAGGGGAAAGCCTAGTCCTGACGAAGACTAGCATCTTCAGGGTCTTGCAGCAATTAGAAGGGTGCAGATTAGTACATCATAATGTAAAGTGTTCATAGTAATACAACCTCGGCCGGGGATCCTTCCTCGACTCCCTGCGAGAAAGCAATCCCAGAGCCCTACCTCATATCTCAAGTCACCAGTTCTAGTTGTACCGAAGTGGATACAACTCCGAGTGTCCGTTACCGTAGGACAGGCTATCGATAGATGTTTTCTTCCCTGCAGGGGTGCACCAACTTACCCACCACGCTTGCTTAACTCCGGCCGGACACACTTGCTGGGTCCTGCCCGGCCTCGGCTAAACAACACGACGCAACCCGACCGGAAACCGCCAGAGAGGATCAAGCACGCCGGACTAAGCCTATGCCCCCGGGGGTCTTGGACCATCGCCCCGGACGCTCCTGCACGTTACGTGGCCGTTCGGTAGCAGACCTAGCAACCCCTTATACAAGCACGCAGTTGCATTCTGGGTCCAATCCGAACGGGCCGCTCAATCGCTGACGTCGTGACGACTCCGGCTGAAGTATACGACGCAGAGCACCCACTCACACCCACGTGGTGGTTAGTGCTATCGGACCCGAAGGCCCCTCGGATCAAATATCCAAATCGCTTAGTGGATTGGGAGCGCGCGGTAACGAGCGTTGCCACCACACCGGTGGCCCCGACGTCCCGTCTCGAAGACTTGTGACAAGGACCTTACAGGACCGGCCACGCTTCGTAGTTATCTCGCGGGTACCCTCACTGGTCACCCGACTCCACAGCTCACGCCTCAAAGGCACTCGCGGGTACCCCTCAGGGTCAACCCGTCTCTATCCAACAAGTGTAGTAACAATAAAATGTCATCAGACGCACGATACCTCTGGCCGCACGCCTTTGTTCCTGGCGACGTCCGGCCTCGGGGATCGACACGTCTTTAAACACGGTACGGTAAACCAGGGCATCCGTGTGGTTTCCATGCTGATGAGGAATCCGAGGAATCACCCTCGTTGGATTCATAAACGACAAGTCCCGTTAAGGTGATACCGGAGGAATCACCCTCGGCGGTAATCACCATAGCGGATGCACGACAAAAGCTAAGTCGGAAGTGGGAAGAGGAATCACCCTCGGTAACCCACAACGAGCTAGCTATACTACAGGGACAACATCGGAAGTGAGTTCGGAGGTATCACCCTCGTCACCCGATGTTAACTCTGCGGAGTCGAGCATACTAGGGGGTGTGTGGTGATGTGAAGAAGGTCAGGGGAAGGGGCTCGATCGCTTGATCGAGGCAAGGGTACTAAGCGAGGCAACTACGAGAATGCGGGGCCACAGCAGTGCTACCCAACCTATACTAAGCAGTTTAGGAATAAAGACAGGTATCAACAGTATTGCAAAAACAGGCTATGCAGCAGTAATAGGAGCAGCAGCAGTAGCGGCAATTCTAATGCAAGAATAAGAGGGAATAGATATAGGCGATATCGGAATGATCGAGGGGGGGTTGCTTGCCTGGTTGCTCGGTGGCAAAAGCAAGGTCGTCGGAGGGGGAACCAATCACCGGGACGGCGTCGGTCTCTGGAGCGGCGTCAGCGTCGGACTCTACCGAGAGAGAAGAGGGGGGGAAGAAACAGATAAAATACACAGAATACAAGCATCACAAAGCGTGCTAGGCTAATGTGCAGTGCAGGGTTGCTTAAAAACATGACTAAGTCATATTAGTTATTTTTAGGAATTAACTGGGATTATTAACCGGTGTATGTGCACTATTCATCTACCGGAAACGGGCTAAAAGTTGCGGGTTCACCTCCGTAGAGGGTCCCGACACGGAAACAAGTAGCACGGTTGGCTTCGTCTCGTCGTTCTGAGCAACTTTCATGTAGAAAGTTTTTCCATCCGAGCTACGGATAAAAAGATATGATTTTTTTAAAGATTTTTGGAATTTCTGTAATTGTTTTTATTTATAAACTCAACATTATCCAGAACAGTAGGTGATGACGTCATCATGACGCAACCGTGACGTCAGCAGTCAACGGTCGCACTGGTCAGGTCAAACCTGACCAGTGGGTCCCACCAGTCAGCCACAGAGGCTTAACAGAGAATTAAACTAATCCAACAGAGATAATTACAGGGGAGGGTCCCACTTGTCATAGAGACTAATTATACTAATTAATCAATTTACTTAATTAACAGATTTAGTTTATTTTAAAACGTTTTAACGTGGGGCCCGCACGTCAGCGCCACGTGGCCAGGTTGACCTGGTCAACTGGGCCCGCGGGGCCCAGCGGTCAGCGACATGGGTGGTGGGGGCCACCTCGCCACGTCGGACGGCCGGCGTCTCGCCGCCGGCGACGCCGAAACGCGGCGGAGGCCTCGGACCTCGCCGGAAACGCAGAAAACGACGCCGTTTGGCGCGCTGTTTGGCCCATCCGATCGGGCACTCGCCCGCGAGTCGGGTGGTGGTGGTAGCCCCGCCGGAGTCCCACCGTAGCGGCGTCGGCGAGCGGCGGAGCGGACGTCGGGCACGGGCGCCGCGGGGAGAAGGGGCTAGGGGGCTCTGTTGGCCGCGCGGCTAGCTGCGTTCGAAGGAGTCGACGACGTGGGGGCGAACGGTGGTAGTGGCGCGACGCGAGGGTGGCCGGAGCCTCGCCGGCGTTGAGCAGCGGCGGAGACCCGAAGCACGGCGAGCTCCGAAACGGTGCAACGGCGAGCAAAAGGAGCGGGGCTAGGCACATGCAGCGTCTACGTGCGCGGGCGAACAGGCTGGACATGCTGGCGCGGTGGTTCTGTCGCCGAAACGCGGCCGGCGACGAGCTCGACGGAGGCGAGCTCGGGCAAAAATGGCGCGGCCACTAAGGCTACTTAGGGGGGAGAAGGAGGAGCAAAGAGGGCGAGAGGAGCTCACAGCGGAGTGTAGCCGATGATAGCTTGCTTGGGGCAGGCTTGAGGCGGCCGGATTCGACGTCGCCGCGCCGGAAACAGAGAAGAAAGGGGGCGGCGCTGCTCGTCCGCTCCCGAGGGCTCCTGCTTCGGCTTGACGTCGGGGACGGGGTAATCGAGCACGGGGAACGCACCAGACACGGTGGCCGTGCAGGACAACGACGATGGACGCGGCGACGCGCGTCGAACGGCGACGAGGCGCTCGGCCTCGCGCGGATCTGAGAGGGGGAGGAGTGAGGGAGAGAGCGGCGAGGCGAGGAGGAATGGAGCGGATAGGCTCGGGAAGGAGCAGGGGCAAGGCCTTATCCCCTCGCCGGCCCTGTGGCGGCAGGTGTCGACGGGGGCGCGGTGGCGAGCGCGGCGACCACGGCGGCGGCGACACGAGGAGGGAGCAGGTAGGGGAGCTGGGCCGGGCCGGCTGGCCGTGCCCTGGGCGCCAGGTAATTGTCTTCTTTGCCTTTTTCTTTTATTTCAAACACAGAGAGAAAAATGAAATGCCTGGGCCACCAAACATTTTGCAAAAATGTGGAAGTTGGCCCATAATTGATATTGCAATAATACCCATCACCAAAAATTAGTTGGGACAGATTTGGACCATTTTTGAATTATTCAAAAATGATAAAGGCATTTAAAGTGCTATTTAGCCACTGTTTAAATGCACTATCCCATTATGGAAGTTGATGGTGATGTTGTTTTCAACAACAACATTTGTTTTGGAATATTTGCAAATTGATGTACATTTTCCCATAATTTTTGGACCAACTTCATTTTGCATTTGAATTTGAATTTGAATTTTCAGTGGCAAATTTGGGTTGCTTGAATAACCACTGTGATCAGCATTGCAAATTAGCATGACATGGCATGATTAACCAAATGTCACAGTGCTTAGTACAAGGGGGGTGTTACAAATTCTCCTCCTCTAAAAGAAATTCTCGTCCCGAGAATTCAGGAGGTAGAAGAAAAGAGGTCGGGGTATTCCGCCAGAAGATTTTCCTCGCGTTCCCAAGTGGCTTCATCTTCGGTGTGATTCGACCACTGCACCTTCAGAAACTTGGTTGTCTTCTGACGGGTCCGACGTTCAGCTTGATCGAGGATGCGGATCGGATGCTCCTTATAAGAAAGATCATCTTGAAGCTCGAGCATCTCGTGATCCACAGCACGATGCGGGGACTCCTTGAAGGATCGTCGAAGTTGCGATACATGGAACACATCGTGGATATGAGAGAATTGCGGAGGCAATTCCAGTTTATAAGCCACAAATCCACGTCTAGCAACCACGGGAAAGGGGCCAATGTAGCGTGGAGCTAACTTGCCCTTGACGCCGAAACGGTGCGTGCCCTTCATAGGGGTGACACGAAGATAAACTTGATCACCTGGTTGATAAGTCAATCCCCATCTCTTGCGATCAAAGTTGCTCTTCTAGCGATCTTGAGCCGCCTTGAGATTCTCACGCACGATACGGACTTGCTCTTCGGCGTGTTGAATAATGTCCGGACCAATAATTTGTCGTTCCCCAGTTTCTGACCAGTTCAGAGGGGTTCGACACTTACGTCCGTACAGAACTTCAAAGGGAGCCATCTTCAAGCTTGCTTGATAGCTGTTGTTATACGAGAACTCGGCATATGGAAGGGATTCTTCCCATTTCTTACCGAATGATATAACACAAGCTCGCAGCATATCTTCAAGCACTTGATTGACTCGTTCGACTTGGCCTTGGGACTGGGGTGATAAGCTGAACTCCAGTTGATATGAGTTCCCAAAGCTTCTTGAAAACTTTCCCAGAACTTGGAAGTGAACAGGGTGCCACGGTCCGTACTGATCTCCTTCGGAATTCCGTGGAGGGATACAATTCGGGAGATATACAGTTCTGCTAACTGGCTAGCAGTGATAGTCTCCTTGATTGGCAGGAAGTGTGCAACCTTTGAGAGTTGGTCGACGACGACAAGAATGGCATCGTTACCCTTCTGGGACTTGGGAAAGCCAGTAATGAAATCCATCTGCACCTTATCCCATTTCCACAGCGGAATAGGAAGAGGTTGCAGAAGTCCAGCAGGCTTCTGATGTTCTGCCTTCACGCGACGACAGACATCGCATTCAGCAACATATCGAGCAATATCCCGTTTCATATTCGGCCACCAGTACCTTTGACGGAGATCACGATACATCTTAGTACTACCAGGATGAATAGACAGCGGTGTATCATGTGCCTCCTTCATGACCTTATCAGTCATAAGCTCGAAACGCGTTACCACGATGCGGTCTCGGAAATACAAGGTACCATCTTCGGATATTGAGAAATCCCTGTATTTCGGAAGATGCAGTTCCTGTTTCATAACATCAACGTAAGCATCTTTGGTTTGCGCTACCTTGACAGCCTTCTCAAGATCCGGCTGTATCACAAGGTCATTAAGCGAACCATGTGGAACGATATGCAGATTCAGCTTGCGTAATTCCTCATAAAGACGAGGCTGAGCTCGCTTAACCTTGAGGTTGGTGCTGTATGACTTGTGACTCAAGGCATCGGCCATCACATTAGCCTTGCCAGGGGTATAAGAAATACCGCAGTCGTATTCAGAAATAGTTTCCAACCATCGCTGTTGGCGGAGATTAAGATCCGGCTGAGTGAATAAATATTTCAAGCTTTGATGATCAGTATAAATCTCACACCGGTTACCAAGAAGGTAATGTCGCCATAGCTTCAATGCAAAGATCACTGCAGCAAGTTCAAGATCATGCACTGGATAATTCTCTTCATGCGGACGCAATTGGCGCGATGCATAAGCAACTACTCTTCGTTCTTGCATTAGGACACAGCCTAATCCTTGACGAGAGGCGTCGCAATATATCACGAAGTCCTTGCGAGAGTCTGGAGGAGCAAGCACTGGAGCAGAAACGAGCTTGTCCTTAAGAGCTTGAAAGCTTTCCTGGCATTTATCTGTCCACTCAAACTTAACGCCTTTGTGAAGCAGATTAGTCAGGGGCTTGGCAATCTTGGAAAAGTTCTCGACGAAGCGACGACAATAGCTTGCAAGGCCGAGAAAACTTCTCACTTGCTTGACATTCTTCGGAGGAGTCCAGTCAAGAATAGCCTGAACCCGTTCCGGATTAACGGCAATGCCATCCTTGGAAATCACATGTCCAAGGTAGGTTACTTCAGAAAGCCAGAACTCGCATTTGGAGAACTTAGCATATAGCTGATGCTCTCGCAGCTTCTCCAGAACAAGGCAAAGATGTTCGGCGTGTTCTTCCTTGTTCTTTGAGAATACCAGAATATCATCCAGATATACCACGACAAACTTGTCGAGGTAATCCATGAATATATAATTCATCAGACGGGAGAAGGTAGCTGGAGCATTGGTCAGTCCAAAAGACATGACAGTGTACTCATAAGAGCCATAGCGAGTTACGAATGCAGTCTTTGGAATATCCTCTTCACGAACACGGATCTGGTGATAACCCAACCTCAAGTCGAGTTTGGAAAACACCGATGATCCAGCCAGTTGATCATATAAGTCATTGATCCGAGGAAGCGGATATTTGTTCTGGATGGTTGCCTGGTTAATAGGACGGTAATCTTGGACCAGCCTATTCGTACCATCTTTCTTCTTGACAAAAAGAGATGGTGCTCCCCAGGCAGAGGAACTAGGACGAATGAAGCCCTTCTTGAGTGACTTGTCGATTTCCTCCTTAAGCTCAAGGAGCTCATGCGGTGGCATCTTGTAAGGACGCTTCGCAATAGGAGTAGTACCCGGCTTCAAGTCAATAACAAATTCGACGGCTCGAGCAGGGGGTATTCCTGGAAGTTCTTCTGGGAAGACATCCGGGAAATCACATACAACTGGTATGCTTTCGAGCCCTTCAAGTGGTGAAGCATTCAATGCATTTGAGGCATAGATTTGAGCCTCGGCATTACGGGATATACGAGCGCGGCAATTCACGAGTTGATTCGAGGGGTGCCGAAGACGTACAGTCTTGGTGGCACAATCGATTTGGGCCTCGTGAGCCTCCAACCAATCCATACCCAGGATGAGGTCTATGCCACAAGATTTCAGGACAATGGGGTACGCCTGAAATTTTCTCTCTTCAATCTCAACACTAACTTGAGGACAGAAGAGGGTAGATCGGCAAGGACCCGCGGAGGTTTGTATTTTTACTGGATGATACAGTGTGTCAAATTCAAATTCATGCTCGAGTGCAAAAGGTTCAGAAATGAAAGAATCCGAAGCACCAGTATCGAACAAAACATTAGCAATTACTGAGTTGACAAGAAGTGTACCCATCACTGTGGCTGGCTGCTCTGGGTCTTCACTCAGATTGACGTGGTGAAGCTGACCACCACGAGCATACGAAGGCCTGGTATTATTGTTGCGCTGCCGAGGAACTCCACGTCCACTGCCACGGCCAGCAGATGGAAGAGCCAGCTGACCCTGAACCTGCGGACAGTCTCTGACACGGTGACCCGGACGGCCACACTTGAAGCAAAGTCCACTCTTTGGACGAATCGCAGGTGCTCGAGGTGCTGGGACTGCAGGCCTGTACTGCATTGGCGGTGGAGGAGGCAGACGAGGTGCAGCATAAGAAGGCCTGTACACTGGAGCGTTTGGACGATACATGCTCTGAGGAATCCATATGCGGCGCTTCTGAGAAGACGAGCCCGAAGATGAGCCCGACTCGCGAGAGCGCTTAAGAGCGTCCTTGTGTAGCTTGAGTCCAGTTTCAACCTGAATGGCCTTGTTCACTAGAGTGGCGAAGTCCGGAAAATCAAGCGCCACTAGAGCAAGCAGAATATCATGATGAAGTCCGCGCCTGAACTTCTCTTGGCGTCTAGCGTCAGTAGCGATATCCTCCTCAGCATAGCGGGACAGCTCAAGGAACTCCCGCTGATAGGCGTCCACTGACTTGTTGCCCTGAACCAGGTTGCGAAACTCCGTACGCTTGCGGTCGATAACCCCTTCCGGGATGTACCGAGCACGGAAGGCAGTCTTGAAGTCTGCCCAGGTAAAGATAGTTCCAGCAGGCACTGTGTTCCGGTGAGTGTCCCACCATTGGGCCGCCGGACCCTTCAGGAAATACGTCGCGAATTTGACATAGTTGTCAGGGGACACGGCGGCAGAATCCAGCTCAAAGAATATGTCTCGCAGCCAATCATCGGCATCCAAGGGGTTGGCGGCACTGCGAAATATCGTTGGACTGAGCCGCACAAATTCTTGCAGAGTGATAGCGGCTGGCTGATGCTGAGCATTGGCGTTGATCTGGGGCATCTGGTTGAGCATACCCTGCAGCACCTGACGCTGCAAGTCAATGGTCTGCATTACGGCAGCCATATAGTCTGGCGGCGGAGGCGGAGGCGGAGGTGCAGGGGGATCATTGTTATTAGCCATCCTGATAATTCCAACAGGGGTAGTTTAGCAACAAGAATACACATTGCATGAATTCAACAATGAAGTAAATATGCACGACATAAGGGAAGTGCAATAATACAACATCATACACATCATGACATACGGGTTCATACATAGCGTCGGTTACAAACGGGCAGCATAACGGCGCAAAATCAAAAACTAGACATAGTAGGCGGCGCGCAGACCGCGGTAAGGAAGTACACAACGAGACATAGCAAAGGCTACATCAACGTCGGAGAAAGGAACTGAAACGGGGTAGCTGCAAGTGCGGACGGCGGATCTCGATCGCGGACGGATCCTGAGCTCCATGTGCACTCTGATGCAGAACCCGGTCTCGGACGGGAATCAGAGGTCCACGAACTGGCGTGTAACCTCCAACCGCAGGCCACTCGACACCTGGAGGTGTGTTGATCCTGCGCGGGCAAAGGATAGACTGAGGAAGTGTCCCTGCTTGGACAGCCGGTATCAACTGCGTCAACGTCTGGTAGAGAACTGTCCGAGTGATGGACAACTCGACCGCCAGGGCCCGAGCAGTACGATCCAGCGCCTGAGTGTGCTGAATCAGAACCTGCGGGTCATATCGTCGACTCTCGTACGGGGCACAGATAGCTGAGTAGTATCCAGTCCAGCAGGTGCATACGGAATGTACCGAAACTCAGAGGCATCCAAGCTATCTCTGTGCTCTCCGCGGAGGCGTACGACAGCAGCGTAGGCAGCATCATGGACTGCCATCGCAACCGTCACTCCACTACCGCGAAAGTGGTACAGCTCAGTGCCTGAGTCATCTTGCCGGTCGTAGATTCGAACATCAGCATAATACTGCTCCTGGTTGAACTCGCGATACTCCTCGTAGACCATGTACTCGGGGTACCAGCGGTAGCCCAGCCTGGTCAGGAGAGCGACTAGAATGGCCGGAAACCCAGGGGCATCTCGAGCCCTGGTGCGAAGCACAAGCTGAGTCTCCGGGCGAGGTGGATACAGAGGATCCATCTGAAAGAAGAAGAATCAGACTTGTCAAGTCCTGATGATAATTAAACAGAACTTGGTAAGAAAGGTTAAACAAACAAATGGAAAGGAATGATTATCAGACTAATCAGGTCAATGATAAGAAACCGCACTGATATCCAGCTCTCCGGGTAGATGTGAAAACGAGAACCTAATGGAGTTAGTAAAACTTAACCCGAATAGACGAGAGAGAAGAGTCCCAGAGTATAGACGAGGAATAAAAGAAGCTACACCACCCAAGTGGCGACGTGGGGCCATAAGCCACACAGCCAAGTTAGTAAAACAGTTTTTGACCTCTAGACTCAACTTCGACCAAGGAGTTGGAAAGGGGGTTCCTACAGGCAGTCGGCTCTGATACCAACCTGTGACGCCCCCGGCCCGACCGTGCACTAATCATACACGCAAATGCACACGATCAAGCCTAAGGACTCACGTGAAGGAATCACAGCACAACTCTAAAACATAAATAAATACATACAAGTTATATATTTCAAGCCAGGGGCCTCGAGGGCTCGAATACATAACAAGTGTCATACACATAGTCAGCGGAAGCGTCAGATGTCCGGGTACAGACATAGAACACAAGTAGAGATAGGCCTCATACGAGGCGGGGCAAAAGAAAAACTACGATCGAAAAGGCGCAGGCCTCCTGCCTGGGACCTCCGATCCTACTCCTGGTCGTCGTCCGCCGGCTCCTCGTAGTAGTACTCGCCGACAGGGTAGTAGTAGTAGCCAGCCTCGGGCTGGTAGTAGACGTCCTCTGCGGGGGCTGCGGGCACCATGGCTCCGTCGTCTGGTTTGTCATGCGGGTAGGACAAAAGAGGAAGCAAAGCAACCGTGAGTACTCATCCAAAGTACTCAGCAAGACTTACATCAGATCTATACTAAGCAATGCATCATTTTCAAAGGAGGCTTTATGTGGGTGGACTAGACTGCAGAAAGCCAGAGTAAAGAAGGGGAAAGCCTAGTCCTGACGAAGACTAGCATCTTCAGGGTCTTGCAGCAATTAGAAGGGTGCAGATTAGTACATCATAATGTAAAGTGTTCATAGTAATACAACCTCGGCCGGGGATCCTTCCTCGACTCCCTGCGAGAAAGCAATCCCAGAGCCCTACCTCATATCTCAAGTCACCAGTTCTAGTTGTACCGAAGTGGATACAACTCCGAGTGTCCGTTACCGTAGGACAGGCTATCGATAGATGTTTTCTTCCCTGCAGGGGTGCACCAACTTACCCACCACGCTTGCTTAACTCCGGCCGGACACACTTGCTGGGTCCTGCCCGGCCTCGGCTAAACAACACGACGCAACCCGACCGGAAACCGCCAGAGAGGATCAAGCACGCCGGACTAAGCCTATGCCCCCGGGGGTCTTGGACCATCGCCCCGGACGCTCCTGCACGTTACGTGGCCGTTCGGTAGCAGACCTAGCAACCCCTTATACAAGCACGCAGTTGCATTCTGGGTCCAATCCGAACGGGCCGCTCAATCGCTGACGTCGTGACGACTCCGGCTGAAGTATACGACGCAGAGCACCCACTCACACCCACGTGGTGGTTAGTGCTATCGGACCTGAAGGCCCCTCGGATCAAATATCCAAATCGCTTAGTGGATTGGGAGCGCGCGGTAACGAACGTTGCCACCACACCGGTGGCCCCGACGTCCCGTCTCGAAGACTTGTGACAAGGACCTTACAGGACCGGCCACGCTTCGTAGTTATCTCGCGGGTACCCTCACTGGTCACCCGACTCCACAGCTCACGCCTCAAAGGCACTCGCGGGTACCCCTCAGGGTCAACCCGTCTCTATCCAACAAGTGTAGTAACAATAAAATGTCATCAGACGCACGATACCTCTGGCCGCACGCCTTTGTTCCTGGCGACGTCCGGCCTCGGGGATCGACACGTCTTTAAACACGGTACGGTAAACCAGGGCATCCGTGTGGTTTCCATGCCGATGAGGAATCCGAGGAATCACCCTCGTTGGATTCATAAACGACAAGTCCCGTTAAGGTGATACCGGAGGAATCACCCTCGGCGGTAATCACCATAGCGGATGCACGACAAAAGCTAAGTCGGAAGTGGGAAGAGGAATCACCCTCGGTAACCCACAACGAGCTAGCTATACTACAGGGACAACATCGGAAGTGAGTTCGGAGGTATCACCCTCGTCACCCGATGTTAACTCTGCGGAGTCGAGCATACTAGGGGGTGTGTGGTGATGTGAAGAAGGTCAGGGGAAGGGGTTCGATCGCTTGATCGAGGCAAGGGTACTAAGCGAGGCAACTACGAGAATGCGGGGCCACAGCAGTGCTACCCAACCTATACTAAGCAGTTTAGGAATAAAGACAGGTATCAACAGTATTGCAAAAACAGGCTATGCAGCAGTAATAGGAGCAGCAGCAGTAGCGGCAATTCTAATGCAAGAATAAGAGGGAATAGACATAGGCGATATCGGAATGATCGAGGGGGGGTTGCTTGCCTGGTTGCTCGGTGGCAAAAGCAAGGTCGTCGGAGGGGGAACCAATCACCGGGACGGCGTCGGTCTCTGGAGCGGCGTCAGCGTCGGACTCTACCGAGAGAGAAGAGGGGGGGAAGAAACAGATAAATACACAGAATACAAGCATCACAAAGCGTGCTAGGCTAATGTGCAGTGCAGGGTTGCTTACAAACATGACTAAGTCATATTAGTTATTTTTAGGAATTAACTGGGATTATTAACCGGTGTATGTGCACTATTCATCTACCGGAAACGGGCTAAAAGTTGCGGGTTCACCTCCGTAGAGGGTCCCGACACGGAAACAAGTAGCACGGTTGGCTTCGTCTCGTCGTTCTGAGCAACTTTCATGTAGAAAGTTTTTCCATCCGAGCTACGGATAAAAAGATATGATTTTTTTAAAGATTTTTGGAATTTCTGTAATTGTTTTTATTTATAAACTCAACATTATCCAGAACAGTAGGTGATGACGTCATCATGACGCAACCGTGACGTCAGCAGTCAACGGTCGCACTGGTCAGGTCAAACCTGACCAGTGGGTCCCACCAGTCAGCCACAGAGGCTTAACAGAGAATTAAACTAATCCAACAGAGATAATTACAGGGGAGGGTCCCACTTGTCATAGAGACTAATTATACTAATTAATCAATTTACTTAATTAACAGATTTAGTTTATTTTAAAACGTTTTAACGTGGGGCCCGCACGTTAGCGCCACGTGGCCAGGTTGACCTGGTCAACTGGGCCCGCGGGGCCCAGCGGTCAGCGACATGGGTGGTGGGGGCCACCTCGCCACGTCGGACGGCCGGCGTCTCGCCGCCGGCGACGCCGAAACGCGGCGGAGGCCTCGGACCTCGCCGGAAACGCAGAAAACGACGCCGTTTGGCGCGCCGTTTGGCCCATCCGATCGGGCACTCGCCCGCGAGTCGGGTGGTGGTGGTAGCCCCGCCGGAGTCCCACCGTAGCGGCGTCGGCGAGCGGCGGAGCGGACGTCGGGCACGGGCGCCGCGGGGAGAAGGGGCTAGGGGGCTCCGTTGGCCGCGCGGCTAGCTGCGTTCGAAGGAGTCGACGACGCGGGGGCGAACGGTGGTAGTGGCGCGACGCGAGGGTGGCCGGAGCCTCGCCGGCGTTGAGCAGCGGCGGAGACCCGAAGCACGGCGAGCTCCGAAACGGTGCAACGGCGAGCAAAAGGAGCGGGGCTAGGCACATGCAGCGTCTACGCGCGCGGGCGAACAGGCTGGACATGCTGGCGCGGTGGTTCTGTCGCCGAAACGCGGCCGGCGACGAGCTCGACGGAGGCGAGCTCGGGCAAAAATGGCGCGGCCACTAAGGCTACTTAGGGGGGAGGAGGAGCAAAGAGGGCGAGAGGAGCTCACAGCGGAGTGTAGCCGATGATAGCCTGCTCGGGGCAGGCTTGAGGCGGCCGGATTCGACGTCGCCGCGCCGGAAACAGAGAAGAAAGGGGGCGGCGCTGCTCGTCCGCTCCCGAGGGCTCCTGCTTCGGCTTGACGTCGGGGACGGGGTAATCGAGCACGGGGAACGCACCAGACACGGTGGCCGTGCAGGACAACGACGATGGACGCGGCGACGCGCGTCGAACGGCGACGAGGCGCTCGGCCTCGCGCGGATCTGAGAGGGGGAGGAGTGAGGGAGAGAGCGGCGAGGCGAGGAGGAATGGAGCGGATAGGCTCGGGGAGGAGCAGGGGCAAGGCCTTATCCCCTCGCCGGCCCTGTGGCGGCAGGTGTCGGCGGGGGCGCGGTGGCGAGCGCGGCGACCACGGCGGCGGCGACACGAGGAGGGAGCAGGTAGGGGAGCTGGGCCGGGCCGGCTGGCCGTGCCCTGGGCGCCAGGTAAGTGTCTTCTTTGCCTTTTTCTTTTATTTCAAACACAGAGAGAAAAATGAAATGCCTGGGCCACCAAACATTTTGCAAAAATGTGGAAGTTGGCCCATAATTGATATTGCAATAATACCCATCACCAAAAATTAGTTGGGACAGATTTGGACCATTTTTGAATTATTCAAAAATGATAAAGGCATTTAAAGTGCTATTTAGCCACTGTTTAAATGCACTATCCCATTATGGAAGTTGATGGTGATGTTGTTTTCAACAACAACATTTGTTTTGGAATATTTGCAAATTGATGAACATTTTCCCATAATTTTTGGAACAACTTCATTTTGCATTTGAATTTGAATTTGAATTTTCAGTGGCAAATTTGGGTTGCTTGAATAACCACTGTGATCAGCATTGCAAATTAGCATGACATGGCATGATTAACCAAATGTCACAGTGCTTAGTACAAGGGGGGTGTTACACCTAACACTACTGGGTCGGCCCACCATACGTCATGCTTAAGGCGAGGTGGCCGTCGGTCTTGTAGGATCGAGACAAATTGTTTGCCCAATATAGAGTCTCACCAACAGTGGCATGTAGAGTGGTTGATAATATAATGTTATCTTAAGTCTTACATGTATTTTAGAGGTAACAAAAAAAAGTCTATAATGGGTTATCTCTTAGCCATATCTTTGATAACTAGCATTACCTAAAAACAAGAGAAGACGAGTTTTTATTTATTTCTTTGTTCTCCACCTCAGCGTTTATCCTATGTGGCACTCCTCGGATAGCACCATTGTACATGCCCTTTTTTGCGGGAAAAACTTCTGATCTATTCATCTTCAATAATGGTAGTACAACGAACACTAGAAACAATAAGAATTACATCCACATCCGTGGACCATCTAGCGACGACTAAAGTCGGGAAGTCGTTGTGCTAAGGTCCCATAGAACCAACACACCAGAACAGCAACCGCTGCTGATGAAGAGTGTAGATTAGAAGGATCTAACATGAAGACACAATAACATAGACGAACCACGAACAAATTTGAGCAAATTCACCAAAGACAGATCCACAGGAGACACACCTCCACACGCCCAGCGACGATGCTAGATGCATCAACGGAATAGCGACTAGACGAGGAGACCTTTATTCCATTTTCGGGGAGCCGCCGCCGTTTCGCCTTTCTTAGGAGGACACAAACCCTAACAAAATTAAAAAAACTATATCTAAAAATGGAGCCCTCCCACTGGCAAGGGCCGAGATCGACTCCGCCCCATGGCCCTAAGGCCACCGGAGACAGGGTGGACCAACGCCGACGCCGGAGGGAGGCAGAGGAACCCTAGCTTATTGGGGAGGCAGCGACTGGCTAGGTCGTACACAGGAAGCGTGGCTAAAAATTGGAAGGCAGTTTGATCGGTACCGGAGCTCTAAACATACCATTATACATGCCCTGACAAGACTATATACCGTTTATTGCAAGACGTTGTCTGGCCTCACCACTAGCGTTGGAGGGGCTCATGTGTTAAGGTCAGTTTTTTTGCAAGATTCTCGCATAATCGGACCCCTCCCGGCTTATCCCAGAATTTGTACCCCCTATTTGTTTTACAATCCTACCTAGTTAGAGTCCAATTAGATATGATTGTAAAACAAATGTGGGCTCAAGATTGAGAGAAGCCGGGAAAGGGTCAGATTCTAGGAGAATCTTGCAAAAGAGCTACTCCATCCGTTTCAAAATAGATGACTCAACTTTGTACCAACTTTAGTACAAAGTTGGATCATCTATTTTGGAACGGAGGGAGTAGCTCTTAGTAACCACCTTATTAAATGACTTCTTTTTGGAGGGAAAGCAAAGTAAAAAACCAAGCGAATAAATTAAGAAACTTAGTACTTGGTCAAGTCACTATGGAGTGAGCTATTCAGCTATAGCCTTGTCCCCGATGGGGACCTCCTATTTATGGAATCACTACTTATGGAGTACAATTTGTAAAGGTCACTCCCACCAAGGTAATGACAAGTGGCGCACTGCATGTGCTTCACTTGTCGCATCCTCAGAGTTTTTTTTCTCCTTTTTATATATTTTTTTATTCAAAAGGTTTTATCTTTTAAACCGTGCATCTAAATCTTGAACCGTTTTGACCATTAGATTCCTCGCGTCGAGATCTTCAGAACTAGGTCAAATGTTGATAGGATTCGACGAATCTTTTTTCATGGAAAAATGGATGAAAAAAGAACGGAACCGAAAGCACTTTTCCGCTTCACCGAAGAGGCACAATCGTGCCTCTCGTGGAAGGGAAAAACCGTGCCTCTCCAAGTGGGGCTATAGGTGCCTCTGAAAGCTTATGGACTAAACATTTTTGGGAATTTGCCCCCTTTTCTAGGTTGGGAAAATGATTTTACTGAAAGCACAAAAGCTGTAGAAAACAACATATTGCACTTGGTCTGAATTAATAGGTTAGTCCAAAATCTATAATAAAAATTAGTGTCAAAACTATGCAAAAAATGTGTAATTGTATTATGTAACATGCGAAAATTATGCATACATCTAAGATATATCAAAAGCACTCGAGTGTGAATACCTAGAATTCACGAAAAAACAGAGGCTCACAGGAAAGGGTGTGAGTACAAATGGACTAAATCCATTTGTCAACCAACACATCACACATAACACATGGCTTGTGTTTGTATGGTTGCACAACTTCCCCCCTTGGCTCTACATGAAGCGAAAGTATATATACACATGGTGATGCTAATTCAAGGGCCACCACAGTCGCGGAACAATGCTAACATGTATCTCCAACTATTGAAAGATGATGTACACGTCACGGCTAACGTTAGTAAGCATCCACAACTACAAAGAATTCATTAAGATAAAATCGAACCATAAGATCTATGGGTCCCGTTTATCCCATATGAAACGGATAGCAGTGCTTGTTGACGAAATAATAATTAAGTGTAACATTCGCAGACAACATTTGTCATTTAATTGGTTTTTCTTTCGTGTGTGTGCATGTTTGAATGCTTAAGCATTTCCCCTAAAATTTGCAGTTTGCATTTTGATGCGACCATGAACACATCTCTTTTTTTTTTTTACATTTGCAAAATACATTTTGGATGCCCTGGAGCATATGCTCCATGAAGCCAAATTGGATTGATGTAAAACATGTATGTATGTACTCCCTCTGTCCCAAAATATAAGAACGTTTTTTACACTACACTAGTGTCAAAAACGTTCTTATATTATGAGACGGAGGTAGTATATAATATGACAGCAGAAAGAGAATAAAGTGCTAAAACAAAATCCCTGCTCTCTGATTGGTCAGCCGGACCATACCACGGATCGCGCCCCCCAAACAAATCCCCACCGTCCACCACACCAAAGATCCAACGGTGGGCGCGGCATGTCACGCGGATCGCTCCCTCCTCTGCTTCCCAATAAAACCCGCGCCCACGCCACTGTTCCAGCACACAAACTCAGAGCATTCCGATCCAGCACCACCGCCGCCCCCGCATCTCGAGTAGTTCCCAGTTCGCCGGAGGAGCAGCAAGCAAGATGGCCGGAAGGAAGGGCGGTGACAGGAAGAAGGCGGTGACCCGCTCCGTCAAGGCCGGGCTCCAGTTCCCCGTGGGCCGCATCGGGCGCTACCTCAAGAAGGGCCGCTACGCCCAGCGCGTCGGCTCCGGCGCCCCAGTCTACCTCGCCGCCGTCCTCGAGTACCTCGCCGCAGAGGTACGCGCCGATCTTCCCCGTCCTTCACATCTGTTCTTCCCGTGCTCGGACAGTTAACTGACAGATTTCGATTCTGATGGCCTTCTGAATCTCAGGTCCTGGAGCTCGCCGGCAACGCCGCCAAGGACAACAAGAAGACCAGGATCATCCCGCGCCACCTGCTGCTCGCCGTCCGCAACGACCAGGAGCTCGGCAGGCTGCTCGCCGGCGTGACCATCGCCCACGGCGGCGTGATCCCCAACATCAACTCCGTGCTGCTCCCCAAGAAGTCGCCCGCCGCCGCCGAGAAGGAGGCCAGCAAGTCGCCCAAGAAGAAGACCACCACCAAGTCCCCCAAGAAGAAGGTCGCCGCCAAGGAGTAGCCGCCCCCATAGCCTAGCCAGTGTTGCTTAGATCCATTTCTCATGGACTAAGAAGATGAGATCCTGTATGTAGTCTGTAGTGCCCGTCAGATTCGTGGAGCAAGGGTGACATTGTATCTGTGATTTCTATGACAATGGCGAAAGATGCAATCATTTCAGTCTCTTGTGCTACAAATGGGTGCAGCAATTTATATATCTGCAATTGATCTTGCGAATGCTTGGTATCCGCCTTTGCGTCTGAAGACTGCTAAATGCGCTTTACTTGTACTACGAAATTCTCTCTTCTGTTGTTCGAAATTTTCCATTGATCTGTAATTTTCAGCCATTTATCTTAACCTCCTTGTGAAGTTCGCTTGAAGCTTGTTCTCATAAAGCTTTGGGAAAACTGGATCTACGAATAATTAGCACTTAGGATTCCCAATCATCCTCCAGCTCTCCCTGCGTGGCAGCTTAGACATTGATGATGATACTTATTAAATTGGATAAGCAGAATGCTTCAGAAGTCCTGCGGTCAAACATTTCAGATTAGATCTTGACCATGCTGAAGCATTTTGTAGGTAACCTCTGAAGTTGCTCTGTTTGACAATCTGAAGTTCGGATAGTTTGATGTAGGTAACAAACCACAGACCTGAGAACGTTTCGGCTGCTACTGCAAACTAAAATAACTAGCCAGATTAGGTGGTGATTTTGTATAACTAGCTGAGGCAGAAACATCTATTGAGAAATTTAGATAGGATTTGTCCGTCGGCTGATCTTTTTAAAAGATCGGCCATGTGTGAGCCATATTTGACTCATCAAGGGTCCGAGCGTTACCATCCACCATTGTAACACATGCCTTGTTGCGATTTTTTTGCAACAAAAAACTTATTGCAAGATTATTTCTACAAAACGAAGCCGCGTCGCATCATGTAGTCGTTCGCCGCTATGATTTTCAACAACACTGTTGTTGTTTAAATAGGTGCTTGCACTCGCTTTTATACTGAGGATGCATCGCACGCAACGGAAGCGGCGGACGCAACGTGATTATCAGCCGGCTGAGGGCAATCGTTTCCCTTCAAAGAGTCCAGTAGAAAAATGTTCCCCACCGGAGCAGATAAGATTCCTATGTAAATAAGCAAGTTCATGTTGCACGGTGGGAAAGATAATAATCAAGAATTTTAGTAAAGCCGATCAATAAAATAACCCTATGTCACCCGCAAAAAAAAAAGGTGAAATGCAGAATGGGCATACAGTTGAACTGTAATGGAGGAATGAGTTTTTTTTTTTTTTTTTGAGAAATAGAGCAATGAGTTTTTTTACTAGCATCGTTTTCTCTCTTGCCATTGGGCCGCCAGTATGTGCATACTGGGGCTTATAGTTGCAGCTGGCCTCATGCGAATACGCCGTTTTGGACAGGTGGGCGCATCCAGGCCCATCGTAATATTCTCTTTATTTTCTTCTGCTTCTCTGCATTTTAGCTAAAGTTTGTTTAAAGAAGCTAAAGACTTTTAATCTTTTGACATAGACTGACAGGTATGTTGATGCATGATGTAGACATATTCTAATACTCCCTCCGTCTAGGTGTGTAAGTCACCTTACGAAAATGAAATAATCCCAAAACACTAAGGCGCGAAAGAGTATTACTAGTTGCATGCATATTAATTAGACTCCATCTAGTAATTGGAGGACCAATGCATGCAATTTCTGGGGCACGCTATTGGGATTTGAAGATGTCTTCTAAATAATAGCACGCTTTCAATTGAGAAAGAAATGATGTGATTGGCTTCATCCGTGATTCAAGTTTTTCCCTTGCCCAATCTCTTTGCGCCTAGGTTGCGGTGCACCTTCTAAGATGTCTAATTCACCTAGACGGAGGGAGTAAAACACTTTGTGAATCGGCATGAGCTGTGATACTTGTTTTCTGTTTTGTTAAATCTATGGCTTGTGGCGGATCGTCGGTACGAGTGGACAAGTTTGCAGACGCACTTGTATGAGTGCTCGTCTATCCTTTTGATAACTTGGCCATGCGTGGATACGGGCGATACCATCTATGATGCAATCGGGGTTGTTGTATTACTAATCAACTAATGGTGTTACGATCTAGGGGTGCCTCAACTTGTCGGTTACCGGTCCAAGTAGGGCAGCCTGAGGCCTCCTAGGTCGGTTCCGCTTGGGCCATCATGTCAGCCCGTGGGTCCTCTAGGAGAAAGAATTTGGAAGCCTTCCATTCAAGACAAAAAATTTGGATTTGTGTAGAACTCCTCTCCACCGACGTAGCCAACTATGACTCTTATAACTCTAGGGCCCTGTTATTTTATATAAGCGAGGGTTGGGCTAGTAGACAGAACATGTTAGATATTACAATCCTTCGGCATTACATGCACTTTGTACACCCCAATCGAAATAGATTTTTTTTTTAAACTATAACATTTTTTGTACCAATTTCAGAAACTACAACATTGAATGGAAAAATCTCAAAAGTATGACCCTGTCGGCCAAGTGTTGGCCGAAAAGACTGTTTTCGGCCAGGGGTAGGCCGAAGAGGGCATTTTGGCCTAGCATTGGCCGAAAAGACCCTCATCAGGGCCGAAAACCCCTTTTTCGTCATTGTTAGGCCGAAAAGTACTTTTCGGTCAACACTAGGCCGAAAAGTACCTGGGTCCCACCTTTTTACGTCAACGGATGACCGAAGCTGCATAGCTACACTTTTCGGCCAACGCTAGGCCGAAAAGTAGTTTTTTTTAGTTTTGGCTCATTATTTTCCCGCCAACTCCTTCCCACCATATGTTCCCGCCACCCGTTTACCGCCATATCTTCCCGCCACCATTTTCCGCCATACTGCAGCCGTCTTTCCCGCCCTTTTCTCCTCTGTGCCTATAAAACCCCCTTCACACGACTGTGGATAAGCAGTCAATGTAGTGTACTTGAGATGTCCGATTATCCTTTTGATCGTAGTTTTCACCCTGGGATGAGCAAACGTCTTTTGGGTCTAGCCACCGTTTTCAAGATGGACAATAGGACAGTTCCATGGGACGAACTTATCAGTAGTGACACCATGATGAATGAGTTGGCTCACCAATTACGTAGGATTGGGTGGCCTGAAAGGACGTACGAGGAGGTACGTAAAGAACTTCTTAGGTTGCATGAAAGGTGGAAGAAGGTAGTGGAGCCAAAGGATGAATCTTTCAGAAGGTGTGCGATAGATCATACATTTTTATGGACTGCCGACAGCGAAGACGAAGACGATATCTTCATGCCGAGCAACAAGGCCAAGAGTAGCGCATCGTCGAAGGGCAAGAGTACCGCTGCATCTTCGAAAGGCAAGAGTACTGCTGTATCGTCGAAAGGCAAGATTGCTGCATCGACGGAAGGCAAGAGGATCGCAACGTCGAAGGGCAACAGGGTTGCATCAACGGAGGATGACGATGATGACTTCATGTAGTATGTACTTTGTATTTTTTAAGTTCAGCCGTACCGTTTAATTCAAATGTACTTGTATCTTAATTATCGGTTGTAGTGTCTTTGCAAATGTAACTGGAATAACAATGTGAATTAATAGTAATATGTCTCTCGCATGCATGAAACAACATATGTCTCCTGGTCATACATAAATACTGACCACATATGTGAATAGTCTGAAACTAACATAGATAGTGGCTCATACATAGATAATCATATCACTGCGGGGGACGGCGACGAGTCTGGGTCTTCCTCGGGCGAGGACCGGAAGGCGATAAGCGCGGAGGCGGTGGACGAGGCTCGCGATAACCACGACCATAGTTAACCTCGTCTGTCACGGTCTGTGTCTCCTGCGTCGGTGGTGGTGGTGGAGTGTGAAACACTGTTTGAGAGAAGGCATAAGTGTTTGCATCTTGGTCATCATCCTCGCGGTCGCCCTCAAAGAACGAAGCACCACCACTAAGCATCGGTGACTGCACTGAATGCATGAACGGTTGCGACTGGTTGCCGCCTGCGGTAAAGAAAAACATGTAAAATTGATAGAAATGCATGAACCAAGCACCACCACAAATCATCGGTGACTGCACAGAATGCATGAACGGTTACTACAATGTTGAAAAGAATGTAGTGAGTATAGTTACCTAGTTCCATCTGTTGATGCCAGTAAGCGCTCCCTGGTTGTGATGGAGGTGGCTGATGCCAGGAGGAGCTCCCTGGCTGCGAAGGACCAGGTTCTGAATGGTGCACAGAGGGTCGTGGTTCTGAATGTCGGAGAGAGGGACGTGGTGGACGATGTGCTAGAGGAGGAAGTGCAACATCGGAAGTTCGCCTACACCTCCTCCCCCACAGCTACTGCCCGTCCTCCTCTCCACCACCTAATGCCCGTCCTCCGCTCCACCATGGCTCCTCCTCCCCACCATGGCTCCTCCTCCCTAAATGTATCAAAAACTATCCCATAGCCAAAAATAACACCGTGGGACAGTGGGGATTGATAGGATCTACCGATTCTGTGGGTTAGATGTGAAAATGGGTGGCAAATGGGGGAGATCGGCGCGGGGCCGCGAGCTACAAAGAAGAAGAAGAGAGAGAGGAAGGAAGAACAGAGGCGAGAGCGAGAGGAAGGGGATGGCGGACTTATCCGGCAGTTTTCGGTCGAGTGCAGGCCAAAAAGCTCTTCGGCCGACGCCAGGCCGAAAAGGCCCACTTCGGTCGCCTCCTGGCCGAAAAGGCCCATTTCGGCCGCCTGGTGGCTGAAGCTACTATTTTCGGCCAGGCCCCCCACCGACATCCTCTTTTCGGCCCAGTCACACACGTTTTCGGCCACCTCGCAGCAGAAAAGGGCTTTTCGGCCCAAGCCCGGCCGAAAACAGCCTTTTCGGCCAACCCTTGGCCGACAGGGTCATAGTTTTGAGATTTCCCCATTCACTACTATAGTTTCCGAAATGGTACAAAAAATGTTATAGTTTTGAAAAAAAAATAATCGAAATATACACAGAGCAGGAGTAGGGTTTTACCTCCATCGTGATGGCCTGAACCTTGGTAAACTCGCTTCTTGTTTGCCCTTTTAAGCTAATGACCACGCCAGGATACCTTATTGAGGGATCTACCGGAATCATCTACAACATCATAAAAGGACCACATCAACACCGATACTACATTCTACAATACCATTAGAGGGACCGACTTACTGTTACTAATCAAGCTACAATGAGGAGTACACATCCTATAAGAAGCATGATTACCAGAAACACAAAGAACATGCTACCTAAGCCACAATGTAAGAGATAAGGATACTCTCGGGTAGCATAGAGGTGGATGGCTGCTTTAGATCCAGACAGAGGCATGGTGACGTGCCGCGAGATCCAATCCCGGGGCGGCAAGCGGGTGCTTGCATGCGAGACTGGGCGCGAGAGAAGATGCGCGGCGAGTTGGGGCAAGTCCTGTGTAGTAGGGCATGCCCAGATCCGCGTTGTGTGCGCTCCTACTCGCACGCGTGCACTTTGCGATGCGATGGATGAGCTGGACACGGGATGCTAAGCGACTGGTGTAACTCGCAAATGGCTTGTTAGGGGGGGG
>LR738712.1:873542840-873554136 GCA_902687465.1 Secale cereale | reverse complement strand
GCTGCCCGAGTCTCGGGGCTTGGAGGGTGAGGTTGCGAGCGAAAGCTGTACTCTCGCGATGACGCCTTCGAGCACCGTTTCCTAGTTGGACGCGTCAAGGTGCCAGTCCTCACTTTCCATCCCAACAAGCTACTGGGTAAAACCTAGATCTGTTTTACCGAATTGGGCGATGGCAGCGTTGTTGGCTTTGCTTGGCGTTGCCCGCATTCCCTCTTGAGGGCATGTTTTTGGAGGTGCCAGTCTAATAGACTGGTGGATTGTGGAGCTGGCCGGTGACGACTAGCGTGGTTTTGCCTGTGTAGCGTGGTTACCGAATTGGGCAGTGGGTAGTAAGAGCATCCTTCACATGTGAGGTGCGTCGGGTGAGCCATGTCAGCCGACCTCGTGGGATATGTTTGATTTAACGGACATATCATTCCTCTCTGGTGCCGTCGTGGTTCGCGGACAATCTTGTGACAAGCTCCGACTAATGCAACGGTTTTTGACGTGCAGTTTGGTAGCGGCGAAGGCGCTCGAGCCGGTTTTCCTCAATAAACCGAGTGCGACTCTTTTTCATTCTTCTTTTTTAGCGCATGCTTAATTATGCGGTGAATTTGGTTTTAATTCTAAATCCTCTGCATTTTGGGATGATTCTATCCCAGAATTTATCTCACCAGCACTTGTAAACGACTTGGCAATTATCTGATGAATAGTCTATTTGCTGTCAAAAAAAAAAACATTGCGCGGTTCTAATCTATGGTTTTTTTTTTTGCATCGCATCTTTTTCATGCTCTCCAACGTGCGGTATGTTCATGGGGCTGTGGAGCGTGCGTACGTTCGATGCTGTGTACACGGGGCTCCACACGCCATCGATGCCGCGCCGCTCCCGCCGGAAGTCGTCTACCAACCGCCGCGCCGGCGTACGTTCTCGCCACGTCATCGATCCGCGGCAAAGCGCATCGGGTCCGTCCGTCCCAAGCACCACCGAACGGCTGGAACCACTCCACGCCACCGATCCGAGGCACCATCCTCTCCGCCAACCGCAGCCCACCTCCTTCCCGCTTCCTACATAACCTCGCCGCCCCCATCCATTTCTGCACACCGCAGCATCCCTCACATCCCACCCCTCCACACGCTCTAACCACCACCAGCAGTACCAATGGCGCCCAAGGCAGCGGAGAAGAAGCCGGTGGTGGCCACGGCGGAGAAGACGACGGCGGGGAAGAAGCCCAAGGCGGAGAAGCGGGCGCCGGCGTCCAAGGAGGCCGGCGGCGAGGGGAAGACGAGGGGCAGGAAGAAGGGCAGCAAGGCCAAGAAGGGTGTGGAGACGTACAAGATCTACATCTTCAAGGTGCTCAAGCAGGTGCACCCCGACGTCGGCATCTCCTCCAAGGCCATGTCCATCATGAACTCCTTCATCAACGACATCTTCGAGAAGCTCGCCGGGGAGTCGGCCAAGCTGGCCCGGTACAACAAGAAGCCCACCATCACGTCCCGGGAGATCCAGACCTCCGTCCGCCTCGTCCTCCCCGGCGAGCTCGCCAAGCACGCCGTCTCCGAGGGCACCAAGGCCGTCACCAAGTTCACCTCCTCCTAGGCTTGGGCTTGATCCTCGAATCATGCCGAGGTGATGGTGGCAGGCATCGTGTATGTAGTTGGCAGTAGCACGGTGTTACAATCTCTGTAAGAATTGTGCTGCTTGCGGCCTTGAAAGAAATAGTGATGCTGCTGTTTGAATCAATCAATGTTCGTGTGTGCTTGCCTGTCGCTTCAGATTCAGACTTTTCTTCATGCCATTTATTCATGTCAGCAAGTATTTTATTTATTTTTTGCGAGATTATGTCAACAAGTTTCTACTGTGATAGTTTGAATCAATGTTCGTGTGCGCTTGCGTGTCAGATTCAGAGTTCAGACTCTTCTTGATGCCATTTGTTCATGTCAGCAAGTTATTTCCTTTTTTGTGCGAGATTATTTCAGCATGTTTCTACTTTGATATTTTATCTAGTAATTTTAATTTGCTGCCATTTTATCTACTGTGATTGTTTCTAAGTCTGCAGATAGAAACCTTTGATTTTAATTCTACAATCTTTGAATTTCGAAATTCTGTAAATTCATGAATTTTGCAGTTGTTATTTGTTTCCTTCTTTTGGCGCTATGCAAGTTTTTTCTTAATCTACATGTTGTTGCTGCCATTTGAGTAGAACTGAAGTTGGCGAGCCTTGTTAATTTCTCACGGAATATTCCAAGATTTTTCCTCAGTGGACCTGTCATCCATATGGCAAGAAGCCAAGAACAGATTGCCAACCAATGTTCAGACATTCAGAATGCATTAGGTTCAGATTAGCTTCTCGAGATAAATTTGAGGTTACTTTTCGCAAAAAAGAAGAAGAAGATTAGATTCAGATTCAGATTGGCAGTGCATGTTTTCAAGAGTCAAGGAACACGCCAGATGCAACCATCATCTTTTTAGGATGGCATACAGAAAGTGCTTGCAAAGTTTTTCTAATGATTCATTTCTCTACGTTGTTGTACATTTGTAGTTCAGCCTGTGCTTGCATGCCACATCAGATTCTTTGCATAGAAGTTTTTAGTTTGAATTTCTGCAGTTAGTTCATGAATGCTGCTTTGTTAGCTTTCTCATTGTCCACGCGTTTTGGCCCCATATCAAAATTTCAAACCTCTACCGTTGCCACCCAGACATCGTGCTGCGAGGCAGCCTGGAGGAATTTGAACTTTTGGAGGGCGCGGCAAGCACTGCCAGCAACAGAGGCATTTGAGCTGCGACTGTAGTTGGTTGACATGCATTCAAACCTTGCGGATATCATAGGGTGTTTGACGGAATATTTGGAGAGGATTGCTACATGGACCTCACCTCAAATTAGGCTGTTTTAGCAGGTGAAAGATGTTGTGTGTGTTGAAAGAGTTATTTGGGTCCAGTTTTAATCGTTTTTATTTCTAATTTTCTTGATCTTTAGCAGATGCATCATCCCCCTTCCCCTCTTAATGCAGAGGTAGAGCTCCTGCTATCAAAGTCAAAATAGATGCAAAAGCAACAAATGCAGTTGAACGAATTTTCCAAACCAGAAACAGAAGTCGGAATGAGAGAAATGATTATAGGGGACTGAAGCTCGACGAACAGGAAAGGTGGAGTGGGAAAAAAACGATTTGATTGTCTGAAGGAACAACTTGCAGCGCTAAAGATGCAATTGAGGTACAAGAGAACCAATAGAACTTGAGGTATACCCTTAGCTAAATCCGGTAGTATAAAACAACCAAGGCTCCATGGACATGAGGCGAAAACAATCTGATACAACAACATATGCCTAGGGTTTTTTCTTCGATAAAGGATGTTTTTTTATTGACTCGTAATGTAGCATCGAGGGATACAATCGTAATGAATACACACTCGACCTATGCATAAATAGGATGCATACAACCAACAAACACACGCACTAACCGACCACATCGGCAAAAAGCAAAGTCATATAAGCCCAAAACCATGCCTATGCGGAGGAAAAAAAACCAAGCAATAAAAATAACAATTGGCTATATATAGCAGTGACCATCGGGGCCAACCCTTTCTTGACAACACAAGGACTACGAACAACATATGCGACGGAGAAGTGGGTTTTCTATTGGTAAGAAAGAGTGAAAACTGGTAAACTAAAATGAACTTCATAGCGGCCTTGGCCATGGATATTTCTTACATTGGAGCTGGTAAATCTGGTAGGCGATGATTTTTTTCGACAAATGGTGAATTTATTGGCTCAAAATGAATCATCAAGAGGATACAAACACAATGAGCACACCCGGCCTCTATATAGCTAGAATGCACACAGCCAACACCAACACACCCAAACAAGAACACGCCAACAAATAGCAAAGTCATATAAGACCAAAGCTATGCGTAGACGAAAAAAAAAACCTAAAGCGATCAAATCCACAATCGACAAACTACATCAATGACCATATCCGCACCAACCATCTTATTACACCAAACGAATGACGAGATTCTTCAACAACAACGCCTTCAGGAAGGGAGCGATGCTCAATAGCCGCCGTCACCAGATCCAACCACCTAAAGTCAAAATCTAGGTTTTCACCCTGAAGAACTAGTCCAAGCATATCCGAGCAATGCCTTCAACAAGGTAACGACGTAAAAACATCGCCATTGCTAGGCATAACCAACTCGGATCACCTAGGCTTTCACCCCGAAGCTTGAGACCGGGTGCCTGGTAGCACCACCATCAAGTCACTCAAGTGTTATCGCCACCACTTTTCCATGAGCCCAGCAGTCATCACCGCTGCACCACCATCCCTCTGCGTCAAGTCGTTGTCCATAGTTTGCATCTCAACGTGATGTCAACCACCGAATCCGGAGGAAGAAACCCTCAAAGAGAACTAGGGGCATTTCCATGGGAATCATTGGTACAATTACAGGGAATCGTTGGTACAATTATATATACAGTTTGGTGTTCTTGGTCACTTTTTCAAGATCTTGCAAGAGAGTCCGCTATTTGGACCCTTCTGGTTCAGGATCATGAGACCCGAACTACAAACATAATCTCTTTTCTTGACAATAGAACGAGAATCCATCATCAATTTACTGACTTGGCAAATTGGCAATCCATCCAAAACGGCAGCCTGAAACATGTCTTTGAGAATCATTTGCTTAGCTTGGTAGATTCTGCAAGGCATCCAAGCTTCTGCCTATTCTTTCTTCTATCCAGGCAAGTCTCCTCTCAAGTTTTAGCACATTGGCATGAATAACCCTAATATCAACCTCCGCAAGTTAGGCAAATGAGTGTACCAACATGTAATAATAAGCGTGTCCAACACAAACAAGACTACCGGTTATTGTTTTCTTTCTATATTGAAGATAGCCATCTGATCTCAGACACTTCCTTGGCGGCAGATAACAAAATCCATGGTCTTTCATTTCTGACTTGATACTTGGTATCCCTAATGATGATGAAGAAAAGCACCTTGGGCTGACAAAAGTTCCATCCCGGCCTCGTTTATTCTCCGGTTGTGGTTCGCATTTCCTCCATGTGTGCTTTTGGATTCTCATCCTACAATGCAACAGATTTAGCCATCAAGTCAACAACATCACCCCAAAAAGAGATGTAGCAAATCCTCAAGGTACCACATTGTACAAATTTTAAGCTCGGATATGCTGAGAATAAATAGAGATTTTTTACGATTAACAATTGTTTTTCTATTTATCTTTTAATTTTATAATTTGTCTGTTTCTCAAAAATAAAACTAGTTGTGTTTGGTTTCTATAATCATTTACATTTTCTTGCATGCTGATTTGTTCCTGAAATAACATTCATAGATAGAAGGTTGTTAATGGTTTGTACCCAACGTTCAGAAATGCTACATCCGTAGAGATTAGAAGTTCAAAATAAATACAATATGTGATTAGAGAAAAATAGAAAACTGTTTCTGAATAGCAAATTTTATTGGTTTTAATCTTTTAAATTTATAATATGGCAGTTCCTCAAAATAAGACAACATATCATTCAAACCAATTTGTGTTTGGTTTCTAAGATCTTTTGTGTTTCTTGTTCTGATTTTGTTCCTAAAATAGTATCCAT
Organism: Secale cereale; assembly: GCA_902687465.1. NCBI lineage: Eukaryota > Viridiplantae > Streptophyta > Magnoliopsida > Poales > Poaceae > Secale > Secale cereale. The sequence continues at coordinate 873,548,557 of LR738712.1, read as the reverse complement.
ACATAGAACCTTGTTAATGGTTTGCACTAAAGGTCCAGATCGAAAGGCATTGGGCACTATGCGGGCATTTTGTGATAATTCATGATGAATATTATTAAATACAGGATGAATAATTCCAATAAATTTTAATACCCCAAAATACATTTTCTTAGTACACAACGAACATTTCTAGTACATGGTGTTTTTTATAAAAAAAGATGGATTATTGTTAGTGAAATATAAATATTTTTACACACTATATTTAAAAAAAATAAAGTCTTGTCATTTTCAATTAATTGTAAAACATTCTAAAGTCTTGTCATTTTCAATAAATTGTAAAACATTCTGGATATAAATTGAATATTTTTTAACCAATAAATGTTTCCAATAAATGATTCTTTAATACACAAATAACATATTTCAAATAAGTACTCCCCCCGTCCCATAATATAAGAGTATTTTTTACACTACACTAGTGTAAAAAAACGCTCTTATATTGTGGAACCGAGGGGAGTAGCTAATATTTTTTAATACATAATAAAAAATACAGGTTGAACATTTTAAATATACACACACATTTTTAATACTCCCCCATTACAAAATGTAGTGCGTACATATTTTCTTGAAAATTCAAAGTTTGCAAACTTTGACCAAATTTATAGAAAAAAATATTTATATTTAGAATACCAAATATATAAAATATTTCCTTCGTCCAAAAATAACTATCGCTCAAACGAATGTATATAGCACCAAAATACATCTTGATACATCCGTTTGAGCAACAATTATTTCTGGTCGGAGGTAGTGTGAAACTACATTTTATGATGAGTATAATGATATATATGTTTGGCAATCTAGATGTAAATATTTTTCTTTTATAAAATAGGCCTAAGTTGGTGAGGTTTGACTTATCAAAAAATTTATATGCTGTACATTATGGAACGGAAGGAGTACATGTCAAAACATATCTCGAAACATGAGGACCATTTTTTAGAAAGTGATTTCATAAATGGTATGGGAAAAGGAAAAAAGAAATAAACAGAAAAAACAGGAGAAAGGAAACCCCAAAAGGGAAAACAATAAATGTATAAAAATAAGAAGGGATTGAAAAGTAAATACGAAAGACAAATTAAGGTGAAAGAAACATGAAAACAAGAAGAATAAAAGCGGGAAACGAGAGTTAAACAGAAAAAATATGCACATAAACCACCCATCCCATAGAAAACAAGAGGCAAACCCCCATACGTTGTCCGAGTCAAGATTGCTAGAGGCGAGTACATGGTATATCTAGCAATAAGCGAGATATTCTTCGCACAAGCAAAAAACCAAATGGGAACCGCTGCCAATACATAACAGAGCGGCTCCATGCCTCTTTATGCACTAAAGCCACGACGAGCTCGGAGTACTTTTGCTATGATGCTGCCTTCGTTGCATCTGAATTCCAAATGTCATCTTGTTTCCCGATTGATGAAGTCCACTCTCCGAACCAACTCCCATCGTTGTCTTTTAAGAGCATCTCCAATGGACCCCGCGGGAGGGGGGGGGTACTGAACGGTTTTTACTAGGCATCATCCCCACAATGATGCAACCTCAACCCATCTTAATAGCGCGACTTTCCTAAGATTTAAATAAACCAGAAAATACTCCGAGTCCTTCGACAAACCGACTCATTTTGGGGGAGGGATGAACCATCTCCTTCCTTTTCATCAAGGAACCAGTGTTTTCAAATAAATTTGATAAACGCCGTTAGTCCTACTAAACATATCATCGTCACAACAAAATACAATTAGGGTTTATATGCACTCTCAAAACTGTTTACTTTCCTTTTTGTAGTTAGATGCACACAACTAAGAAATATATTAAGATAAATACATGTACACATTGATGGGTTTTGTGTACTAATAGCAACCACTTTGCTGGTTTTGTGTCTACGAACTCATAGTATTTGCTGTGAACAGATATACACCACTTTGGTGGCTCAACGTTCTTATGGGCCGACCCAGGTGAGCGCCACAACCAAACGCTGCCATGCAATGTACGTTTTGCATAGCAGCATTTGGTTGTGCCTGGGTCAGTTATATCTCGCTTACTGCAAGACAAATCGTTGTGTGTTCGGTGAGTGGGCCGACTCATTTAAGAAGATTTCAGAACCCTCCATGGAGGAGGCCTGGATTAGTTTTAGGAACCTTCTGGCTGGTTTTCTGTTCATTTTTATGTTTTTTTCTCTATTGGTTTTCTTCAGTTTTCTTTTATATTTTTGGTTTTCTTTGTTTTTTCCTTTTTCCAAATATATGTCGACTTTTGGTCAGTGTACGTTGAACATTTTCACTACATAGGTTGAACATTCTTCACATACTCCTTGATTTTTTTTAACTGCATTGAATATTTTTTCTGTTTGATTTGTTCTATTTTTCTCCTTTTCATTTTTATGTATTTATTTTTTAAATAAAATTTTAAATATTTGATCAGATTTTTTTATATGAAAGGTGTCTTGCGTTTTTCCTCAATATATACAAGGTTATATACCATATCAACAATTGTATTTAGATGGCTATGCATATACCAAAGAATTAAACCAATGAAGAAAATTTCGAGATAGAATGAAACTTCTAAACTATTCTCTGTCTTTTCTTTTCTTGAACGCGAATTTGTAAACGACCATCTGATCTTCGAAACGAACAAAACTTTCAACGGGGAAAACCAAAGGAAGAAAATGAAACGAGAGAAGCAGGTCTAATACGCAAGGACTGAAGGCTCAATACCCACAAAAAATCACACTAATCAATCTCTAGGCGTGCGCATCGAGACGATTGGGGTAAGAGGGGATATGATGTATTTGAGCCCGAGCTCAAATGAGCTCGGGTGATCAGTAACCCAAAAATCAGTACTCCAAAATGTTTTTGGAAATAACATTTTTGGAGCATCAATTTTTCTCCCTGCGACTTCCATGGATGTTATTTTGTGAGCAGTGATAACTTTTGTCAATGTTTCCACCCAAAAAAATTCAGAATTTTGTGAAAAGATTTTCATTTTTTTTATATTGTATTGTTCACCCCGAGCTCAAATGAGCTCGGGAGCATAACATGACTTTCGGGTAAGAGGGAGCTATGCTCTTAAGATACAGTTATATAGAAGACGTGTCTAAGGTTTAGTTTGTAGTTACTGAATTATGGTGTGATGTACTCCCTCCGTAAAAAAATATAAGAGCGTGAAGATCACTGAAGTAGTGATCTAAACGATCTTATATTTCTTTAAAGAGGGTGCACTTATTTTATAATTTGTTATGAAAAAGTAGACACAAAAGTAAGCAAAAACAGGTCAAACAAACACTAAAATATGGACAAAAAAGGGTGGGCAAAGAAGAATATGAGAATACACCATGATTCAAGCGCATCATAAAGTACCAAGTTCTATATTTCCGACACAACCAGAAAATTCACGAAATATTGAAGAAATCTTATTCGCCAATAATGTCCTCGTGCTTGCTTTTGTTCTTCTTAAATTAGTAAGATGCGAGGTTAGAAGTTGATGCGCATTGGGACGCTTAGCTGTATTCTGATGATAACATTTGATTTTGAGAGCAGAGTTACAGTTCGCGCAAAATGTAAAAAAGATAGGAGCAAGAGGGGTGCTTATTAGTTTGTAACATTATGTGTGAAACCTCTGACTATTCACCTTTTTATTGAAATTATTACCTGTTATTTTCTCCACAGTGGTAACTTTGTTTTCTGAAAAATGGTGTTTTTCTATTGATACATGAAGCGCGGCATCGACTTGATTATTTGTCCAGCAATATTTGCCCTCCTGTGCCACAAACATTCTTCTACAGGAGGCAGGAGCATCTTGATTTCTCAGTAAGTACTACTCCCTCCATTCCATTTTATAGTGCGCCCATGGTTTTCGAGATTCAACTTTGACCACAAATTTAACCAACGAGACCGATTGCGGCGGGAGTAAAAATTATATAATTGAAAACTTCTTTCGAATACGAATCCATTTTTATAATTTTTGCTCCCGCCGCAATCGGTCTCGTTGGTTAAATTTGTGGTCAAAGTTGAGACATGGAAATCTAGGGCGCACTATAAAATGGAACGGAGGGAGTAGTTCCTCCATTCCATAGTGCTTCCTCTATCCTTGTGCTTCAACTTTGACCGTAAATTTAACCAACGAGACCGTGTGCGGCGGGAGCAAAAGTTATACTCCTACCAATGAATTCGTATTCAAAAGAAGTTTTCAATCATGTAATTTTTTCTTCCGCCGCAGTCGGTCTCGTGGGTTAAATTTATGGTCAAAATTTGACCTCGGGAAACGCAGGCGCACTATATTTCAGAATGGAGGGAGTAGTACCTTTTTTCACTGCCTAAAAGTAATGCTGGTATCTCCTTTGCCTAACTACACATTAAGCAGAGCCGTCAGTTGAGTCTTTTGACTAATTGATTTCTCAGGTTTGTTACTATCCAAAGCTTGCCTGGCCATGTTCGTCCGAGAGCAGCTTAGGAGTACCTAGTAATGTGCAATTAGGCAAATAACCAGAAGCTGACAGTCATCGGTTTAAACAGAAACAAGGTACAAGATGTTAATAACCAGAAGCTGACAGTCTATGAAGCAAATCAAACATTCACAAGATAGATTGCAGCCATGGATACACAAGAGAAGATGGTTGAAAGGATTGCATCTTTAGCCATTCCGGACATAAATTAGAGATGGAATACAGCTCTTGTTGGCTTGTTCATCGAACGAATGAAACTGCCACCGAAGACTAAGCAATTACACACAAGATCCAACAAACCAATACTCATCATCCTCACTGATACGGACCTAAGCGATGCACGATAGTAGTCTATGGGGGCAGCTACTCCTTTGCGGCGACCTTCTTCTTGGGGGACTTGGTGGTGGTCTTCTTCTTGGGCGACTTGGTGGCCTCCTTCTCGGCGGCGGCGGCGGACTTCTTGGGGAGCAGCACGGAGTTGATGTTGGGGATCACGCCGCCGTGGGCAATGGTCACGCCGGCGAGCAGCCTGCCCAGCTCCTGGTCGTTGCGGACGGCGAGCAACAGGTGGCGCGGGATGATGCGGGTCTTCTTGTTGTCCTTGGCCGCGTTGCCGGCAAGCTCCAGGACCTGAAATTTCAAAAGACCATCAGAATCGAAATCTGTCAGTTAACTGTCCGAGCACGGGAAGAACAGAGCAGAACAGATATCAAGGACGGGGAAGATGGGTAGTTACCTCGGCGGCGAGGTACTCGAGGACGGCAGCGAGGTAGACGGGGGCGCCGGAGCCGACGCGCTGCGCGTAACGGCCCTTCTTGAGGTAGCGCCCGATGCGGCCGACGGGGAACTGGAGCCCGGCCTTGACGGACCTGGTCACCGCCTTCTTCCTGTCGCCGCCCTTCCTTCCGGCCATCTTGCTTGCTGCTTCTCCGGCGAGCTGGAAACTACTGGATATGCGTGGGAGGCGGCGGTGCTGGATCGGAATGCTCTGAGTTTTGTTGGTTGGGATGCGGGCGAGGGCGCGGCTTTTATTGGGGAGTGCAAGCTTCGGCGGGACGGCAGCAGGGGGGAGCGATCCGCGTGACGTAGCGTGGTCGCCGTTGGATCTGCGAGAAGTGGGCGGTGGGGATTGGTTCGGGGGTGGCGATCCGTGGGAGGGTCTGATCGGCCAATCAGAGCGCAGGTTTGCATCATGGAGGGATTTTGCCTTAATCAACACCTGGTTTTCTTTTTAATTTTGTGCATCGTT
>LR738712.1:873461381-873542755 GCA_902687465.1 Secale cereale | reverse complement strand
CCCCCCCCTTTATCTTCCATCTAATTGGTTTTTCACTTAGATATACGTATCTGCTTATGCATGTATGCAAATCGGTTTTTTTTAACGTTTTGGTCAGATGCATGTACAAAGGCCTCAAATTGGATAAAGAGTGTAAGGAATAATCGAGGCCTTAAATTGTACTCCCTCAGTTCCATAATGTAGTGCCTATAGATTTTTATAAAAGTCAAGCATTACAAACTTTGACCATGTTTATAGAGAAAAGTAGGTACATCTAAAATACCAAATACACATCATTGGATACATCGTGAGTTATATTTTCAGAATGTACATGCTTGATATTGTAGATGTAGATAGTTTTCTCTATACACTTGGTTAAAGTTGGCAAAATTTGACTTTCACAAAAATCTATAGGCACTACATTGTGGAATGGAGGGAGTAGAGAAAAGTATATTTTTCATCTCTAAATTCTTGGCGGAGTCTAGATTTGGTCCCTCAACTCTAAAACCGGACAACTTGCACTCTTAACTACTGAAACCGGACAAGATTCATCCATATTCATGGTTTTGACCTGTTTTGGTGCTGTCCCACCCCGGTTTTGACCGTGCCAATTGAAATTCATGTACTTTTTCCAAGTCCGTGTAATGTTTTCGAATTCTAGTACTTTTTCAAATATGTGAACTTATAAAAAAATGTGTACTCTTTTTAAATCCATGTACTTTTTCCAAGTTCACGTAATTATTTCAAATCCCCGTATTTTTTAAAAGGTCATGTAGTTTTTCAAATTCATGTACTTTTTTCAAACGGACGTACTTTTACATATCCGCGTACATTTTTGGAAAGAGTTCGTGAATTTGAAAATTTTATGCGAACTTGAAAAAAGTACGTGGATTTTGAAATTTTTAGGCAAATTTAAAAAATATGTGGATTTGAAAAAAATATGTCAACTTGAAACAAGTACGTGAGTTTCAGACAAAGTTCATGAATTGAAAAGGGAACACGGATTTGAAAAAGAAATACATAAACTTTAAAAGGTATGCAGATTTGAAACGAGTATGCGAATTTCAAAAATAGTTCATGGATTTGATAGAAATACTTAGATTTGATTAAATTACACAAACAAGATAAAAATGCGCGTATTTCAAAAAAGTACGCAATTTTTTTAATGGATTTTTAAAAAGTACGCATATTTCAAAATAGTTCACGGATTTGAAAAATGTATGTTTATTTTTGAAACAATTATGCGACCTTGCAAAAACTACGCGAATTTCAAAAGAGTACGTGAATTTCAAAAAGTTCATGGATTTGATAAAAATATTTAGATTTGATTAAATTACACGAACAAGATAAAAATGCGCGTATTTAAAAAAGGTACGAAATTTGTTTTTTAAACGGATTTTAAAAAAGTACGTGTATTTCAAAATAGTTCATGGATTTGAAAAAAGTATGTTTATTTTTGAAACAATTACGCGACCTTGCAAAAACTACGCGAATTTGAAAAGTGTATGTGAATTTCAAAAAGTTCATGAATATGAAAAAAATACGTGAATTTGAGTCAGCACCGGTCACAACCGGGGTGAGTCAGCACCAAAACCGGTCAAAACTGAGACCGGGGATGAACCTTGTCCGGTTTCGGTAGTTGGGGTTGCAAGTTGTCCAGTTTTGAAGTTGAGGGACCAAATCTAGACTCCACCAAAAGTTGAGGGACTAAAAGTATACTTTTCTCTAAATTGTACTAAGCATTCAACATGGGATCTCATATCAAAAATAACGTGTTGTAGACCCCTCGTGCTTGGTAATCAAGATGGCCTTCTTGTCCTTGCCAACCCCTCCTACGGGTTGTTTGCTTATTTTGATGAATCTATGAGTAGTATCGGAGGGTATGAACCATAGAGAAGTTGAAATACAGTAGATATTACACCAATTTGAATTTAGAATGAGTTTACAACAGTACCTAAGTGGTGGTTTTATTTTCTTATACTAACGGAGCTTATGAGTTTTCTGTTGAGTTTTGTGTTGTAAAGTTTTCAAGTTTTGGGTAAAGATTCAATGGATTATGGAATAAGGAGTGGCAAGAGCCTAAGCTTGGGATGACCAAGGCACCCCAAGGTAATATTCAAGGACAACCAAGAGCCTAAGCTTGGTGATGCCCCGGAAGGCATCCCTCTTTCGTCTTCGTTCATCTGTAACTTTACTTGACGCTATATTTTTATTCACCACATGATATGTGTTTTGCTTGGAGCATCATTTTGTTTTGTTTTGTTTTGCTTGCTGTTTGAATAATATCACAAGATCTGAAATTCTTAAATGTTAGAGAGTCTTCACATAGTTACATAAATATTCAACTATTCATTGATCTTCACTTATATCTTTCGGAGTAGTTTGTCTTTTGCTCTAGTGTTTCACTTATATCTTTTAGAGCACAGCGTTGGTTTTATTTTGAGAAAATAGATTAACTCTCATGCTTCACTTATATTATTTTGAGAGTCTTTTAGAACATCATGGTAATTTGCTTTGGTTATGAATTTAGTCCTAATATGACGGGTATCCAAGAGGGATATAATAAAAACTTTCATATAAAGTGCATTGAATACTACGAGAAGTTTGATACCTGATGATTGTTTTGAGATATGAGGATGGTGATATTAGAGTCATGCTAGTAGAGTAGTTGTGATTTTGAGAAATACTTGTGTTGAGGTTTGGTTTGCAAGTCCCGTAGCATGCACATATGGTAACCGTTGTGTGACAAATTTGAAGCATGAGGTATTTCTTTGATTGTCATCCTTTGTGTGGAGGTCGGTATCGCGCGATGGTTAACTCCTACCAGCCCTTCCCCTAGGAGCATGCGTGTATTACTTTGTTTTGATGACTTGTAGATTTTTGCAATAAGTATGTGAGTTCTTTATGACTAATGTTGAGTCCATGGATTATACACACTCTCACCCTTCCGCCATTGCTAGCCTCTTTTGTACCGCGCAACTTTCGCCGGTACCATACACCCACCATATATCTTCCTCAAAACAGCCACCATACCTAACTATCATGGCATTTCCATAGTTGTTCCGAGATATATTGCCATGCAACTTTCCACCGTTCTGTTTATTATGACACGCTTCATCATTGTCATATTGCCATGGATGATCATGTAGTTGACATCGTATTTGTGGCAAGGCCACCATGCATAATTTTTCATACCTGTCACTCTTGATTCATTGCACATCCCGGTACACCGTTTGAAAAAAAATAAGTATGAAACACTTGCTTGGCTGAAACCGGGGATGTGCATGATTTGAGTATTTTGTGTGACGAAGATGGAGCATAGCCAAACTATATGATTTTGTAGGGATGAACTTTCTTTGACCATGTTATTTTGAGAAGACATAATTGCTTTGTTAGTATGCTTGCAGTATTATTATTCTTATGTCAATATTAAACTTTTGTCTTGAATCTTATGGATCTGAACATTCATGCCACAATAAAGAAAATTGCATTGATAATTATGTTGGGTAGAATTCCACATCAATAATTCTGTTTTTATCATTTACCTACTCGAGGACGAGCAGGAATTAAGCTTGGGGATGCTTGATACGTCTCCAACGTATCTATAATTTTTGATTGTTCCATGCTATTATATTATCCTTCTAGGATGTTTTATGGGCTTTTATATACACTTTTATATGATTTTTGGGACTAACCTATTAACCCAGAGCCTAGTGCCAGTTTATGTTTTCCCATGTTTTTGAGTATCGCAGAAAAGGAATACCAAACAGAGCCCAGTTGACCTAAAACTCAGCGGAGGCTGTTTTTGGACCAGAAGAAGCCCAGGGAGTACCGGAGGACGACCAGAAGATCTCTGGGCTGCCCATGAGTGTAGGGGCGCCCCCCTACCTCGTGGATAGCCCGGAGACCTCCTTTACTTGTTCCCGACTCCAACACCCCCTATATATACAGAAACCTCCAGAAAATAACCTAGATCGGGAGTTCCACCGCCGCAAGCCTCTAGAGCCACCAAAAACCAATCTAGACCCATTCTGGCACCCTGCCAGAGGGGGGAATCCCTCTCCGGTGGCCATCTTCATCATCCTGACGCTCTCCATGACGAGGGGGGGGGGGGTAGTTGACCCTCTGGGTTGAGGGTATGTATGAAGGAAATATGCCCTAGAGGCAATAATAAAGTTGTTATTTATATTTCCTTATATCATGATAAATGTTTATTATTCATGCTAGAATTGTATTAACCGGAAACTTAGTACATGTGTGAATACATAGACAAAACAGAGTGTCCCTAGTATGCCTCTACTAGACTAGCTCATTGATCAAAGATGGTTATGTTTCCTAACCATAGACATGAGTTGTCATTTGATCAACGGGATCACATCATTAGGAGAATGATGTGATGGACAAGACCCATCCGTTAGCTTAGTACTATGATCGTTTAGTTTTACTGCTATTGCTTTCTTCATGACTTTGTGACGCCCGAAGACCGACGTCCCAGAAGATTCCAGAAGATTCCAGATGTTCCGGGTTCTCCCGTGTGTTCTTTTGTGCTTGTGTTATTTATTTTTGCTTTGCATCATGTCATCATGCCATCATGTCTTTAATCTTTGCATCTCAACTTAAATAAATCGTGTGGATCTTCGGTCCATTTAAATCGAGGGAAGGATTACTTCTCTTTATAACATATCCTCCCAATATTTAGGGAGCTATATTATACATATTCCGTTGTTTGGAATTAACCGCAACACACTTGCATATATTTCCCATGCCTCTTAATTCAAGTTTCATCGTCAAACCCTCCCTATATTTCTTATCCATTTTTATCGAGGTTCCTCCAAAATCCGATCATTTTTGGACACTTCTAAATCATAGTCTTTGTTCACACCATTTGAAATAAATTCAAAGGATTTTGAATTTATTTTCCAATCATGCCCCTTTTCTATTTTTCTGGGAACCAACGCATTTTTGCGAGTCCAGGAAAAATATCCTCTTGCCCAAATTCCATCCCTAACCTCTATTTTATTTCTTTCTCTTCTTTGTTTTTTTAAGGAGATGGCCCAACAGCCAGGCTCCTTTTTCTCCCTCCAGCCGGCCCATCTAGTTCCTCTGGCCCAATCCCAGCGCTGTGCGCCCCAAGCACGAGGCCCAGCTAACCCCATCCTAACCGAGGCCCAACTCCAGGCCATTCTAACCCTAGCGATCTCCCAGTCGCTCCTCACAGCGCTCGCTCTCCCTCCCTCGCGCCGCCAGTCCTCCGCAACCCTCGCTCCCGAACCCCATCGCGCTCGAGCCTTTCCCTCGATCTCCCTCTCCCCTCGAGCTCCCTCACCTCCCTCGGTCGCCTCTTCCTCCCGAGGCCCTGCGCCGCGCCCCTCCTCTCCAGCGCCGCGGAGCCGCGCCGTCCGCCACCGAGGCAACCTGCGCCTCGGGCCCTGCCTTCGTCGCCGTCTACCCGGCGCCCGGCCCTTCTCGACATCGTCTCGCGCCATGTCGGCCTCGTCCTCTAGTGCGCCGAGCCGCCACCTCGCCGAGGGAGCAGCCCCCTCGAGCAGCTCCTGCGCCCGACCCCTCCTTTGGTCGTCGCCGAGCCCTCCAGCCAGCTCCCTGCGCGCCTCCATCCGCAGCGCCTTCGCGCCCCGTGCGTCTCCTCCGTTGGGCCGCTTCCTCGCTGCTCCGAGACCGCCAAGTGCTGCTGCTGCTCCCGCCGGTCATGGCTTGCTGCCATGATGCCTACGCGTCTTTTGTTTGCTCCTCGGTTGCCCCGTCGACCTTGCTTTCGTCCAGCTCCTTGCTGCCATCTACGAGTTTGACAAGAACCAAGACCGGCAAGTTGAAGACCCAAGTACCACGACGACCGAGTACATCTACCGTCGCCAAGTCCCGAGACCGACAAGTTCCACGACGACCGCGAGTACCACTACATCAACGTGAACGACTACCCTCGCCGAAGACCCATGAACGAAACGTCAAGTTCCACTACCGTCGCCCCGAAGACGTCCGATGCCGCGACAAGTACCCCTACCGATGACCGTGTACAACTACTTCCACTACCACCACGTGAACGCCAAGTACCTCTACCGATGACGTGAACGGCTACATAACGTGTACCTCTACGGAACGACTACTTCCCTCTACGAACGTGTACCACTACTTCCACTACGTCCCTCGACGACTCGAACCGCCCCGAAACGAACGCTTCGAAGGTATAACCCCGAGACGATGCCCGTGGATGAATGCTTGTGGTTGTATGAGATGTTTTCCCTTGTTTGCTTCGTGCCCATTTCGTCTTTGTCATGCTCCTCGGTTGCCTCCTCGCCAACCCGTTGGAACCCGGCAACGGGATCACCCCACCTTTCATCTTGTTCCGCTCGCTCTCCGTTATCTTTTGCACCGGTCTCTCAACGAGTTACCGGAACCGATATGTTGCCGTTGCATCATTTCGGATCGTTGCCGTGGCACCCTTTCCTTCCACCATGGTGACAATACTTCATATCTCTTCATGTTAACTTTACTATAATTGCATAAACTTGATCATGCCATCCGCATCATGTTAACAACATTAATATGTGTGAATTGTTGTTGCTTAAATTTTTTGCTAAACCTGCTCATGGGGATTTTCCAGAATTGTTGTTGTTATTTCCGGCCTCATTTAAATGCCTAAATAGTGTAGTTTTATTATGCTTCACCTCATGCTATGTTAACAAACATTTAATCTTGTCTTGTAAATACACGAGAGTCAATTAAATAATTAAATGTGGTGTTTCGTCAATATGCAAATCGTTGCATATTGAGCTCCACTTAACTTGTAGTCTTGTTTGTGCACTTTGCCATGCCACGCATAATTAAACCGGACATGCATCATACTTGGATGTGCATCGTATGCCATGTTTATACTTGTGTGTTTACCGTGTTGTTTGCTTCTTTCCGGTTGCTTCTCTTGTTAGCTTCGGTTTCGTTCCGGAGTTGTGAGGATTCGCTCGATTATGTTGCTCCGTCTACTTCATGGATCCGTTCTTCTCCCTTGTGGAATCCCAGGCAAGATGATCATACCCTTGGATACCTTTACTACCATTGCCATGCTTAGTTGTCTCGATGCTATCGTTACATGTCGCGCTACCCATCTTTTATGTCAGCCTCTCCTTGTTGCCATGAAACCTCTAACCTTGACACCTTCCTAGCAAAACCACTGTTTGGCTATGTTACCCGCTTGCTCAGCCCCTCTTATAGCGTTGTTAGTTGCAGGTGAAGATGAAGATCGTTCCAGGAGGGAACTTGTTGTTGGTATATCAATATCACAATATCTATTATTATTATTAACACACCTATATACGGGGCATGGGTGGAAGGCTTGGCCTTTTGCTCGGTGTTTTGTTCCACTCATGCCACCTTAGGCGCCGATAAACCGGCATTATGTTCCTTGATTTTTGCGTTCCTTACACGATGGGTGGATGGGGACCCCTTGACAGTTCGACTTTGAATAAAACTCCTCCAGCAAGGCCCAACATTGGTTTTAATTTGCTCATAATAACAACTTAAATAATTAATTAATTGCATAGGGGGTCATGTCCCCGGGTTCTTAATTCTACATAGCAGCGGGGCCAGTGCTGATGGTGTTGGTCCCAAACGGGGGTTATGCGGGGCCACCACGGGGAAACTCGAGGATTGGCTCATGTAGGATCGCCCATCCGGACGTGGCCTGAGACGAGATACGCGCGGCTACTATCAGGGTGTCGGCACGCCGGGAGGTCTTGCTGGACTTGTTTTACCATTGTCGAAATGTCTTATGCACCGGGATGCCGAGCCTGATCGGTTTTCCCTAAGATAAGGAGTGATGATATTATATTTATCACTTCAGCTAATCGTGAGAGCTTGTGATGGGCTAAGTTGGGACACCCCTGCAGGGTTATGATCTTTCGAAAGCCGTGCCCGCGGTTATGTGGCAGATTGGAATTTGTTAATGTCCGGTTGTAGAAAACTTGACAGAGGATCCGAAGTAAAGCACACCACTGTGTGAGTAACCGTGACTGTCTCTTTTCACCTTGAGAAGAGAACACGGTGGGGTTATGTTTGACTCGTAGGTAGTCCAGGATCTTTAGCGATCACTACTAGTTTGCGACTGTTTGCGTAGATGCTCATCTTGTTCTTGTACTCGTAAGTTAGCCACCATATGATGCTTAGCCGCTGCTGCAACCTCACCACTTTACCTCCTTCCTACACATAAAGCTTTGCTAGTCTTGATACCCATGGTTATGGGATTGCTGAGTCCTCGTGGCTCACAGATACTACAACACCAGATGCAGGTTCAGCCGAGATTGATGCAGGAGCTGGTTCAAGTACTTCGCTGGGAGCTCGATGAAGAGAGTGGCCGTTTGCTTGTGACGTTTTCGACGATCAGTAGTGGTTTCTACTAGGGGCGATTCGGACCTGTGGCTTTATGTTGTTTTTGGTATCTTTCTTTTGATCTTCGCCCGTAGTCGGGTTGTGATGTTTTGAATGATGTTTTGCTCATGTAATGTATTGTGAAGTGGCGAGTGTAAGCCAACTATCTCCTTTTGCAATTTAATCCCTCTTTTACATGAGTCGTGCAAAGATACCAAACTTGCGATCATTCCAGAATGGGCTTATATCTTTAAGTAGTGCCTCGACACGTAGGAGGTATAGTCCCATCCTGGGCATTACAAGTTGGTATTCAGAGCCTTCTCCGACCTAGAAGCCCCCACTGATTGATCGAATCGTTGACGGTTGAGTCTAGGCACACACTTGAAAATGTTTCGAGTCCTATATATATATCGGAGAGTAGGATTTCTTTTGCTTCTCATCTCTTTTCATTCTGGTGAGGACTCCTGACGACTACTCTTGCCTCTCCTACTTTCAAAAATTCACCAATTTTTTTTTAGGATCTCGCGAGTATTGTTTGGATTGTTCCGATGTCTTTGTGACGAGAACATTGTTCTCGATGCCTCCTGTCATTAGGGGTTGTGGCAGTGTCCCGGGGAGTTGAGCTCCGAGGTGTTGTCGTCACAAATATATCGCGGCAGTTCTAGAATACTTAAGACGACCGACATCGAAAACTCTCCTATGCGGTTAGTGGCAAGATAACCCCGACATCACCCAGTACTGGGGAGGTAGTTCGGGAGTATTGCCATAGCTTGTATAGTAGATGCGTTTCGAAGGTCCGAGGTAAACGGTTTCCGGAAACAACTGGTTATGTGTTGAAGGATGGATACAGCTGGATGTAGGTTTAGAGTTGAGTGCGCGGTGCTTCCCTTGTATCCCCAACACCTGATTGCATAACTGGAAACTTTCGGAAATTAATAGGTGGGTTCATCTAGTAGTTCTAGGCATTCTTCCAACAATTGCATGATATGAAGTTCGGGGTTCTACATTGAGTGAAGTGGTTTTATGGGCTTGTTCCGATCGGGAGTTGCATCTTAAAGGGTCCTTGGCTATGCTGATCCGGGGATTGCAAAACCCTTTTGTAACACGTTCCATGAGCTTTCAGCACGAATATGTCGGATGAAACTTCTATCTTGTATTTGTTCTATCTTCTCCTTGTTTCTTTTTATTTACCTTTTGTTCTCCCAAGTGGCTCCTCGTCAAGTTGATGTACCTACGGAATCCATTCGTTCAATTCTTTGTTCGGATGATATTGTGAAGATTATGTTGCAACATATCTATCCTTTGTTTCGTTTTGATTCTGGTATTCGAGTTGCTTCGATGTCAAATGTTGATTCCATACCTTCCTAAGCGGTGTTCTCATATTTCTATGGGAGTGCTAATCCTTCTTGACCATCGAGATTGTCATGTTAATCCTTTTCAACCGGTGTGCCTTCTCTTCAAGTTATTCCATACGGACGCCGTTGAGAAATCTGACGATTTGTCTGTTTCAATCATCCCAAGTTGTCCTTGTTTTCCCCACCCCCCCTCCCTTCTTATTCGAGGAGTCAGAGATTCTCAAATGAAGTATCCATTTTATTCATGTGATGTTTCTTCATTCTTTTCCTTCAATGTTCTTATCCGGTGCTTTATCGTGAAGATGCTCAAGAGTTTCAAGTTCATCATTCTTAATTCCAATATTCTTCTACGGTGGACTAAATCCAAGCTTCGGTCATGATCATATTTCTTCCTTTTGTTTCACATGTTTTAACATGTTGAAATTTCTTATCTGAAGGCTCTCTTATTTCTTCACATCTCTTTATTCATATCCGGAGTGTTGAAGATATCTCAGATGATCCGCGTTTCCATTCTTAATCATTTCAAGTTATTTTTTAGGATTGTCATCTTATTCAAGCCATTTAATTCAACCGGTGCAATATCTCTTAAGCAATCTTTTTCAACGTTGATTTATTTGAGTGGGCCCTAACCCACAGGTCTTTTTCCAGGATCTTACCTGACTCTTCTAATTATTTTCCGGAGTTATACTCAAATTCTTTTCAGGTGTGACGTAAGAATGATTCCCATCAGTCACATGCCTTCTCCAAGCTTGTTTTCAATTATTTCCATCTTTTTCTCCACCTTCCTCTTGTAATTCGTCCGGAGTATCTCGAAATTCTTCATGGCATTTCTCGTCTTCACTCTCAACATTTGAAGATCGAAGAAGAGTTTCTCTTAAACCTTGGCCCGTTCTCTTGAAGATTCGTGGTTCTAGCTTCTTGCCATCCTCATTATTGTTCAGATTGTGAGGAATTCTTTTATGCCATCCGAAGCATTTCATGAATTCTTTCTTTGTGATCCTCCGAAGGCCATCATTTCAGAATATTTCTTCGTTCTCAGTTTTCAACTTCATCCTCCAAATATTCTTCATTGATGTCTCTTCCTTCGTCTCCATATTCTTACGGTGGTTCTTTCAAGATTAACCTTCCTTTGTTATCGTATTAATTCTTTTGTTCTTTTCACAATCCTATCGGTGGTTCATTGATGAATTACCCAAGCTTGTGCTAGATCTCTCTTAATCCTTTCCAACGAGAATAAGTAGTATGCCAAATCCTTTGGTTGTCATCAATTTAAATTGGTGAAGGAGATGCATGGCATAATTCTTATTCTTATTCCTTCAAGGTGATTTAATTCTTTTTGTCTGGAGTTTGTTCATCATATCTTATTCTCGGTCCTAAGTTGTTCATCTTGTTTTCTGGAGCTCCAAGTTATTTCAATTATATCATTCCAAAGCTCCATCTAATTCATCGCATGCCTTGAATCTTATTCTTTTCATTTTTCACTTCTCATGCTTTCATTATCGGAGTTTTCATAGTGGTTCATCATGAATTAATTCATCCTCGTAGTCTTCATCAAGATTCTTGTTGGAGCTCAACCATTCTTCATCATGCTTCCAATTGCAATTCTTTCTACCTTATCTTTTCAGATGGTGTTATGTCATTCTTGGCAATTCCTTCATGATTTATGATTCACGAGTTATCAAGAATGAGATATTTAAAACCATCATTTTCCTTGCTCAGGAGATCTTTTCAACCCTTTAATTATTTGTTGGAGTTATCTTGGGTTATAATTCACCTAAAAGCTTTCCTTGAGAATTGTTGCTATTATGGTGCTTATAAATGACCCAAGTTCTTCATTTATCATTCCGGTGAAATAAGTTTATCGTCTCCTTGTTGATCTCAATCAAATCAATTGTTTTCGTCAGTGGCTGGTTGTCACCTCATAGTTTTGAGATGTTTTCCATAAGCCCACATCAAGCTTATTCGTTTTCGTTGTTGATTTTTTTTAAATCAACTACGTTCAACCCTTCTTCGTAAGGATGCTCTTTCAAACTCATTTGTCGGAGAAGTTGTCTTTTCCTTCTCCGTTCAAGTCTTTCATTGATTATATGCTATTCTTTCATTTTGGAGGCATTGTGATGACGATCTCTCCAAACCATCATCTCGTTTTTATCGAGATCATGTTCCTTCCTTGTCTATCTATTTAACCGGAGTGTTGTATTCTTCATTCTAGTTCCCTCATCTTATCAAGTTTGCCTCTCTTTCCAACCGGAGTGCTGTCTGAAGCCTTCCTTACCCCTTGTGCCATTCTTCAATGTTCCAGAGGCTGTGTGTTGTTGTTTTCATCGAGTATCTTCCCATCTCCTCAAGTTCTTGTTAATTCCTTCCATTTTCAGACGGAGTGCTGTCCAAATTCTGTCATTCTTATTCCTTGGCTATACCATTGCAGTTTCATATTCTTTGGTTCGTAAGCTATTGTTTCATGTCTTTCAACCTATAAGGTTCTCATAATGCTCCTTGTTCGTCTTTTCTAACGAAGTGTTTCATCTTCGTTCATCTCCATTCTATTCTTCTTTCATTTTGTTCAAACTCTCAAGGTTCTTTGGGTTTCACTCGTCTGTCAAAGAAGCAACTTTGTTTTACCTCTTCCTCTTCCGTTTTTACCCGGTGCCATCTCTAGGATCACGGGTCGAGATCCTCTGTTAGTGTGGGAGAGTTGTGACGCCCGAAGACCGACGTCCCAGAAGATTCCAGAAGATTCCAGATGTTCCGGGTTCTCCCGTGTGTTCTTTTGTGCTTGTGTTATTTATTTTTGCTTTGCATCATGTCATCATGTCATCATGTCTTTAATCTTTGCATCTCAACTTAAATAAATCGTGTGGATCTTCGGTCCATTTAAATCGAGGGAAGGATGACTTCTCTTTATAACATATCCTCCCAATATTTAGGGAGCTATATTATACATATTCCGTTGTTTGGAATTAACCGCAACACACTTGCATATATTCCCCATGCCTCTTAATTCAAGTTTCACCGTCAAACCCTCCCTATATTTCTTATCCATTTTTATCGAGGTTCCTCCAAAATCCGATCATTTTTGGACACTTCTAAATCATAGTCTTTGTTCACACCATTTGAAATAAATTCAAAGGAATTTGAATTTATTTTCCAATCATGCCCCTTTTCTATTTTTCTGGGAACCAACGCATTTTTGCGAGTCCAGGAAAAATATCCTCTTGCCCAAATTCCATCCCTAACCTCTATTTTATTTCTTTCTCTTCTTTGTTTTTTAAGGAGATGGCCCAACAGCCAGGCTCCTTTTTCTCCCTCCAGCCGGCCCATCTAGTTCCTCTGGCCCAATCCCAGCGCTGCGCGCCCCAAGCCCGAGGCCCAGCTAACCCCATCCTAACCGAGGCCCAACTCCAGGCCATTCTAACCCTAGCGATCTCCCAGTCGCTCCTCACAGCGCTCGCTCTCCCTCCCTCGCGCCGCCAGTCCTCCGCAACCCTCGCTCCCGAACCCCATCGCGCTCGAGCCTTTCCCTTGATCTCCCTCTCCCCTCGAGCTCCCTCACCTCCCTCGGTAGCCTCTTCCTCCCGAGGCCCTGCGCCGCGCCCCTCCTCTCCAGCGCCGCGGAGCCGCGCCGTCCGCCACCGAGGCAACCTGCGCCTCGGGCCCTGCCTTTGTCGCCGTCTACCCGGCGCCCGGCCCTTCTCGACATCGTCTCGCGCCATGTCGGCCTCGTCCTCCAGTGCGTCGAGCCGCCACCTCGCCGAGAGAGCAGCCCCCTCGAGCAGCTCCTGCGCCCGACCCCTCCTTTGGTCGTCGCCGAGCCCTCCAGCCAGCTCCCTGCGCGCCTCCATCCGCAGCGCCTTCGCGCCCCGTGCGTCTCCTCCGCTGGGCCGCTTCCTCGCTGCTCCGAGACCGCCAAGTGCTGCTGCTGCTCCCGCCGGTCATGGCTTGCTGCCATGATGCCTACGCGTCTTTTGTTTGCTCCTCGGTTGCCCCGTCGACCTTGCTTTCGTCCAGCTCCTTGCTGCCATCTACGAGTTTGACAAGAACCAAGACCGGCAAGTTGAAGACCCAAGTACCACGACGACCGAGTACGTCTACCGTCGCCAAGTCCCGAGACCGACAAGTTCCACGACGACCGCGAGTACCACTACATCAACGTGAACGACTACCCTCGCCGAAGACCCATGAACGAAACGTCAAGTTCCACTACCGTCGCCCCGAAGACGTCCGATGCCGCGACAAGTACCCCTACCGATGACCGTGTACAACTACTTCCACTACCACCACGTGAACGCCAAGTACCTCTACCGATGACGTGAACGGCTACATAACGTGTACCTCTACGGAACGACTACTTCCCTCTACGAACGTGTACCACTACTTCCACTACGTCCCTCGACGACTCGAACCGCCCCGAAACGAACGCTTCGAAGGTATAACCCCGAGACGATGCCCGTGGATGAATGCTTGTGGTTGTATGAGATGTTTTCCCTTGTTTGCTTCGTGCCCGTTTCGTCTTTGTCATGCTCCTCGGTTGCCTCGTCACCGACCCGTGGGAACCCGGCAACGGGATCACCCCACCTTTCATCTTGTTCCGCTCGCTCTCCGTTATCTTTTGCACCGGTCTCTCAACGAGTTACCGGAACCGAGATGTTGCCGTTGCATCATTTCGGATCGTTGCCGTGGCACCCTTTCCTTCCACCACGGTGACAATACTTCATATCTCTTCATGTTAACTTTACTATAATTGCATAAACTTGATCATGTCATCCGCATCATGTTAACAACATTAATATGTGTGAATTGTTGTTGCTTAAATTTTTTGCTAAACATGCTCATGGGGATTTTCCAGAATTGTTGTTGTTATTTCCGGCCTCATTTAAATGCCTAAATAGTGTAGTTTTATTATGCTTCACCTCATGCTATGTTAACAAACATTTAATGTTGTCTTGTAAATAAACGAGAGTCAATTAAATAATTAAATGTGGTGTTTCGTCAATATGCAACTCGTTGCATATTGAGCTCCACTTAACTTGTAGTCTTGTTTGTGCACTTTGCCATGCCATGCATAATTAAACCGGACATGCATCATACTTGGATGTGCATCGTATGCCATGTTTATACTTGTGTGTTTACCGTGTTGTTTGCTTCTTTCCGGTTGCTTCTCTTGTTAGCTTCGGTTTCGTTCCGGAGTTGTGAGGATTCGGTCGATTATGTTGCTCCGTCTACTTCATGGATCCGTTCTTCTCCCTTGTGGAATCCCAGGCAAGATGATCATACCCTTGGATACCTTTACTACCATTGCCATGCTTAGTTGTCTCGATGCTATCGTTACATGTCGCGCTACCCATCTTTTATGTCAGCCTCTCCTTGTTGCCATGAAACCTCTAACCTTGACACCTTCCTAGCAAAACCACTGTTTGGCTATGTTACCCGCTTGCTCAGCCCCTCTTATAGCGTTGTTAGTTGCAGGTGAAGATGAAGATCGTTCCAGGAGGGAACTTGTTGTTGGTATATCAATATCACAATATCTATTATTATTATTAACACACCTATATACGGGGCATGGGTGGAAGGCTTGGCCTTTTGCTCGGTGTTTTGTTCCACTCATGCCACCTTAGGCGCCGATAAACCGGCATTATGTTCCTTGATTTTTGCGTTCCTTACACGATGGGTGGATGGGGACCCCTTGACAGTTCGACTTTGAATAAAACTCCTCCAGCAAGGCCCAACATTGGTTTTAATTTGCTCATAATAACAACTTAAATAATTAATTAATTGCATAGGGGGTCATGTCCCCGGGTTCTTAATTCTACATAGCAGGGGGGCCAGTGCTGATGGTGTTGGTCCCAAACGGGGGTTATGCGGGGCCACCACGGGGAAACTCGAGGATTGGCTCATGTAGGATCGCCCATCCGGACGTGGCCTGAGACGAGATACGCGCGGCTACTATCAGGGTGTCGGCACGCCGGGAGGTCTTGCTGGACTTGTTTTACCATTGTCGAAATGTCTTGTGCACCGGGATGCCGAGCCTGATCGGTTTTCCCTAAGATAAGGAGTGATGATATTATATTTATCACTTCAGCTAATCGTGAGAGCTTGTGATGGGCTAAGTTGGGACACCCCTGCAGGGTTATGATCTTTCGAAAGCCGTGCCCGCGGTTATGTGGCAGATTGGAATTTGTTAATGTCCGGTTGTAGAAAACTTGACAGAGGATCCGAAGTAAAACACACCACTGTGTGAGTAACCGTGACTGTCTCTTTTCACCTTGAGAAGAGAACACGGTGGGGTTATGTTTGACTCGTAGGTAGTTCAGGATCTTTAGCGATCACTACTAGTTTGCGACCGTTTGCGTAGATGCTCATCTTGTTCTTGTACTCGTAAGTTAGCCACCATATGATGCTTAGCCGCTACTGCAACCTCACCACTTTACCTCCTTCCTACCCATAAAGCTTTGCTAGTCTTGATACCCATGGTTATGGGATTGCTGAGTCCTCGTGGCTCACAGATACTACAACACCAGATGCAGGTTCAGCCGAGATTGATGCAGGAGCTGGTTCAAGTACTTCGCTGGGAGCTCGATGAAGAGAGTGGCCGTTTGCTTGTGACGTTTTCGACGATCAGTAGTGGTTTCTACTAGGGGCGATTCGGACCTGTGGCTTTATGTTGATTTTGGTATCTTTCTTTTGATCTTCACCCGTAGTCGGGTTGTGATGTTTTGAATGATGTTTTGCTCATGTAATGTATTGTGAAGTGGCGAGTGTAAGCCAACTATCTCCTTTTGCAATTTAATCCCTCTTTTACATGAGTCGTGCAAAGATACCAAACTTGCGATCATTCCAGAATGGGCTTATACCTTTAAGTCGTGCCTCGACACGTAGGAGGTATAGTCCCATCCTGGGCATTACAGACTTATACATGTTCCTATGACTATGAGATTATGCAACTCCCGAATACCATAGGAACACCTTGTGTGCTATCAAACGTCACAACGTAATCGGTAGATACATCATATCTGTCACCACGACGTCGTGCTGGCGAAACTCTCCCGTGAAGCTCAACTGGATCAAGAGCTCGTGGGACGTCATCAAGCTGAACGTGTGCTGAACGCGGAGGTGCCGTACGTTCGGTGCTTGATCGGTTGGATCGCGAAGAAGTTCGACTACATCAACCGCGTCACTTGATGCTTCCGCTCCCGGTCTATGAGGGTACGTAGACACACTCTCCCCATCGTTGCTATGCATCTAGTAGATAGATCTTGCGTGATCGTAGGAAAATTTTGAAAATACTACATTCCCCAATAGTGGCATCATGAGCCAGGTCTATGCGTAGATGATTGATGGCTTCTCGCCCCTCGTTGGTTACCCCAAGTGGAAGGTTTGAGATGTAGTGTAGCGGTAGTTTTCCCTTGGCAAAGATACCAAGGATCGAATTCCCCTGAGACTCCAAGGTTCAACAAGAAGGTGTCAACTGCTAACGGCGCCAGATATTTAGCAATCAACTGGACCTGCACACAGATACAAATAACTTTGCTCCCAACGAGTACAGAGAGGTTGTCAATCCCTCCGGCCTTGTCGTTTACAAAGGATCAAACGCAAGAGATAATAGTGATAGGTATAACTGCAACTAGTAAGTAAGAACTGAAAGTAAATAGCGGATGTGATCAGTGATGGTAATATGGACCGGTGTCTCATGATGTTCACTAGTGATATCTCTCTCCCAAAAGACGATAAAACAGCTATGTGAGGTAAACGAATTACAGCTGGGCAATTACAGGATTATGTGCGCAAACCAATGCTGACTATGTTGCAAGAAAGGTAGAGGTTCAAAGCATGGGCGGTACGCCAAGGCAAGTAGACCGAAATATATCTGCATCTACTACTAATCATCCACCTTGAGATATCTATCCAGAACATCTCGCTGGTATTAAGTTGCGAGTCCCACCCATAGTGTAAACTCAAAGCAACAGACAACTGCATTAAAAGAACTTTGCGTAAAGTAAACAATCCTTGCACTCGCGAGTACAAGCACCGTTGTTTTCCCCCTTGTGGCAATAGCACATCCCCTAGACTCATGTTTCTGTCACTCAAGCTAGTCATCGAGGGGCATGAACCCACAATCAAGCATAACGTTCCCTCTTGGAGTTACTACCTACTACTTGGCCAAAGCAATAAACAGCAACGGAGAACATGCAAGAATTACTCAAGAACATAAATATAAAAGAGGTAAATCAAATATATTATTCAAACACAATCTGAACATAATCCATCGGATCCCAGCAAACTCATCATAGCAACAGCATAAGGATTACATATGTGCCTCGATCATGTAGGGCAGCTCACGAGGTCTAATTAGTGAAGAACAAAAAGGGGAGGAGAACATCACATAGCTACTGGTCATGGACCCATGGTCCAAGGGAGACTACTCACAACTCATCCGGGAGGCGTCCATGGTGGTGGAGAGGCTCCCGGTGGTGATCCTCCCCTCCGGCAGGGTGCCGGGAAGAGTTCTCCTGGTGCTCCCGATCTTGGAAGCGCGGCGGCAGCGGAACAGAGATGAGATCGCGAAAAAGGGTTTCGTCCTCGAGGGTTTCGGGACGCGGTGTAAATATATGCCAAAGGGGGGCGTCAGAGGGGGCCTAGGGGGCCCAGGCGCCCTGGCAGGGCGGCCTAGGGGGGGGGGCGCCCCTGGCCGCCTGGAGGCCTGGTGGCCCCCCTCCAGCCCTACTTTGGCCGCATGGAAGCTTCAGGAACACTGGTTTTTTATATATTTTTCCCGGAATTTTTCTGGCAGTTTACGTAATGGGAAAACCTGAAATACAAAAACAGCAGAAAACAGAAACTGGCACTGGGGTGCACTAAGTTAATAGGTTAGTCCAAATATGATCAAAAGTGTATGGAAGTGCATAAATATCATAGCAATATCACACAAAAGAGGCATGGAGCAAGCAGAAATTATAGATACGTTTTGGACGTATCAACATCCCCAAGCTTAATTCCTGCTCGTCCTCGAGTAGGTAAATGATAACAAGCATAATTTCTGTGGTGACATGCTATTAACCATATAAGGACTTTTCACAGTCACATGACAAAAGCTTACCGAGACAATGAATTTGTAGTAATTAAGTTGCCTCATGAGAAAATCAGAAAGAACTGAAAGTTTTACAATATGATACTGAAACATCAAATAGATTTGTAGTGAGCATGGTGTGCAAATATGATAAAGTGGTACCTTGCTTGCCCCCTTTAGTGAAGCAAAACATAAATGCAGGGGCACCTCCAAGGTTTAAGTGACGACTAGATACAATGATTTCAGAATAAACGATATCATAATCATGCAAAAGACAATGGTACTTTGGGACAATGCACATTACACTCAGAATGACAATCATGCTCTCAGTAGTTGGTGCTTTAAAGAAGGTGGAGACTCTCGAACCGTGGCTTTTGTTGGCAAGGTTGAAAACCCGTGGTCGGAAACAAAGACAAAACATGTACCAGAGCTCTTGGTTTTAAAAACAGAGGTAATAAATTTTTTTTTTAGAATATGCATGTTTCGTCAACGAATGCTAGTAGATAACTCAATTACTTCTTGAGCTGGACAAGTTTCGAGGAACGGCTCCCGAATGAGGACGATCACATCCTCTTAATCTCCTTTTTTTATCACTGCCAAAGTTTTCTGATTTCTCATGAACAAAGCGTGAAGGAGGGTTTGTTTGTTGTATTATTTTAATGAGCAGGGCGCACTATATGCCAGTTCCTTCTCGTATTATGGGTTTGCACATTAGACATGCAATCCCGGGGTGAAGCTTGTCCAACTTGAAAAGATCATGAATTAGCTACTACTTCCTCATGAGCTAAAACAGAGGCACAAAATAGAAATGCTTTTTTTGAATAATTTCGAGATGGTACATGAAAGTCTTCGTTAGGAATGGCAGGTAAATACCATGTATAGGAAGGTATGGTGGACTCATATGGCATAACTGGTTCAAAGGATTTTGGATGCACAAGCAGTCAGTCCGCTTAGTACAGGTGGATGTTAGCAAAAGACTGGGAGCGACCAACTAAAAGAGCAATGACGGTCATAATCATGCAGAGCGACAAAGCAACATTGAATCAGGCATGGAAGTTATATCGCTACTCAGAAATTAAAGATCATCAAGGCTTGACAGACTTTCTTTACAGTCTTAAATATGCGTGAGCATACGCCAAGTCAATCAAAATAAATTCTTGAAGGAAGATATCACTAAACCATACCACATCATAGGCAAACAAATCATGTTGGTACTCCAATAACACATTTGGAACCCCCCAGCTATTTGAGACTAACCATAAGAAAACATGAACTACTAAGCACCATTATGCACATAGCATTTTTATCATAGACATATCGACCAGTGCAACAGAAGCCAACTCTCTTAACAAGATAAGCATGATAACTAAAGAGAGTTCCAGCGACCAACTAAATAAAAGCTCTTTAAAAAGATAAGCATGAAAACTAAGAGCTAAGCATGACAGTAGCTATTGAAAGACCAAGAACATACACAGCAAAGATAAACATGAAAATTCTATGTTGTGTTCTAGGTTGAAGTGGGGCGTGTTTCTCTCCCACACAAAGAAAGCTGAGTTCCAACTCGTTATGAAAAGCAATCAAAGCTAAAGAAAACTGAAAAGGAAACTAAAAGCAAGACGCTCCAAGCATAGCACATAACACATGAAGTGATAAAAATATAGTGGAACGAAAGACGAACTGATAATGTTGATGGAGAAGGGGATGCACGGGGGCATCCCCAAGCTTAGACGCTTGAGTCTTCTTGAATATTTCTTGGGGGTGCATGGGGGCATCCCCAAGCTTGAGCGTTTGACACTCCTGAATCTTTTTTATCATCTTCCCTCGCACACTTGAAAACTCCCTTCATACATAACTCATTATAATCTGATTAGCGAGGTTAGTACCCATAATAAAATAATTGTTCCTTGCTGGAAATAAGGATATTCTTGAAGGTCTATTGTTTCTCAAGATTGCCAAAAGGTTTTTGCAAAGAAAAAGCAAGCTCAAGGTTTGCAAAATGAAGGAAAGGCAAAACAGGACAGAATCTGTGAAAAACAAGCCAGCAGGTAGTAAATGATTTTTTCGGGGCACTTCTGCAACTCAAATAAAAAAACTCATAACAGACGCCCGAAAGACAATTGTATAGAGCACGCTGTCAAACAAATTCAGACCAAAAAGATGATCTGGTGATTTTATACGAATTTTTCTGTCCAAGGACAGAATCTGTTTCCTGGACAACACGTCACAACTTTTGAACTTTCTTGCAATCAGAGGCTACACTTGGCACAAAGTTGAAAAGTAAAGATACAATGATGATGCTACTGTAGTAACAACATCAAGACACAACAAAAGCAAAATAAAATTTTATTCATTGTGGGCTGCCTCCCAAAAGCGCTTTCTTTTATGCCTTTAAGCTAGGCATAATGCAAAGAGATCAAGTTTTATCAAGAGTAAAAGACTAGCTAGCCCGTATAACGGACTCAAAAGGTAACTTAATCTTCTTTATAGGGAAGTGTTCCATCCCTTTCTTGAGAGGAAATTGGAATCTTATATTCCCCTCTTTCATGTCAATGATGGCACCAACGGTGCGAAGAAAAGGACGTCCCAAAATAATTGGACAAGAAGGTTCACATTCAATATCCATAATAGTAAAATCAACGGGAACATAATTGTCATTGACAATGATAAGAACATAATCGATCCTCCCCAAAGGTTTCTTTATGGAAGAATCAACAAGACGAACACCAAAAGAACAAGAATCAAAAGGTTTCAGTTTAAGCATATCATATATTCTTTTGGGCATAACAAAGGTACTAGCTCCAACATCACATAATGCATAGCAAGAGAACTTATTCAGCTTAATTTTAATCATAGGATCCCAACCATCTTCTAGCTTTCTAGGTATGGAGGCTTCTACTCTAAGTTTCTCCTCCCTAGCTTTGATGAGAGCATTAGTGATATGCTCTGTGAAGGCAAGATTAAGCGTGCTAGTGCGGGGATCTCTAGACATCTTGTGAAGGAAATCAATAACTTCGGTAAGGGTGCAATTATCAAAATCAAGGTCACTACTATCAAGTAAAGTGGTAGTGGTGTCCTTTAGGCTCACTTGTTTGGTAGTTTCTATGGTCATAGCATCACCATTAATAGGTCCAATGGGACCAGGAGTGCATTGGGTGCTAAGAGTTTGGATATCCTCAACAACTTGTATAGTAGCAACAGCGTGGTGGGTAGGAAGGTTCTTAATTCTATCTTCTTCCTTCTTTAGGGGTGCAACCACTTCGGGTTTAGCTGCCATTTGGTTTATCAAAGTGGCTTGTGTGTGGGACATATTGGAAACTTGGGTCTCAGTGATAGTGAGCCTAGTCTGGAGGTTAGAAATCTCAATATTTAGGCTCTCTAGTTGTCTACCAATGTCTTGCAAGATAGCAGTATGCTCATTTAATTGCCTCGAGAAGGTTTTGTTTTGTTCATATTGGGTGTGCATGTAGTTCTTAGTGGCCTTCTCTATTTCTAGAAGTTTCTCATAACCAGGCATGTCTCTATCTCTTTGGGTGGAGTTCTTGGTGCTAGGATAAGCATTGTTGTTCCCATAGGAATTAGAGGGGAACGGTCTAGGATTGCTACCAAAATTACTCCTATAAGCATTGTTATTAAAATTGTTTCTAGAGATAAAGTTCACATGTACTTGTTCTTGAGCAATCAAAGAACTTAAAGGAACATCACGAGGATCAATAAAAGATTGCTTGGAAAGTAGAGACATGATCAAGTCAACTTTTTCATTTAGGGAGGAAATCTCCTCGACAGAGTTTACCTTCCTACCTGTTGGAGCGCGTTCGGTGTGCCATTGGGAATAATTGGTCATCATTTCATCGAGAAGCTTCGTGGCAGCACCAAGTGTAGTTGACATAAAGGTTCCTCCCGCGGCCGAATCTAACAAGTTCCGCGAGGTAAAGTTCAAGCCTGCATAAAAAGTTTGGATAACCATCCAAGTAGTCAAACCATGAGTAGGGCAGTTCTTGACAAGAGATTTCATGCGTTCCCAAGCTTGGGCAACGTGTTCATTATCCAATTGTTTGAAATTCATTATGTTACTCCTTAGTTGGATAATTTTAGCAGGTGGATAGTATTTTCCAATAAAAGCATCTTTGCACTTGTCCCAAGAATCTATGCTATTTCTAGGCAAAGATTGAAACCAAATTTTAGCTCCTCCTATCAAGGAGAAAGGAAAAAGCTTAAGCTTAACAATATCACCATCTATTTCTTGGTACTTTTGCATATCACAGAGTTCAACAAATTTTTTTAAGTGTAAAGCAGCATCATCTCCAGCACCGGAGATTTGATCTTTCATAACTAAGTTCAGTAAAGCAGGTTTAATTTCATAAGAAGGTGCTGAAGTGGCAGGTGTAGTAATGGGTGTGCAGATAAAGTCATCGTTGTTATGACTAGTGAAGTCACACAACTTGGTGTTCTCGGTGGAACCCATAGCAGCAAGCAAGCAAGATAACTATTTTGGTGATTTTTGATAAAAGATACTAAAGCAAAACTGAAAGGTAAACTAACAAGACTAAAAAGCAAAGGTAAAAGATAGCGTGCAACTCCCCTATCTTGAAGAGTGGAGTCCCCGGCAACGGCACCAGAAAACTTTGCTTGATGGCTTCTCACCCCTCGTTGGTTACCCCAAGTGGAAGGTTTGAGATGCAGTGTAGCGGTAGTTTTCCCTTGGCAAAGATACCAAGGATCGAATTCCCCTGAGACTCCAAGGTTCAACAAGAAGGTGTCAACTGCTAACGGCGCCAGATATTTATCAATCAACTGGACCTGCACACAGATACAAATAACTTTGCTCCCAACGAGTACAGAGAGGTTGTCAATCCCTCCGGCCTTGTCGTTTACAAAGGATCAAACACAAGAGATAATAGTGATAGGTATAACTGCAACTAGTAAGTAAGAACTGAAAGTAAATAGCAGATGTGATCAGTGATGGTAATATGGACCGGGGTCTCATGATGTTCACTAGTGATGTCTCTCTCCCAAAAGACGATAAAACAGCTATGTGAGGTAAACGAATTACAGCTGGGCAATTGACAGGATTATGTGCGCAAACCAATGCTAACTATGTTGCAAGAAAGGTAGAGGTTCAAAGCATGGGCGGTACGCCAAGGCAAGTAGACCGAAATCCATCTGCATCTACTACTAATCATCCACCTTGAGATATCTATCCAGAACATCTCGCTGGTATTAAGTTGCGAGTCCCACCCATAGTGTAAACTCAAAGCAACAGACAACTGCATTAAAAGAACTTTGCGTAAAGTAAACAATCCTTGCACCCGCGAGTACAAGCACCGTTGTTTTCCCCCTTGTGGCAACAGCACATCCCCTAGACTCATGTTTCTGTCACTCAAGCTAGTCATCGAGGGGCATGAACCCACAATCAAGCATAACGTTCCCTCTTGGAGTTACTACCTACTACTTGGCCAAAGCAATAAACAGCAACGGAGAACATGCAAGAATTACTCAAGAACATAAATATAAAAGAGGTAAATCAAATATATTACTCAAACACAATCTGAACATAATCTCATAATCCATCGGATCCCAGCAAACTCATCATAGCAACAGCATAAGGATTACATATGTGCCTCGATCATGTAGGGCAGCTCACGAGGTCTAATTAGTCAAGAACAAAAAGGGGAGGAGAATATCACATAGCTACTGGTCATGGACCCATGGTCCAAGGGAGACTACTCACAACTCATCCGGGAGGCGTCCATGGTGGTGGAGAGGCTCCCGGTGGTGATCCTCCCCTCCGGCAGGGTGCCGGGAAGAGTTCTCCTGGTGCTCCCGATCTTGGAAGCGCGGCGGCGGCAGAACAGAGATGAGATCGCGAAAAAGGGTTTCGTCCTCGAGGGTTTCGGGACGCGGTGTAAATATATGCCAAAGGGGGGCGTCAGAGGGGGCCTGGGGGGCCCAGGCGCCCTGGCGGCGCGGCCTAGGGGGGGCACCCCCTGGCCGCCTGGAGGCCTGGTGGCCCCCCTCCAGCCCTACTTTCGCCGCATGGAAGCTTCCGGAACGCTGATTTTTTATATATTTTTCCCGGAATTTTTCTGGCAGTTTACGTAATGGGAAAACCTGAAATACAAAAACAACAGAAAACAGAAACTGGCACTGGGGTGCACTAAGTTAATAGGTTAGTCCAAATATGATCAAAAGTGTATGGAAGTGCATAAATATCATAGCAATATCACACAAAAGAGGCATGGAGCAAGCAGAAATTATGGATACGTTTTGGACGTATCAATGATATGCACGAGTAGAACACAATGAGTTGTGGGCGATACTAGTCATACTGCTTACCAGCATGTCATACTTTGCTTCGGCGCTATTGTGAGATGAAGCGGCCCGGACCGACATTACGCGTACGCTTACGCGAGACTGGTTTCACCGTTATGAGCACTCGTTGCTTAAAGGTGACTGGCGGGTGTCTGTCTCTCTCACTTTAGCTGAATCAAGTGTGCCTATGGCCGGTCCTTGTGAAGGTTAAAACAGCACATACTTGACGAAACATCATTGTGGTTTTGTATGCGTAGGTAAGAACGGTTCTTGCTAAAGCCCGTAGCAGCCACGTAAAACTTGCAACAACAAAGTAGAGGACGTCTATCTTGTTTTTGCAGGGCATGTTGTGATGTGATATGGTCAAGACATGATGAGTTATACGGTTTTGTATGAGATGATCATGTTTTGTAAAGTTATCGGCAACTGGCAGGAGCCATATGGTTGTCGCTTTATTGTATGAAATGCAATCGCCATGTAATTGCTTTACTTTATCACTAAGCAGTAGCGATAGTCGTAGAAGCAATAGTTGGCGAGACGACAACGATGCTACGATGGAGATCAAGGTGTCGCGCCGGTGACAAAGGTGATCATGACGGTGCTTTGGAGATGGAGATTAAAAGCACAAGATGATGATGGCCATATCATGTCACATATTTTGATTTGCATGTGATGTTTATCTTATTATGCTTCTTATTTTGCTTAGAACGACGGTAGCATTATAAGATGATCCCTTACAAAATTTCAAGGTACAAGTGTTCTCCCTGAGTATGCACCGTTGCGAAAGATCTTCGTGCCGAGACACCACGTGATGATCGGATGTGATAAGCTCTACGTTCAAATACAACAGGTGTAAGACAGTTTTGCACACGTAGAATACTCGGGTTAAACTTGACGAGCCTAGCATATGCAGATATGGCCTCGGAACACTGGAGACCGAAAGGTCGAGCGTGAATCATATAGTAGATATGATCAACATAAGATGTTCACCATTGAAACTACTCCATCTCACGTGATGATCGGACATGGTTTAGTTGATTTGGATCACGTGATAATTTAGATGACTAGAGGGATGTCTATCTAAGTGGGAGTTCTTAAGTAATATGACTAAATTGAACTTTAATTTATCATGAACTTAGTCCTCGTAGTATTAGCATATCTATGTTGTAGATCAATAGCTCATGATGTTGCTCCCCGTTTATTTTTTATATGTTCCTAGAGAGAACTAAGTTGAAAGATGTTACTAGCAATGATGCGGAATTGTTCCGTGATCTGAGGATTATCCTCATTGCTGCACAGAGAATTATATCCTTGATGCACCGCTAGGTGACAGACCTATTGCAGGAGCAGATGTAGACGTTATGAACGTTTTGACAAAAGCTCGGTATGATGACTACTTGATAGTTTAAGTGCACCATGCTTTACGGCTTAGAACCGGGACTTCAAAAATGTTTTGAACGCCACGGAGCATATAAGATGTTCCAAGAGTTGAAATTAGTATTTCATACTCATGCCCGTGTCGAGAGGTATAAGACTTCTGACAGTACTTTGCCTACAAGATGGAGGAGAATAGCTCAACCAGTGAGCATGTGCTCAGATTGTCTGGGTACTACAATTACTTGAATCAAGTGGGAGTTAATCTTCCAGATAAGATAGTAATTGACAAAGTTCTCTAGTCACTATCACCAAGTTAGTAGAACTTCGTGATGAACTATAATATGCAAGGGATGATGAAAGGAATTCCCGAGCTCTTCGCGATGCTGAAGTCGGCGAAGGTAGAAATCATGAAAAAGCATCAAGTGTTGATGGTTAACAAGACCACTTGTTTCAAGTAAAGGGCAAAGGGATAGAAGGGGAAATTCAAGAAGAATGACAAGCAAGTTGTCACTCTCGTGAAGAAACCCAAAGCTAAAACTCAAGCCTGAAACTAAGTGCTTCTACTGCAAAGGAAATGGTCACTGGAAGTGGAACTGCCCTAGATACTTGGCGGATAAGAAGGATGGCAAAGTGAACAAAGGTATATTTTGATATACAGATTATTGGTGTGTACTTTACTAGTGTTCATAGAAACCCCTGGGTATTTGATACCGGTTCAGTTGCTAAAATTAGTAACTCGAAACGAGAATTGCAGAATGAACAGAGACTAGTTAAAAGGTGAAGTGACGATGTGTGTTGGAAGTGGTTCCAAGATTGATATGATCATCATCGCACACTCCCTATACTTTCGGGATTAGTGTAAAACCTAAATAAATGTTATTTGGCATTTGCATTGAGCATGAATATGATTTGATCATATCTGTTGCAATACGGTTATTCATTTAAAGTCGTAGAATAATTGTTATTCTGTTTACATGAATAAAACCTTCGATGGTCATACACCCATGAAAATAGTTTGTTGGATCTCGATCGTGGTGATACACATATTCATAATATTGAAGCAAAAAGATGCAAGGTTAATAATGATAGTGCAACTTATTTGTGGCACTGCCGTTTAGGTCATAATGGTGTAAAGCGCATGAAGAAACTCCATAGTGATGGACTTTTGGAATCACTTGATTATGAATCACTTGGTGCTTGCGAACCATGCCTCATGGGCAAGATGACTAAAACTCCGTTCTCCGGAACAATGGAGCGAGCAACAGATTTGTTGGAGATCATACATACAGATGTATGTGGACCAATGAGTGTTGAAGCTCGCGGCGGGTATCGTTATTTTCTGACCTTCACTGATGATTTGAGCAGATATGGGTATATCTACTTAATGAAGCACAAGTCTGAAACATTTGAAAAGTTCAAATAATTTCAGAGTGAAGTGGAGAATCATCATAACAAGAAAATAAGAGTTTCTATGATATGATCGTAGAGGTAAAATATTTGAGTTAGCGAGTTTGGCCTTCAGTAAAAATAATGTGAAATAGTTTCACTACTCACGCCACCTGGAACACCACAGTGTAATGGTGTGTCCGAACGTCATAACCATACTTTATTAGATATGGTGCGATCGATGATGTCTCTTACCGATCTACCACTATCGCTTTTGGGGTTATGCATTAGAGACAGCTACATTCACGTTAAATAGGGCACCATCTAAATCCGTGGAGATGACACCGTATGAACTGTGGTTTGACGAGAAACCTAAGCTGTCATTTATTTAAGTTTGGGACTGCGATGCTTATGTGAAAAAGTTTCAACATGATAAGCTCGAACCCAAATCGGAGAAGTAAATCTTCATAGGATACCCAAAAAGAAACTGTTGGGTACACCTTCTATCACAGTTCCGAAGGCAAGGTCTTTGTTGCTAAGAATGGATCCTTTCTAGAGAAGGAGTTTCTCTCGAAAGAAGTGAGTGGGAGGAAAGTAGAACTTGATGAGGTAATTGTACCTTCTCCCGAATTGGAAAGTGGAACATCACAGAAACTAGTTCCAGTGATTCCTACACCAATTAGTGAGGAAGCTAATGATGATGATCATGAAACTTCAGATCAAGTTTCTGCTGAACTTCGTAGATCAACCAGAGTTCGTTCCGCATCAGAGTGGTACGGCAACCCGGTTCTGGAAGTCATGTTACTGGACCATGATGAACCTACGAACTATGAGGAAGCGATGATGAGCCCAGATTCCGCAAAATGGCTTGAGGCCATGAAATCTGAGATGGGATCCATGTATGAGAACAAAGTGTGGACTTTGGTTGACTTGCCCGATGATCGGCAAGCCATCGAAAAATAAATGGATCTTCAGGAGGAAGACTGACGCTGACGGTAATGTTACTGTTTACAAAGCTCGACTTGTTGCGAAAGTTTTTCAACAAGTTCAAGGAGTTGACTACGATGAGACTTTCTCACCCGTAGCGATGCTTAAGTCTATCCGAATCATGTTAGCAATTGCCGCATTTTATGAAATCTGGCAAATGGATAACAAAACTGCATTCTTTAATGGATTTATTAAAGAAGACTTGTATATGATGCAACCAGAAGGTTTTGTCAATCCTAAAGGTGCTAACAAAATGTGCAAGCTCCAGCGATCCATCCATGGACTGGTGCAAGCATCTCGGAGTTGGAATATACGCTTTGATAAGTTGATCAAAGCATATAGATTTATACAGACTTGCGGTGAAGCCTGTATTTACAAGAAGTGAGTGGGAGCACTGCAACCTTTCTGATAAGTATATGTGAATGACATATTGTCGATCGAAAATGATGTAGAATTTTCTGGAAAGCATAAAGGAGTGTTTGAAAGGAGTTTTTCAAAGAAAGACCTTGGTGAAGCTGCTTACATATTAGGCATCAAGATCTATAGAGATAGATCAAGACGCTTGATAAGACTTTCGATGAGTACATACCTTGATAAGATTTTGAAGTAGTTCAAAATGGATTAGTCAAAGAAGGAGTTCTTGCCTGACTTGTAAGGTGTGAAGTTGAGTAAGACTCAAAGCCAGACCACGGCAGAAAAATATAGAGAGAATGAAAGTCATTCCCTATGCCTCAGCCATAGGTTCTATAAAGTATGCCATGCTGTGTACCAAACATGTTGTGTACCTTGCCATGAGTTTGTCAAGGGGTACAATAGTGATCCAGGAGTAGATCACTGTACAGCGGTCAAACTTATCCTTAGTAACTGGATGACTAAGGAAATATTTCTCGATTATGGAGGTGATAAAGAGTTCGTCGTAAAGGGTTACGCCGATGCAAGCTTTGACACTAAATCCGGATGACCCTAAGTATCAATCTAGATGCGTATTGAAAGTGGGAGCAATTAGCTAGAGTAGCTCCATGCAGAGCATTGTAGACATAGAAATTTGCGAAATACATACGGATCTGAATGTGACAGGCCCGTTGACTAAACTTCTCTCACAAGCAAAACATGATCACACCTTATTACTCTTGGGTATTAATCACATAGCGATGTGAACTAGATTATTGACTCTAGTAAACCTATGGCGATGTGAACTATGGGTGTTATTCACATAACGATGTGAACTATCGGTATTAAATCACATGGCAATGTGAGCTAGATTATTGACTCTAGTGCAAGTGGGAGACTGAAGGAAATATGCCCTAGAGGCAATAATAAAGTTGTTGTTTATATTTCCTTATATCACGATAAATGTTTATTATTCATGCTAGAATTGTATTAACCAGAAACTTAGTACATGTGTGAATACATAGACAAAACAGAGTGTCCCTAGTATGCCTCTACTAGACTAGCTCATTGATCAAAGATGGTTATGTTTCCTAACCATAGACATGAGTTGTCATTTGATCAACGGGATCACATCATTAGGAGAATGATGTGATGGACAAGACCCATCCGTTAGCTTAGCACTATGATCGTTTAGTTTTACTGCTATTGCTTTCTTCATGACTTATACATGTTCCTATGACTATGAGATTATGCAACTCCCGAATACCGTAGGAACACCTTGTGTGCAATCAAACATCACAACGTAACTGGGTGATCATAAAGATGCTCTACAGGTGTCTCCAAAAGTGTTCTTGGTGTTGTCATAGATCAAGACTAGGATTTGTCACTCCGAGTGTCGGAGAGGTATCTTTGGGCCCTCTCGGTAATGCACATCATAATAAGCCTTGCAAGCAAAAGACTAATGAGTTAGTCACGAGATGATGTATTACGGAATGAGTAAAGAGACTTGCCGGTAACGAGATTGAACTAGGTATAGAGATACCGACGATCGAATCTCGGGCAAGTAACATACCAATGACAAAAGGAACAACGTATGTTGTTATGCGGTTTGACCGATAAAGATCTTCGTAGAATATGTAGGAGCCAATATGAGCATCCAGGTTCCACTATTGGTTATTGACCGGAGATGAGTCTCGGTCATGTCTACATAGTTCGCGAACCCGTAGGGTCCGCACGCTTAACGTTTGATGACGATCGGTATTATGAGTTTATGAGTTTTGATGTACCAAAGGAGTCGGAGTCCCGGATGAGGCCGGGGACATGACGAGGAGTCTCGAAATGGTCGAGACGTAAAGATCGATATATTGGACGACTATATTCGGACATCGGAAAGGTTCCGAGTGATTCGGGTATTTTTCGGAGTATATGGGCCTTATTGGGCCATACGGGAATAGAGGAGAAAGGCCAAAAGGAAGGAGGCGCGCGCCCCCCTCTGGTCCGAATTGGACAAGGGGTGCAGCCTCCTTTTCCTTCTCCCTCTCCACCTCTTTCCTTCTCTCCTACTCCGGAAAGGAAAGGGGAATCCTACTAGGACTTGGGAGTCCTAGTAGGACTCCCCACACTTGGCGCACCCCCTCTAGGACCGGCCTCTCCCTTGCTCCTTTATATACGGGGGCAGGGGGCACCCTAGGACACACAAGTTGAATTGTTTTAGCCGTGTGCGGTGCCCCTCTCCACAGAAACACACCTCGGTCATACCATTGCAGTGCTTAGGCGAAGCCCTGCGTCGGTAGATACATCATATCTGTCACCACGCCGTCGTGCTGGCGAAACTCTCCCGTGAAGCTCAACTGGATCAAGAGCTCGTGGGACGTCATCAAGCTGAACGTGTGCTGAACGCGGAGGTGCCGTACGTTCGGTGCTTGATCGGTTGGATCGTGAAGAAGTTCGACTACATCAACCGCGTCACTTGACGCTTCCGCTCCCGGTCTACGAGGGTGTGTAGACACACTATCCCCCTCGTTGCTATGCATCTAGTAGATAGATCTTGCGTGATCGTAGGAAATTTTTGAAAATACTACGTTCCCCAACAATGTATTAGTAGCTATGTGTTTGATCTCTCTCTCTCTCTCTCTCTCTCTCTCTCTCTCTCTCTCTCTCTCTCTCGTGTTCTTGAGATGGCACGATCTTGAGATATCGCGAGCTTTTCTACTATAGTTGGATCTTATGATGTTTCTCCCCCTCTACTCTTTTGTAATGGATTGAGTTTTCCCTTTGAAGTTATCTTATCAGATTGAGTCTTTAAGGATTTGAGAACACTTGATGTATGTCTTGCATGTGCTTATCTGTGGTGACAATGGGATATCACGTGATCTACTTGATGTATGTTTTGGTGATCAACTTGCGGGTTCAGTGACCTTGTGAACTTATGCATAGGGGTTGGCACACGTTTTCGTCTTGACTCTCCGGTAGAAACTTTGGGGCACTCTTTGAAGTTATTTGTGTTGGTTGAATAGATGAATCTGAGATTGTGTGATGCATATCGTATAATCATGCCCACGAATACTTGAGGTGACAATGGAGTATCTAGGTGACATTGGGGTTTTGGTTGATTTGTGTCTTAAGGTGTTATTCTAATACGAACTCTAGGATAGATCGAACAGAAAGAATAGCTTCGTGCTATTTTACTACGGACTCTTGAATAGATCGATCAGAAAAAATAACTTTGAGGTGGTTTCGTACCCTACCATAATCTCTTCGTTTGTTCTCAGCTATTAGTGACTTTGGAGTGACTCTTTGTTGCATGTTGAGGGATAGTTATATGATCCAGTTATGTTATTATTGTTGAGAGAACTTGCACTAGTGAAAGTATGAACCCTAGGCCTT
Source organism: Secale cereale (assembly GCA_902687465.1). Taxonomy (NCBI): domain Eukaryota; kingdom Viridiplantae; phylum Streptophyta; class Magnoliopsida; order Poales; family Poaceae; genus Secale; species Secale cereale. The sequence continues at coordinate 873,510,145 of LR738712.1, read as the reverse complement.
GCTGTTTTTATATTTTTATATTACAAAAACCTATATCTACCATCCATATTGCACTTGTATCACCATCTCTTCGCCGAACTAGTGCACCTATACAATTTACCATTGTATTGGGTGTGTTGGGGACACAAGAGACTCTTTGTCATTTGGTTGCAGGGTTGTTTGAGAGAGACCATCTTCATCCTACGCCTCCCATGGATTGATAAACCTTAGGTCATCCACTTGAGGGAAATTTGCTACTGTCCTACAAACCTCTGCACTTGGAAGCCCAACAACGTCTACAAGAAGAGGGTTGCGTAGTAGACATCACTAACCATGCGGATTACGTGAAGGGCGAAGACCTCTGGATCAGCCGCCTCATCGTCGTCGCTGAGTGATACGTCCACTTTGCATCATGCTTTTACGTTGATATTTATTGCACTATGGGCTGTTATTACACATTATGTCACAATACTTATGCTTTTTCTCTCTTATTTTACAAGGTTTACACAAAGAGGGAGAATGCCGGCAGCTGGAATTTTGGGCTAGAAAAGGAGCAAACACTGGAGACCTATTCTGCATAACTCAAAGAGCCCTGAAACTCCACGAAACTCTGTTTCAGAAAATATAAAAAATATCTGGCGAAAGAGGTACGAGAGGGGGGCCACCCATTGTCCACGAGGGTGGGGGCGCGCCCCCTGCCTCGTGGGCCACCTGGTGACCCCCCGATGCCCATCTTCTGCTATATGAGGTGTTTTGACCTAGAAAAATCATAAGGAGGCTTTCGGGACGAAGCGCCGCCGTCTCGAGGCGGAACCTTGGCGGAACCAATCTAGGGCTCCGGCGGAGCTGTTCTGCCGGGGACACTACCCTCCAGGAGGGGGAAATCGTCACCGCCCTCATCACCAACAACTCTCCCATCTTGGGGAGGGTTATCTTCATCAACATCTTCACCAACACCATCTCCTCTCAAACCCTAGTTCATCTCTTGTATCCAATCTTTGTATCAAAACCTCAGATTGGTACCTGTAGGTTGCAAGTAGTGTTGATTACTCCTTGTAGTTGATGCTAGTTGGTTTACTTGGTGGAAGATCATATGTTCAGATCCATTATGCATATTAATACCCCTCTGATTATGAACATGAATATGATTTGTGAGTAGTTACGTTTGTTCCTGAGGACATGGGAGAAGTCTTGCTATAAGTAGTCATGTGAATTTGGTATTCGTTCGATATTTTGATAAGATGTATGTTTTCTTTCCTCTAGTGGTGTCATGCGAACGTCGACTACATGAAACTTCACCATTGTTTGGGCCTAGAGGAAGGCATTGGGAAGTAATAAGTAGATGATGGGTTGCTAGAGTGACAGAAGCTTAAACCCTAGTTTATGCGTTGCTTCGTAAGGGGCTGATTTGGATCCATATGTTTCATGCTACGGTTAGGTTTACCTTAATAATTCTTTTATAGTTGCGGATGCTTGCAATAGAGGTTAATCATAAGTGGGATGCCTGTCCAAGTAAGGGCAGCACCCAAGCACCGGTCCACCCACATACCAAATTATCAAAGTAATGAACGTGAATCTTATGAGCGTGATGAAAACTAGCTTTGCTGGAATTTTGTCTTATGGGCCAGCCAACCCAATATTAATTTCAGAAATTCCTAATAAATCCTAGAGGCCCACTTAGCCCATTCGTGCAAGGCAAGGGGCACTACTAAAGTTTAGTCCAACATTGCTAGCTTAGAGGGAGTTGGACCTCTTTATAAGGGAGGCTCTTTCTCCACTTGTACGAGCATGAGAACAAGAGGGACATCCAAGCGCGCTCCTCCTCCGCCGCCCGCCTCGCCACGCCACGCCTGTTTTCTGTAGTGGACACTGAATCCGAACAGCGCGCCTCTTCGGCTGCAGCCTGTTCGTTTCACCTCCATCCGAACGACGCACCTCTTCGGCTGCAGCCCGTTCCCTTCAGCTCCCGTCGCTGTCTTCTCGCCTCCTTCTCTTGCTCCTATAAAAGGGAGGTCGCTCCTCCTCAGAGAGACGCACCAGAACTACTTCCCCCTCTCGCCCTCGGTTCCATCCCTGAGCTGTTGTTGTCTTCCTCATCCCGACTTGCGGCGTGCACCGCAGGTCGGGACAGTAGGCCTCCAAAACCGCACCACTATGGGTCCTGTACGGGAGAAGGGTGATAAGGTTTTTGGGGAGCGCTGAGCGCGACTACTGGCTGCTTCATCACGGACGATCCGGTCGCCACCGACGACTTCTTCCCTGACGTCGACAACCTCTTCGACGACATGGCCGGCGAGGACACTGCGCCTAAAATAGTGGCTTCTGCTCCTGCTACGTATGTTCTTATACTCTCTCTGTTTGAGGTTCTGCTTCAGTTTCTAGCACTAGTGTCTGCCCTAGATATGTTTGGTTCCAGTTTACATATGCATATACTATTTACCTTCTCTCTGTTAGATCGCATGACTTGTTTTATCTCTTCTATATTAGTCATGTTTTATCTACTATTTCTGTTAATAAAATCACTTGGTAAATTGCTCATAACAATCTAAAAACCTTATTATAGGCAATTTACCCCAAGTGGTTTTGCTACTTCCATGAGACCTCCTGTGTTCGAGGGTATCCACTATAAGAGGTGGCGCATGAGAGCAGTCTTATGGTTTCAAACCATGAGTTGCTATGACGCCACTCTTGGCAAACCTGAAGGAGATTATGATGCTCAACAAAAACAAGCTTTTCTGAAAATGGATACCCTATTTAGGGCTGCTCTCTTGAGTGTTCTTGGTGAGAAGATAGTTGATGCTTATGCGTCAATTGATAATGGGAAAGATATGTGGGACGCACTTGAGGCCAAGTTCGGGGTCTCGGATGCCGGTACTGAGTTGTACATCATGGATCAATTCTATGATTACAGAATGACTGAAGAGCGCTCCGTGGTTGAGCAAGCTCATGAGATACAATCATTTGCTAGAGAACTTCAGCACTTCAATTGTATGCTACCGGACAAGTCTGTTGCCGGGGGTATCATCACTAAGCTTCCTCCTTCGTGGAGGAACTTTGCTACCTTACTGAAGCATAAGAGGTAGGAGTTTTCCGTTTCGGATCTCATTGGTACTCTTGATGTGGAAGAAAAGGCGAGAGCAAAGGACACACGTGCTCGAGGTATTGAGGGAGGATCTAGTGCCAATCTGGTACAGAAGAAAAACTTCCAGCCCCACAAGTTCAAGAACAAGGGCAAGTTTGATGGTAAAGCAAAGTTTGATGGGAAGAACAAGGCTGTACAACACACAAACTTCAAGAAGAAGAATGACAAGAAGAAAGGTGTTTGTCATGTGTGTGGAGATCCTGATCATTGGGCTCCTAGTTGCCGTAATTGCTATGACAAGCATCATCTTGGGAAAGGCGGCAAGAGCGTCAATGTTGTCATTGGAGACACTGACATGAAGGATGATGGGTATGATATATTTCCCACTATTCTTTCAATATGTCATTCTCCTGATTAATTGGTTGATTGACACAGGTGCTAATGTGCATGTATGCGGTGATATTTCCATGTTTTCATCTTACCAGACCGCGGGGACTTCAGCCGTGCTGTTGGGAAACGGTTCAAGTGCTTCTCTTCGTGGTGTTGGCACGGTCGATCTAAAGTTTACTTCGGGGAAGATCGTGCGGCTGAAGAACGTGCATTATGTCCCCTCCGTCAATAAGAATCTTGTTAGAGGATCTCTGTTATGTAGAGATGGCTACAAGCTTGTCTTTGAGTCGAATAAATTTGTAATATCCAAGTATGGAACGTTTGTGGGTAAGCCTATGAGTCAAGAGGCCTGTTTCGTTTATCCTTATCACATGTTTGCAATAAAGTTGTTAATCATGTTTGCAACAATAGTGAATCAAATGTGTGGCATTCATGTTTGTGTCATGTTAACTTTGGTTGCATCTCGTGACTAGCCAAATTAAACTTAATCCTTAGTTTCACCACCGTCAAGGAATCTAAGTGTCAAGTTTGTGTGCAAGCTAAGCAACCTCGTAAGTCTCACACGATTGCGGAAACGAGAAATCTTGCACCACTAGAGCTCATACATTCAGATCTATGTGAAATGAATGGTGTTTTGACAAAAGGTAGAAATAAATATTTCATGACGTTAATTGATGACTCCACTAGATAATGTCAACGTGTATCTTCTGAAATCTAAGAACGATGCTTTGAACTTTTTCAAGATCTATAAAGCTGAAGTGGAAAACCAACTTGATCGTAAGATTAAGAGGCTTAGGTCCGACCGTGATGGAGAGTATTTTTCCAATGAATTTGATGCTTTTTGTGCGGAACATGGTATAATCCATGAGAGGGCGCCTCCCTATTCACCTCAGTCAAATGGGGTGGCCGAAAGAAAGAACCGTACTCTAACTGATTTGATTAACGCCATGTTAGATACATCGGGTCTATCCAAGGCATGGTGGGGGGAGGCGATATTGACTGCATGTCATGTCCTAAACTGAGTTCCCACAAAGAACAAAAAATAACTCCAATCGAGGAATGGGAGAAGAAAAGGTTAAAACTCTCTTATCTACGAACCCGGGGTTGTTTGGCGAAAGTCAATGTGCCAATCTCAAAGAAGCGCAAACTTGGACCAAAGACTGTGGATTGTGTTTTCCTGGGATATGCTTTTCGAAGCATTGGATATAGATTCTTGATTGTAAAATCCGAAGTATCTGACATGCATGTCAGTACAATCATGGAGTCAAATGATGCAACTTTCTTTGAAGATATATTTCCCATGAAGGATATGGCTACCTCATCTACTCAGGAGATGCCTAGTTCATCGAATCAAGAATCAGTTACAATTACTGAACCTACCATTTCGATGGAATACTTTGAAAAATCCGTGGAGGAGAACAATGACGTTCCTACTAGGAGCAAGAGACAGAGGACTGCAAAGTCCTTTGGGGATGATTTTATTGTCTATATAATAGATGAAACTCCCAGTTCTATTTCAGAGGCCTATGCATCTGAAAATGCTGACTACTGGAAGGAAGCAGTTCGTAGTGAGATGGATTCCACTTTGACGAATAAAACTTGGGAGATTACTGATCGTCCCTATGGGTGCAAACCTATAGGATGCAAATGAGTATTAAAGAAGAAGCTTAGGCCTAATGGTACTATTGAAAAGTACAAGGCACGGCTCGTGGCTAAGGGTTATACCCAAAAGGAAAGTGAAGACTTCTTTGATACTTACTCACATGTGGCGCGATTGACCACCATTCGAGTTCTACTTTCACTAGCCACCTCACATGGTCTTCTCGTTTATCAAATGGATGTTAAGAATGCTTTCCTAAATGGAGAGTTGGATGAGGAAATTTATATGGAACAATCAGATGGGTTTGTAATAGATAGTCAGGAAGGAAAAGTGTGCAAGTTGCTGAAGTCTGTAGTGCCCGTCAAGGAGTAGCCTAGCCAGTGTTGCTTAGATCCATTTCTCATGGACTAAGATGAGATCCTGTATGTAGTCTGTAGTGCCCGTCAGATTCGTCGAGCAAGGGTGACATTGTATCTGTGATTTCTGTGACAATGGCGAAAGATGCAATCATTTCAGTCTCTTGTTCTACAAATGGCTGCCATTATTTCTATCTCTGCAATTGATCTTGCGAAATACAGTACGCTCTTCTGGCATTCGAAATTTTCCATTGATCTGTAATTTTCAGCCATTTATCTTAACCTCCTTGTGAAGTTCACTGATCTATGAAGAATTAGCACTTAGGAATCCTGATGATCCACCACCTCTCCCTGCGTGGCAGCTTAGAAATTGATGATGGTGCTAGTTAATTTGGATAAGCAAGATGCTTCAGAAGTCCTGGAGTCAAACATTTCAAATTAGATCTTGAGCATGCCAAAGCATTTTGCAGACCAGAAGTTCCGATAGTTTGATGTAGGTACCAAAATCACAGAGCCGCGAACGTTTTGACTGCTAGATGCAAACTGAAATAACTAGCCAGATGAGGTGCTGATTTTGTATAACCAGCTAAGGCAGAAACAGACATTGAGAAATTTAGATAGGATTTCTTTTTTGGGTGAAACATTTTAGATAGGATTAGTCTGGCCCTTCAAAGAGTCCAGTAGAAAAATGTTCTCCACTGGAGTGCACAGGTAAATAAGCAAAATAATAATAATAATCGCGAGTGGGGTAAATAAGCAAGTTTTTGTTTTTTTGCACTGAGTACGCAAGATTTCAGTAAAACTGATGAATACAAAAATAGATTAAATGCAGACTGGGTATACATTCTTTTTTTATCAAGAAATTTTTCTTTTTCTTTTTGAGAATAAGGACGATTTTTTATGAGCACACCTCCAATACAAGAGTAAACGATCACTTCCGGGGTGAGCTGAGAGCGTGGCGCGCTCTCAGCCACCTCCACGTGTCGCGTCCTGTGTGCTTTCTTCGGGATTTTTTTTTTCGCACGCATTTTCGTCTTTTTAGATGGTTCCGATTTTTTCAATTTTTAGTTTTCCACATGTCAATCATAGCTTCTCGACATGTTTTTTTATAAAATATAATTGCGCGAAGAAACGCCTTTTTCTTTCTTTCGTAAGAGACACGGTTTTGCTTTAAATAGGCATGATTTTTTGTACGTGAGACGCGCAATCATGGCTCTTGAAAACGAAATAAATCGTGTTTTCACTTTTTCCTTTCTACGAGAGGCACGGGTTTGCTTACGACAGAGGCACGGCGGTGCCTCTCCAAAACGAAAAAAAATGTGTTTTTTTCGCGAGAGGCACGATTTTGCTTCTGTGAGAGGTACGGCTGTGCCTCTTGGAAACGGAATAAAAAACACGTTTTCTCTTCTTTTTTTTCTTTTCCGAGAGGCACATTTTTGCTTCCGCGAGAGGCACAACTGTGCCTTTTGGAAATGAAAACACACATTATCTTTTTTTTCTTGAGAGGCACGGTTTTGCTTTCGCGAGAGGCACATATTTGCTTCTCGCCTCTCCGAAAATGCTTTCAGAAAGTGAAAAAACTTTCTTCCGGTTCGGTTTTTTCAAAAAAAAAATCGTGAAAAAAGTTATTCGTCAAAATCTATCAACATGTGATCTAGTTATGAAGATGTCAACACGAGGAATACAATGGTGTAAACGGTTCGAGATTTGGACGCACGGTTTAAGAGATAAAATATTTTGAATAAACATATGTATAAAAAAAAGAAAAGCTCTCAAGCTTTGACAAGTGGCACACATGCAACGCATCACTTGTCATAATCTATGAAGGTGATAACGATTTTTTGAAGGAGTACTGCTCAAATAGTGATTTTGAAATACGCCGCTTCGCATCGGTAGCGTATCCAGGCCCACCATCATATTCTATTTATTTTCTTATGCTTTTCTAGTTTATACCTCATGTTCTGTCCGGTTAATTTTTTCTCCATCTTGCTTCCCTGTTGAAAATTTGTTTGGGAAAAGAGGCATGTGGTATTTTCGAAGTTCGGGGGCGATTGGTTGGATATTTTCCGCTTTAGAAAAACAAGTTAGGAAAAACATTTTAGATGTTTCATGCTGGCTAATGTTTTTTTGAATGCGGTATAGACTTTTTAATCTTTGGGCATAGACTGACATGTATGTTGATGCATAATGTAGACATATTCAAATAAATCACTTTTGTGCATCGGCATGAACTGTGATTCTGGTTCGATTTGTGGTACGGTCGAACACGCTCATAGCACTTTTTTTAAGAGAAAAGGCGCCGGCCGAGCCCGAGAGGAGCACGAACCTAGCCGGACTTTGAATTAACAAAGCCATCAACCGGCCAGGATTACGGGTGCACCACATTACAAAGGGAAGAATGCAATGCAAGGCAGAAAGAAGATATATAGAGCTAGGCAGAACAGCACAATGGCAACAATAGAGCATCGTTCCCGACGACCATCACTACGCCTACACCAACTAGCCAACTAGGTACTTGGGAGGAGGGACATGCCGTGCAAGCATTAAGCGCCGGCTACATCTATGGCCAAACTTGGGCAACACTTGAGCTGTCTCCACCGTCGCAAAGGGCCACTACCCTTTCACCCAGGCTTGATGGGTGCCGCACCGTCGACCAACAGAGTGGCCACACATAGCCCAGCTCCAGGTGACCGAGCTGTCATAGGAGAAGCAGACAACGCTGACCCACGAGCAACGGAAGGCCAACTCGACGAGAATCAAAATCGGCATCGGCAGGACGGAACAAGGGACGCGAGCTGCCGGACGAAGGCGCGCATCCAAGGCAAAGACCTAAGAAGAAGAGCAGGACAACCAGGCCGCCATGCATTGGAGCCGAGACACCGACCGCCCCACCACCAAGAGCAACTCCCGATCGCCGCCTCCAAGAAGGAACACGCCACCGAGGTGTCGTCGACGCCCAGACCAGGGGAGAACCGGCTTTCGCGGGAGCTCAGGGAGGAGGCGGGAAGGGGAGGGTCCACCCCAAAGCCTCCAAGGAGGAGCTCGACGCCAAAGACGTCGACTTTGGGGGGCTGCCTCGCCGGCCAGTGGTTTCCCCCGAAACCACACCCAAACGCCAGATCCGGCCATCCGGCACCACGGGGCGATGGACACCGCTGCCAGGGACCAGCGCCGGCACGGATCGGAGCAGATCGGGCCGGCACCGAAGCTTCACCATGGTGCCGGGCGAACTGCGAGGGGCCGCCGATGCGCCATCGTCCGTGACCTCCACGCTGCCTACATAGCCGTGGGATGCCACCCACCGGCACCCGTCGGCGCCCGACCGGGGCCGCCGCCCCGGGGCCGCAGCCCTCCATCCGACGAACAATCTTGTAACAAGCCCGGACGAATGCAATGGTTCCCTTGTGTATCTCGCATTGTTGATGAATCAACAGAGTGAGAGACCTGCCTCAAAAAAGAAATCAATAGACCAGGGGACCGTACGTCGTCCCACGTTCGCGAGTGCGCTGCGCGGGAGTCCGCAGCCCATCGATCCCGGCGTACGTTCTAGCCACCTCATCGATCCGCGGCAAAGCGCATCGGGTCCGTCCGTCCGAAGCACCACCCAACGGCTGGAACCACTCCACGCCACCGATCCGAGGCACCATCCACTCCGCCAACCGCAGCCCACCTCCCTCCTTCCTCCTCCTCCCCGCTCCCTACATAACCTCGCCGCCCCCATCCGTCTCTGCACACCACAGCATCCGCAGCCCCCCTCACACCCCACCCCTCCACACGCTCCAACCACCACCACCACCAGCGGTACCCATGGCGCCCAAGGCAGCAGAGAAGAAGCCGGTGGTGGCCACGGCGGAGAAGACGACGGCGGGGAAGAAGCCCAAGGCGGAGAAGCGGGCGCCGGCGTCCAAGGAGGCCGGCGGCGAGGGGAAGACGAGGGGCCGGAAGAAGGGCAGCAAGGCCAAGAAGGGCGTGGAGACGTACAAGATCTACATCTTCAAGGTGCTCAAGCAGGTGCACCCCGACGTCGGCATCTCCTCCAAGGCCATGTCCATCATGAACTCCTTCATCAACGACATCTTCGAGAAGCTCGCCGGCGAGTCCGCCAAGCTTGCCCGGTACAACAAGAAGCCCACCATCACGTCAAGGGAGATCCAGACCTCCGTCCGCCTCGTCCTCCCCGGCGAGCTCGCCAAGCACGCCGTCTCCGAGGGCACCAAGGCCGTCACCAAGTTCACCTCCTCCTAGGCTGGCTTCCTCGTCGTCGTTTCATGACGAGCTGATGGCTATCAGGCAGGCGTCGTGTATGTAGTTGGCGGCAGTATGGTGTTACAATCTCTGTAAGAATTGTGCTGCTTGCGGCCTTGAAAGAAATGGTGATGCTGCTGTTTGATTCAATGTTCGTGTGTGCTTGCCTGTCGCTCCAGAGTTCAGACTCTTCTTGATGCCATTTGTTCATGTCAGCAAGTTTTTTCCTTTTTTGTGCGAGATTATTTCAGCAAGTTTCTAAGTCAGCAGATAGAAACCTCTGATTTTAATTCTACAATCTTTGAATTTTGAAATTTTGAAATTCTGTAAATTCATGAATTTTGCGGTTCTTATTTGTTTCCCTCTTTTGGCGCTATGTAAGTTTTTTCTTAACCTACATGTTGTTGCTGCCATTTGAGTAGAGCTGAAGTTGGCGAGCCTTGTTAATTTCTCACGGAATATTCCAAGTTTTTTCCTCAGTGGACCTGTCATCCATATGGCAAGAAGCCAAGAACAGCTTGCCAACTACTACTGTTCGGAAATTCAGAATGCATTAGGTTCAGATTAGCTTCTCGAGATAAATTTGAGGTTACTTTTCGCAAAAAGAAGAAGAAGAGACAAATTAGAGGCAGTGCATTCAAGAGTCAAGGAACACGCCAGATGCAACCATCATCTTTTTAGGATGGCGCACAGAAAGTTTGCTGCTGCTGCTATTGAGTATTGAGACGCCTGAGTTTTTTTTCTCTATACATGTTTATACTACACTAGCTAATTTTGTCTTTCTTCTGCTACTACACTTGGTAATTTTGTGATCACGAAGCCACCAATTTTGTCAACGTGCAAAGTTTTTCTAATGATTCTTTGCATAGAAGTTTATAGTTTGAATTTCTGTAGTTAGTTCATGAATGCTGCTTTGTTAGCTTTCTCATTGTCCACGCACTTTGGCGCCATATCAAAATTTCAAACCTCTACCGTTGGCACCCAGGCCTCGTGCTGCGAGGCAGCCTGGAGGAATTTGAACTTTTGGAGGGCGCGGCAAGCACTGCCAGCAACAGAGGCATTTCAGCTGCGACTGTAGTTGACATGCATTCAAACCTTGGGGATATCATAGGGAGTTTGACGGAATGTTTGGAGAGGATTGCTACATGCACCTCACCTCAAATTAGGCTGTTTTAGCAGGTGAACGGTGCTATGTGTGTTGAAAGAGTTATTTGGGTCCTGTTTTAATCGTTTTTATTTCTAATTTTCTTGATCTTTAGCAGATGCATCATCCCCCTTCCCCTCTTAATGCAGAGGTAGAGCTCCTGCCGTCAAAGTCAAAATAGATGCAAAAGCAACAAATGTAGTTGAACGAATTTTCTAAACCAAAAATAGAAGTCGGAATGAGAGAAATGATTTTAGGGGACTGAAGCTCGACAAACAGAAAAGGTGGAGTGGGAAAAAATGATTTGAGTGTCTGAAGGAACAACTTACAGCGCTAAAGAGGCAGTTTAGGTTACAAGAGAACCAATAGAACTTGAGGTATACCCTTTGCTAAATCCAGTAGTACAAAACAACCAAGGCTCCATGGACATACGGCGAAAACAATCTGGCACAACAACATATGCCTATGCTTTTTTCTTCGATAAAGGGTGTTTTTTTATTGGCTCATAATGTAGCATCGAGGGATACAATCATAATGAATACACACCCGTCCTATGCATAATTAGGATGCATACAACCAACAAAGACACGCACTAACCGACCACACCGAAAAAAAGTAAAGTCATATAAGACCAAAGACATGCCTATGCGAAGGAAAAAAACCAAGCAATAAAATAACAATTGACGATATATAGGAGTGACCATCAACACCAACCATTTCTTGAGAACACAAGGACTACGAACAACACATGCCTAGGTACAAATGGTGAAGTGGGTTTTCCATTAGTAAGAAAGAGTGAAAACTGGTAAACTAAAATGAACTTCATAGCGGCCTTGGCCATGGATATTTCTTACATTGGAGCTGGTAAATCTGGTAGGCGATGACTTTTTTCGACAAATGGTGAATTTATTGGCCCAAAACGAAGCATCAAGAGGATACAAACACAATGAGCACACCCGGCCTCTGCATAGCTAGAATGCACACAACCAACACCAACACACGCACACAAGAACACGCCAATAAATAGCAAAGTCATATAAGACCAAAGCTATGCGCAGATGAGAAAAAAAAAACCTAAAGCGATCAAATCCACAATCGGCAAACTACATCATTGACAATATCCGCACCAACCATCTTATTACACCAAACGAATGACGAGATTCTTCAACAAGAACACCTTCAGGAAGGGAGCGATGCTCAATAGCCGCCGTCACCGGATCCAACCACCTAAGGTCAGAATATAGATTTTCACCCTGAAGAACTAGTCCAAGCATATCCGAGCAATGCCTTCAACAAGGTAACGAGGTAAAAACATCGCCATTGCGAGGCATAACCAACTCGGGTCACCTTGGCTTTCACCCCGGAGCTCGAGACTGGGTGCCTAGTAGCACCACCATCAAGTCACTCAAGTGTTATCGCCACCACTTTTCCACGAGCCCAACAGTCGTCACCGCTGCACCACCATCCCTCTACGTCAAGTCGTTGTCCATAGTTTGCATCTCACCGTGATGTCAACCACCGAATCTAGAGGCAGAAACCCTCAAAGAGAAATAGGGGCATTTCCATGGGAATTGTTGGTACAATTACAGATACAGTTTGTTGTTCTTGGTCACTTTTTCAGCAAGATCTTGCAAGAGAGTCCGCTATTTGGACCCTTCTGGTTTAGGATCATGAGACCCGAACTACAAACATAATCTATTTTCTTGACAATAGATCGAGAATCCATCATCAATTTACTGACTTGGCAAATTGGCAATCCATCCAAAACGGCAGCCTGAAACATGTCTTTGAGAATCATTTGCTTAGCTTGGTAGATTCTGCAAGGCATCCAAGCTTCTGCCTATTCTTTCTTCTATCCAGGCAAGTCTCCTCTCAAGGTTTAGTACACTGGCATGAATAACCCTAATACCAACATGTAATAATCAGCGTGTCCAACACAAACAAGACTACTGGTTATTGTTTTCTTTCTATATTGAAGATAGCCATCTGATCTCGGACACTTCCTTGGCGGCATATAACAAAATCCATGGTCTTCCATATCTGACTTGATACTTAGTATCCCTGATGATGATGATGAAGAAAAGCACCTTGGGCCGACAAAATTTCCATCCCGACTCGTTTATTCACTCCAGTTGTGGTTTGCATTTCCTCCATGTGTGCTTTTGGATTCTCATCCTACAATGCAACAGATTTAGCCATCAAGTCAACAACATCACCCCCAAAAGAGATGTAGCAAATCCTCAAGGTACCACATTGTACAAATTTTAAGCTCGGATATGCTGAGAATAAATAGAGATTTTTTTACGATTAACAATTGTTTTTCCATTTATCTTTTAGTTTTATAATCTGTCTGTTTCTCAAAAATAAAACCAGTCGTGTTTGGTTTCTATAATCATTTACATTTTCTTTCATGCTGATTTTGTTCCTGAAATAACATTCATAGATAGAAGGTTGTTAATGGTTTGTAGCCAAGGTTCAAAAATGCTACATCCATAGAGATTAGAAGTTCAAAATAAATATAGTATGTGATTAGAGAAAAATAGAAAACTCTTTCCGAATAGCAACTTTATTGTTTTTAATCTTTTAAATTTATAATATGGCAGTTCCTCAAAATAAGGCAAAATATTATTCAAACCAATTTGTGTTTGGTTTATAAATCTTTTGTGTTTTTTTGTTCTGATTTGTTCCTGAAATAGTATCCATACATAGAACCTTGTTAATGGTTTGCACTATTGGTCCAGATCGAAAGGCACTAGGCACTAGGCGGGCGTTTTGTGATAATTCATGACGAATATTATTAAATACAGGATGAATAATTCCAATAATTTTTAATTATTTTTAATACCCCAAAATACATTTTCTTAGTACACGAAGAACATTTCTAGTACATGGTGTTTTTTTTTAAAAAGCACATAGATTATTGTTAGTGAAATATAAATATTTTTACACACTATTTTTTTAAATAAAGTCTTGTCATTTTCAATAAATTGTAAAACATTCTAAAGTCTTATCATTTTCAATAAATTGTAAAACATTCTGGATATAAATCAAAATATTTTTAACCAATAAATGTTTCCAATAAATTATTCTTTAATACACAAAGAACAACTTTTAAATAAGTAGTAGCTAATATATTTTTAATACATAATAAAAATTACATGTTCAACGTTTTTAATATACATAAACATTTTTAGTACTCCCTCGTTCCAAAATGTAGTGCGTATAGATTTTTTGAAAAGTTAAACTTTGCAAACTTTGATCAAATTTTTAGAGAAAAATAAGAATACCAAATATATAAAATACTCCTTCCGTCCAAAAATAACTATCTTGATACATCCATTTGAGGACAATTATTTCTGTACAGAGGTAGTGTGAAACTACATCTTATGATAAGTATAATTATATATATGTTTGGCAATCTAGATGTAAATGTTTCTTTTAAAAAATAAGCCTAACTTGGTGAGGTTTGACTTCTCAAAAAATCTATATACGGTACATTATGGAACGGAAGGAGTACATGCCAAAACATATCTCGAAACATGGGGACCATTTTTTAGAAAGTGATTTCATAAACGGTATGGGAAAAGGAAAAAAGAAATAAACAGGAGAAAGGAAACCCTAAAAGGGAAAACAATAAATGTATAAAATAAGAAGGAATTGGAAAGTAAATACGAAAGAAAAATTAAGGTGAAAGAAACAGGAAAACAAGAAGAAAAAAAGTGGTAAACCAGGAGTTAAACATAAAAAATATGCACATAAACCACCCATCCCATAGAAAACTAGAGCTAAAACCAGGGAGGCAAACCCCCATACGTTGCCTGAGCCATGACCCATGTCGAGATTGCTAGAGGCGAGTACATGTCATATCTACCAACAAGGGAGATATATTTCACAAAAACAAACAAGCAAATGGGAACCGCTCCCAATACATAACAGAGCGGCTCAAGGCTTCTTTATGCACTAAACCACTACGAGCTCGACGTACTTTCGCGATGATGATGCCTTCGTTGCATATGAATTCCAAATGCCATCTTGTTTCCCTACTCATGAAGTCCACTCTCCGAACCAACTCCCATCGGTGTCTTTTAAGAGCATCTCCAATGAACGCATTCCCCGTATAAGAAAAGGACTTGCCTTGCCGTCCAAATCATCAAAATCTAATCAAATTCGGACTTCTCACGACCTCCGGCCCGGATGTCCGGCTCTAGGCCCGGATGATCCGCCCAAGCCCAGATTTCTAACATCAGTCCACTAATCGGGCCGTAACTTTTTCATATGAACTCGGATTAAGATGATTTTTATATCAAAATCAACTGTCTCGACGAGACGCACAATTTTCATGCTGAACACTTTTTGATATGAGGCAATCTTGAGGGTGTTTCGGGTCGTTTTCGAAAGTCTGCAGCAGAAAAAACTGTCCGGACGTCCGGACGATTGTCCGGATTGTCCAGCCTCACCCGAATCATCCGGGAGTAGACCCAGATCATCCGGCTTCAGCGTAAACCTTCTGTTGTCTTGGTCAAATTTTCGGCCCCGGTCAGATGACCTGGACCCCAGTCCGGATGATCCGGCCATGCAGTGTTGCAGCACACAGTTTTGGCTGTAACTTTCGCATACGACCTCGGATTAAGAAGATTTTTATATCAAAATCGTCCGTTTCGACGAGACAAAGAACTTTGCTGTTGAAGAATTTTTCATCCGAGGTCATCTTAATTAGCTTTCGTGCCATTTTCTAATCTGATGTCAATACAGGTATCTCCGAAATTGTCATATCTTTTGCACTTGAGCTCCGTTTCGGTCCATCTTCATATTTATATCGATTATCTTGACGGGGGCCATCAAATGGTGGCATGAACTCATAATTTTAACATCATCCCATTATAGCCTCAAGTCACTCTTTGCGATCATCCCATTTTTGAGCGTCAACACATGCCCCCCTATTTTTCGGCAAAGCTAGCGTGCCGAAAAATAACTTGTACCTTGTTGGTTCTAAGGATGATGTCAACACTCCATCGACCATTTATATGCTTAGGGCGATAATTATATATCGGCCATATGGATCAACACCAAAATGTTGCTAATCAAATGAATGATGATGTGGTAAAACCCTTGCATGATGTAAGAAGTTATATTGCGTCCATGGATTAAAATAAGTCCATGGAGGGTAACCAGTCAGACATGAGGATGAATTCCATGTGATCGGCATAAATGGCATAATTGGTGAATGTGGATAATGTGTGCACTGAGGACGTTGAAACCTTCGGCTTGGTCGTTCATAATTTTCACTCCTTTCCTTCTTTACCTTTGTCACACTTCTTTCGATGGAAGCTTGCGCACCATTCTTCTTTTGAGTACTTCCTTTGGGAACCCATGCCATATTTCTCTTTTCAAGCTCTTGTGCACTAAGTTTTTGTAATTTATTCTTTTGCCAATATGATAAGCCGAGTGGGCACCCCGGCTGCGATTTTGTTTGAAGCAATGGCAATTCTTGTTCTACCTTGTGCACTTTCAACTCCTTTTCTTCACACTTGGCACTTTGATTTTCAACGGTTGATTGCTTTACTTATTTGCCTTTTGTAGCCAATGTCAACACTTTAATTGGCTCTTTGTCATTTGAGATCGAATCTGAAGTAGCACACTTACGACCATCTTTCTTGACCCGGTATACTTGCTTGACCACCTCTTTCTTCGTCCATGGGCTCCGGACCGATTCCTTTTCATTGAAACGGTCTTTAACATGTGATTGTTCAAATGTTGATCTTCTCGGAGCTGTATAATAGTGATGAGATGGTTTAAAATAAGATGGAAAATGTGCCCTTGCATCATACATGTCCCATGATGGATATGGATCTACATGAGGATAGAGAGGCATCCACGGTATTGGCATTGGCGGCCCAAAATAAGGATACGAATATGTTGCATGAAAATTATCACTTTGCCAATACCGATCCTCACATTTGCGCCTTGGGGGTGATCCTGGTTTCTTTGCATGATTTGGCCGACAAGCATTCTTATGTTCACTCTTCTTTTGATATTTTTCCAATAGTTCCGTGAAAGTGAATTTCGACCTTTTACCTTTGTGCTTACCTCGGCCTTTGCTTTCTATTGGTTTATTTTCATAAATCATTGACTTTGCTTGCTGCCCCCCCCCCCCAGTCCTTGGCGTCTTCATTGTAGCTTCGATGGAATTCTCGCCCTCAAGTTTATGTTCATTATGCTCTTCAACAACTTATTTACTTGAAAGCTTGATCCCGTCAGCTGCAACTTTTACCTTCTCTTTAAATGGATCGACTTGTATTAGCCGATGCAAAAACCTTTTGCCATCAAGACCAACCGGAATAGACTGGTCATCTCTTGGTGTCTCAACAAATATCAATCGTCCTTTATCAATGGACGATTTAACTATTTGACGAAACATGTTGCAATCCTCAAGATTATGCTTGGACGAATCAGGCAACTTACAATATATTCGTCCTTGGACTAATGGCTTGACACGGTGATCAAGAATTCTAATGTAATTAGTTTTCAGAAATAAATCAAATATTTGATCACACATGCTCGAACTGAAGGTAAACTTTTTATTTTCTGGCCGATCTTGGCGTGCGAACGGCTTTGAAGTTAAGCAAACGAATGGTTCCGATTTTACATCACCCTATTAGGCTATGCATAGTGTTTTGCACTCTATCTCCGATGTCTTTGAGAAACAAATTATACTATCATCGGTTTTCTTAACAGAGTATAACCTTGGCTTTAAATTTCTGAAATCAAAGTAGTTAGAACATACATGTCTCAATTGAGGCCATGCGTAAGCCAAGTATGAAGCAAGCAAAG
The DNA here is from genome assembly GCA_902687465.1 of Secale cereale. Lineage (NCBI taxonomy): Eukaryota > Viridiplantae > Streptophyta > Magnoliopsida > Poales > Poaceae > Secale > Secale cereale. The sequence goes on along the minus strand of LR738712.1, from coordinate 873,492,518 downwards.
CCACCCAATTAGATATGAATTTTAAATAAAGCAATGGGAAAAACTTTGGCTGCAATAATAAATCACTATCGGTCTTTCTAAATGGCACAATAGTTTGACCGATATGTTCTATAACAATTTTATTGCTAACAAGTAAATTACCCTTCTTCATTGGTCTTTCAAAATTACTTATGAGAACTTTTATTATAGAAGTATCAACAATAAAGTTGTGACCAAATCGAAAGATAGGTAAATCACTTGCTAGACATACCTTTTTAAACATGTTGGGAAAGCAAGATGGTTGTGTTACTTGAATGATATGTTGTTCCTCTTTCGAATAGCTCCCCAACACCTTGTTGTCCTCTTTTTCTAGAACTGATTCGGCATACGTAATATTTGATTCGGTCTTTTCAATAACCGAATTAACTTTGTTATCCGAATCACCACTCTTTTTGATAATTCTATCCACACTCAATGCATTCTCTTTTTGACATAATCTAGCTTGTATTGCAGCAGAATTAATAGGCTTTCCCTCTTTTATTAATTCATTTAGAACAACATTGCATTTGTCCCAAAAAGACGTAATATTTTTCTTAATGACCCAATCTGGATAGAATTGCCCCCCGACACTTTTAGACTCTTTCTGTAACGAGATGTCACCGAAATTCTTCAATTATGGGGGGGGGGGGGACATTGTATGCTATGGTACTAGGTGAAGGCACATGTGATCCTATAGAATTCAGTTATTCGGCTATTAGCGTGAAGGTGCAAAGCCGAATTATGAATACCTATAGTTGCATATGGTGCCAAAACATTAGAAGCATGAGGTGTAGCATATGATGGTTGAGGGTAATTGGCCGGATAACTAGTAGTAGCATGGCCAATTCCTTTATCCACCGACATGTTTGGATTAACATATTGCAAGCTAGTTGCCGATGAATAAAAAGGTCAAACACTTTGTTGCATACTATCAGAAGTTCCCATGTGAGGTGTTTCAACTTGATTAACCGAACTCATCATGTTGTTCATCGGCATATGAATTTATGGGTTTGCCGATGCATGGGAGTTGGAATACATATGTTGCATGTTGCTAAAATTATAGGAAGTAGAAGCATGAAGATTTTGTTGCATCGGCTCTTGCACATAATTAGATGCATGATTGATAAAGCTAGGGCTAGCTGATACATTATGCTCATTAGATGATCTAGCAACAATGTATGCATTATTTGCATCTACATATGTGAATTGAGTATTCATATTACCTTTGTAGATGCAAACCCTAGATGACGATCTCTTTGTAGCAAGAACAGACCGGAGACCGTTCAAAGCTTCATCCCCGGTGGAGTCGCCAAAAAGTGTGTTCGCACACGAACACGTCACCGTGTACCCTCGACGCCGGGGGTGATGCACCGCAGCTCACGTCGAAGGAGACCCGTCCGGAAGCGCGCTACGCAAGCAATCCGGCGGGCACTTTTGTTCCCGAAACCCCACATGCCCGGAAGGGGCCCCGTCAGGGCACGCGGCGGCTATGGGCTGCCCTAGGTCGACACGATCGCCCCTAGGGCCTCAAGGTTCGCCGCCCTGCAATAAGAAGAACGAACGAAGAACGAGGAAGAAGAAGAACAAGGGAGAGGATAGAAGTAAAGGTAAACATGGTAGATTGATATGTCGATTGTGTGTTGTTGTTCAATCGGCCGTCACCTCGTGTCTATATAAGAGGCGGATGGACTTCTCGTACAATAAAAGGACTTGACTTGCCATCCAAATCATCAAAATCTAACCAAATTCGGACTTCTCACGACCTCCGGCCCGGATGTCCGGCTCTAGGCCCGGATGATCCGGCCAAGCCCAGATTTCTGACAGCAGTCCACTAATCGGGTTGTAATATTTTCATACGAACTCGGATTAAGATGATTTTTATATCAAAATCAACTGCCTCGGTGAGACGCACAACTTTCATGTTGAACACTTTTTGATCTGTAGCCATCTTGAGGGTGTTTCGGGCCGTTTTCTAAAGTCTGCAGCAGAAAAAACTGACCGGACGTCCGGACGATTGTCCGGATTGTCCGGCCTCATCCGGATCATCCGGAAGTAGATACAGATCATCCGGCTTCAGCGTAAACCTTCTTTTGTCTTGGTCAAATTTTCGGCCCCCGGCCAGATGATCTGGACCCCGGTCCGGATGATCCGACCATGCAGTGTTGCAGCACACAGTTTTGGATGTAACATTGGCATACGACCTCGGGTTAAGACGATTTTATATCAAAATCGTCCGTTTCGACGAGACGAAGAACTTTGCTTTTGAAGACTTTTTCATCCGAGACCACCTTAATCAGCTTTCGTGCCATTTTCTAATCTGATGTCAACACATGTATCTCCGAAATTGTCGTATCTTTTGCAGTTGAGCTCCGTTTCGGTCCATCTTCATATTTATTTCGATCATCTTGACGAGGGCCATCAAATGCTGACATGAACTCATAATTTTAACCTCATCCCATTATAGCCTCAAGTCACTCTTTGCGATCATGCCATTTTTGAGCGTCAACAATATGCACTCTCAAACTGTTTACTTTCTTTCTTTTTAGTTAGATGCACACAACTAAGAAATATATTAAGATAAATACATGTACACATTGATGGGTTTTGTGTACTAATAACAACCACTTGGCTGGTTTTGTGTCTACGAACTCATAGTTTTTTTCAGTGAACAAATATACATTGCTTTGGCGTCTCAGCGTTCTTATGGACCGACCCAGGTGAGTGGGCTGACTCATTTAAGCGGATTTCAGAACCCTCCATGGGAGGCCTGGATTAGTTTAAGGAACCTTCTGGTTGGTTTTCTGTCTATATTTTTTTCTCTTTTTCTATGTTTTTTCTCTACTGGTTTTCATCGATTTTCTTTCTTTTCTTTATATTTTTTTTATCTTCGTTTCTTCCTTTATCCAAATATATGTCGACTTTGTCAATGTACGTTGAACATTTTCACTACATAGGTTGAACATTCTTCACATACTCCTTGATTTTTTTAACTGCATTAAATAATTTTTCTGTTTGATTTGTTCTATGTTCTCCTTTTCGTTTTTATGTATTTATTTTTTATTTTCAAATAAAATTTAAAATAGTGGATCGGATTTTTATCAAAGGTGTCGTGCATTTTTCCTCAATATATACGAGGTTATATATCATATCAACAATTATATTTAGATGGCACATTTTAGTGTTTGTTTGACCTGTTTTTGCTTACATTTGTGTCTACTTTTAGTGTTTGTTTTGAATATACTGTCAACAACTTATAAAACAAACACTAAAATATCAACAATTATATTTACAATATGTGAATACACCATGATTCAAGCGCATCATAAAGTACCAAGTTCTATATATCCGACACTACTAGAAGAAAATTCACGAAATATTGAAGAAATCATATTCGCAAATAATGTCCTCGTGTTTGCTTTTGTTCTTCTTAAATTAGTAAAATGTGAGGTTAGAAGTTGATGCGCATTGGGATGCTTAGCTCTATTCTGATGATAACATTTGATCTTGAGAGCAGAGTTACAGTTCGTGCAAAATTTAAAAGAGAAAGGGGTAAGAAGGGTACTTATTAGTTTGTAACATTATGTGTGAAACCTCTGAGTATTCACTGTCTTACTTAGATTAGTACCTGTTATTTTCTCCACAGTGGTAACTTTGTTTTCTGAAAATGATGTTTTTCTTTTGATACATGAAGCACGGCATGGACTTGATTATTTACCCAGCAATATTTGCCCTCTTGTGTGACAATTCTTCTCAATAATGCTCCTATCTCATTTGCCTAATTCACTGCACATTAAGCAGATCCGTCAGTTTTGCCTAATTGATTTCTCAGTAGTCAGTACGAATTTGTTTCTCAGGTTTGTTACCTACATCGGACTGTGCAAAGTTTGGCTTTGCCATGTTTGTCTGAAAGCAACTTAGGAGTATCCAGTGCTCCCTCCGTAAACTAATAAGAGCATTTAGAATACTAAAATAGTGATCTAAACACTTTTATATTAGTTTAAGAGGGAGTAATACTGTCGTCGGTTTAAACAGACAAGGTACAATATGTTAATTAATAACCAAGAAGCTGACAGTCTCTGAAGCAAAAAACAAACATTCACAGAAGATGGATTGCAGCCATGGATTCACAAGAGAAGATGGTTGAAAGGATTGCATATTTAGGCATTCCGGACATAAATTAGAGACAGAATACAGCCCTTACTGGCTTGTTCATCGAACTAATGAAACAGCCACTAAAGACTGAGCAACCTGATATGGACCTAAGCGATGTCACGATAGCAGTCTACGGGGGCGGCTACTCCTTGGCGGCGACCTTCTTCTTGGGGGACTTGGTGGTGGTCTTCTTCTTGGGCGACTTGGTGGCCTCCTTCTCAGCGGCGGCGGCGGACTTCTTGGGGAGCAGCACGGAGTTGATGTTGGGGATCACTCCGCCGTGGGCGATGGTCACGCCGGCGAGCAGCCTGCCGAGCTCCTGGTCGTTGCGGACGGCGAGCAGCAGGTGGCGCGGGATGATCCGGGTCTTCTTGTTGTCCTTGGCTGCGTTGCCGGCGAGCTCCAGGACCTGCGATTCAACCAAGAACCAGATCGGTCAGTCATCCGTCGAACAGAACAAGAACAGGATCGGACAAGAAAGGGACGGGGAGGCCGGTAGTTACCTCTGCGGCGAGGTACTCGAGGACGGCGGCGAGGTAGACGGGGGCGCCGGAGCCGACGCGCTGGGCGTAGCGGCCCTTCTTGAGGTAGCGCCCGATACGGCCGACGGGGAACTGGAGCCCGGCCTTGACGGAGCGGGTCACCGCCTTCTTCCTGTCGCCGCCCTTCCTTCCGGCCATCTTCTTGCTTGCTGCTTCTCCGGCGAGCTGGAAACTACTCGAGATGCGTGGGCGGCGGCGGTGCTGGATCGGAATGCTCTGAGTTTGTGGGTTGGGATGCGGGCGAGGGCGCGGCTTTTATTGGGGAGTGCAAGCTTCGGCGGGACGGCAGCAGGGGGGAGCGATCCGCGTGACGTAGCATGGTTGCCGTTGGATCTGTGGGGAGTGGGCGATGGGGATTGGTTCGGGGGTGGCGATCCGTGGGAGGGTCTGATCGGCCAATCAGAGCGCAGGTTTGCATCACGAAGGGATTTTGCTTCAATTAACACCTGGTTTTCTTTTTGTGCATCATTTGGGCTTTTCCCCCACTCTTATCTTGCATCTAATTGGTTTTTTCACTTGGATGTACTCCCTCCGTCCGGAAATACTTGTCATCAAAATGAATAAAAGGGGATGTATCTAGATGTATTGTAGTTCTAGATACACCGTTTTTTGTTAATTTTGATGACAAGTATTTTCGGACGGAGGGAGTATCTGCTTATGCATGTATGTATATAGTTGTTTTGCTATTATCTAACGTTTGGGTTGAATGCTGGTACAGATGCCTCAAATTGGATAAAGAGTGTAAGGAATAATGTTAACTCAAGGTCCATGATCACAATCCAAAGTAAAACTTGCTGGAACATGACAAAAATTGTTTTCATGTATCCTTACCTTCGGTTCACCCTTTTAGATATGAGGTGGTGTCTCGGTCTAGATAGACTTCTTTACGAGAGAAAAACCACATTTGAATCCCAAACTGACCAGCAGGATCGATTTACAACCCTCATCTTTAAAATCCGTCACATCACACCCTCAAATTATCACGTAGTTCAAAAGACAACCCTTGACTTGGTTTTAGGCTGGTCAAACCGGTTTTGACCAAGTCAAAGCTAACTAAGCAGACACCCATGCACACATCCTAACATAGACCCCTCTCTCCCTATCTCTGTTCATTCACTCCAGCCCCGACCCAATCCATTGCTGCCTAGGTCACCTGGTATGCTAAGGTTCGCCGTCGGCGGCCAGCGGCGCCGCCACACCACCACCAGTATTCCTTATTTTCTTCCCTTTCTTCTCCTTACCCACAGCCACGACAAGCTCCTACTACTGCTGATGCTAAACTGGGCTAGTTGTTTTTGTTGTTGCTGCTTTTACTCCCGCCAACGAGATATTGTTGCTACTGTTGCGGGCGTGTTGCTGCTGCTAACCTAGGCGACCTGCTGCTGCTTCTTCTGTTGCCGCCTGTGAGATGATGTTGCTGGTGCCGAAGGCGAGCTGCTTCTGCTTCTTCTACTACCGCCAGCCAGCTGCTACTGCTACTGCTCCCACCGCTGCTGAGGTGATGTTGCTGCTCCCACCGCCGTTGAGGTGCTGCTGTTTCCGCCCCCTGGCATGGGCAGTGGGCTTGTCCCATGGTCTCTTTCGTCTGTGGGATGGCCGGGGGGTTCGTAGCGACGAGGCAATGATACGTCCAAAACGTATCTATAATTTCTGCTTGCTCCATGCCCTTTTTGTGTGATATTGCTATGATATTTATGCACTTCCATACACTTTTGATCATATTTGGACTAACCTACTAATGGTTGCAAAAGTGCACAATGTTCTTGTTTTACACTTTATTGTGTAGGAATTACTTGGAAATTGACAAAAACGCAAAAGGAGTCGTATTGGAGTAGGACTCTGACTTTCCTGAAATCTGTCTGAGAACGTTTTTTAAAGATGGTCACGTTCCGGCCCGAAGACGACGTCAAACGGAAAAAGTCTAGTTGCGAAAGTTGTGGGGAATTTTGAGGCGATGCTTCTGGATATAAAATTCGTCCAAATCGGAGTCCGGACGGCCGAGTAAAGCCCGTTTTACTGAGGCCCAAAATCTGATGACGGGAATCCGAGAGTCTATATAAAGAGAGGAAACCTAGGTCACCAAGGGCCACGAATTTTCCTCCTCCCAAGCCGCCGTCTTGGAGGGGAGGACCAGCACCATTGCAACACCATCCACAAGGAAGAAGGGGGCCCAAGGAGCCGCTGCCCCTAGGGCCGCCGCCGCCCCCAAGGGCCGCCGCCGCCCCCTAGGGCCGCCGCCGTCTCCTCCTCGCCGCCGCCGCCTCCGTGGCCGCCGCCGGCCGCCGCCTCCTCGCGGGGCTGCACCTCTCCATCAACACCACCATCAATATCCTCCTCACCATGTCCATGTGTGAGTAGTCTTCTCCGGGGCCGAGGGCTCGTACGTGTAGCTATGTGGTTATCTCTCTTTCCCATGATGTGATCTTCGTTGTGATCATAGGCTATGTTAATCTAGGGTGATCCCATGATATTTCCCCTTCCTCTATGTATTGGATTGATGTACTCACTTGTCTTTATCTAGTATAATCCCCGAGACCAAGGTGACAGCGGTCTATTGGACATGGATTAGAAAAATATTTTCATGAGTGATTTCCTCTCTTGTGTGTTGATTGAAGATTGAGAGTCTCTTGGTGCTTGTCTTTGACTATCCTTTAGATATGTTGTGGTGATTGTGGGACTCTCTTTGGATGGCCGCGGTGACATTGGGAAATCCTTAGATTGAGAACTACGAACTTTGAGGTGTGCTTTTGTAGCCCTACATAATTCTCGTCCTCTCTTGACCACGAAGGAATGACCTCCGGATGCGTCTCCATTGCATGTTTTATGGGAAATATCATGTGATTCGATTATGTTAATGTAGTTGGGAGTTGCCACTAGTGAAAGTATGAAGCCTAGGCCTTGTTTCCACCATTGCAATACCATTTGTGCTCACGTTTACCACTTGTTTGCTTGCTACACTTTTTATTACAGATTTATATTACTTTGCTTTGCCACTCCTATCATCCATATTTTACCATCTCTTCGCCGAACTAGTGCACCTATACAACTCCTAGTTGTATTAGGTGTGTTGGGGACACAAGAGACTTCTTGTATCTTAGTTGCAGGGTTGCTTGAGAGAGACCATCTTCAACCTCTACTTCCCTGAGTTTGATAAACCTTAGGTCATCCACTTGAGGGAAATTACTGTTGTCCTACAAACCTCTGCGCTTGGAGGCCCAACATAGTCTACAAGAGTAGAAGCGTGTGTAGACATCAGGCAACTACGACATGGTTGTTGGAGGCACCGATTTTTGTCTACTTCGGCCGTAATTGTTTGCCGGAGTTGGACGAGGTGAGGCGGTGAACATAGCAGAGCAAAGAGAGGTGAGGATGGGAAAACGCACACTTCACGGTGGAGGTGAGAAGTCTGAGAGATTACAGCTTTCTTTATGTGCAGAGCATAGTATAGTGCAGGAAGAAGCATATTAGACTGACATGTTGGACCCACCACTCCTTTTATTAAATTATACTTATATGCTTACTACAATGCCACATTAATATTGACTTGGTCAAAACCGGTTGACCAACCCAAAACCTAGTCAAGGGTTCTCTTTTGAACTACGTGGTAAGTTGAGGGTATAATGCGATCGGTTTTGAAGATGCGGTTTGTACATTAAACCCGCTGGTTAGTTCGGGTTCAAATGTGGACTTTTCTCCTTCTTTATTAACCACTGATATCGGTGTAGCAAGTTATTTTACAATATCAACATGCGGGGGTCTCATATTGTTCTATCTTGATACTCCTCTTATTCTTAGCTGAAAATGATTCTCCCTTCTCGTTGGCCTTTTGCTTAAAATAAGCTTCTCTCTTGTCGGTGGGTGGAGTGGTTCTCTTCATAATTGCCTCTACCATGCAAATTGCTTTAAATTCCCTGGTATGCTTTATAAACCCTTCATCTGGTAAATGCAAAAACTCGGAAAAAAAATCAAGATGTGTAAAGCAAGGGCCAGTTTCAATATTAAACTCATGACGAAGATTTTTCATCTCCTTAGATCAAAAGAAGGATTTAATACTATCATAACTAGGATCAATCTTTGTCTTCTCTTTTGAACATAGGTACCAACTCTCAGTGCTATGACGAATTCTGTAAAGTAAACACCAGACCTGTGAAATCTTGGTTCCCATAAAAAACTAGAGAAGCAATATCTAATGCATGTTTACTTTGTGAGTCAAGTCCACCATAAAGGAAGTTCACAATCAAATAATCGAGATAGCAATGTTCAGGGCATTCATAGAGTATACGTTCATACATTATGTAAGCATCTACCGGTTTTCACCTGGCCTTTGTCCAAAGCTACCAATCTTCCTTCTTATCTTATATAATTTTCTTTTAGGATAGTAACAAGCATAGAACACATATGATAACTTTTTCCAATTACTCAAGGTACTTGCAGGTTGCTGTAATAGCCATTCGGTAGCTTCCTTTTCAAGAGTATAAGGAAACAAATTTGTTTTTATCTGTTCATCAGTCATATCCTGCAACAGAAAGGTGCCACATGCAAAACCAAATTCTTTAATATGTTTATGAGGACTTTTAGTTTCATCGCCTCGGAATGTGTTCTTTTTCAATATCTCAAGTAACCGAGGATTCAACTCAAATATTTACCGGATAGGTCAGGACCAACAGATATGAAGTTCACTCCTTGAATTGGCCCCGCTACTTGTTGCACACCTACCTTGCAAATTTGTTCGTGAAGGACCATTGTTGCTTGCAACCTACAAAAACCGTTAGAACAGAAAATAATTCAAGACTTAAGACAAAGCCCAAAGGCACTCGTTTCCCCAGCAACGTCGTCAGAAAAAGCTTCATAGCCTGCAAGTGCACATGGTTTAGTTGTAACCTTTTCGAAGTAACAATATCAATCCCACATGGAGCACAAGAATTAGACTTTTGCTTGTCGTATCGAAATATGAATTTGTTCATGTGGATAATTGTAGACTCCAAACAAAGTGAGGGCGGAATTAAATTGTGATTGAAACTTGAAGCAAGCTTTTAAAGTAAGTAACGTGAAAGTAATAAGAAAACAGTAACTTGAGTAACTGATGGAATAGCAAAGGAGTAAAGCATTCCCAGGGAGTCCAGAATCCCCATTAGTATGTTTCTAGCGCGACCTATGCATGGGCACAGTATGGTACATATACTTGAGCCACTCTTGACGATTATGTTGGGCGGAGCCGGGTATAGAACACACTCTACTAGAAGTAGACTTCGTGTCACGCATGCCACCAGCATAGTCACCCCCAGAGGATTACAACTATGATAATTAAGGGTTTTCCCCGTGGACGCGGCCTCTCTAAGGGTTCTCTGTAATTCTCATGTCAATTGCAAAGGTTAGGAGTGAAGGCTTTTACTATCACCTCGAATTACCTTCACATCCTATCCCTTTACAACGATAGTGACATACTTTCTGGCCATAAGGCAACAATGCTGAGTGGGGCCCCTTCACAATATTCACAAAGTTATTATACTAAGCATTCAACAGGGGATCTCATATCCAAAACAACGATTCAAGTCCTATATGTACCAAGGTTCATTCATATCCCAAGAACTAGGGGTCTACTCACATACGGCAACAACAAACATCATGATGGGGGTGATGTCAACATGAGTGAGTAGCACAAGTGATGTCTACACATGCTTCTATTTCTTGAAGACTATGTTGGGCCTCCAAGCGCAGAGGTTTGTAGGACAGCAGCAATTTCCCTCAAGTGGATGACCTAAGGTTTATCGAACTCAAGGAAGTAGAGGTTGAAGATGGTCTCTCTCAAGCAACCCTGCAACTAAGATACAAGAAGTCTCTTGTGTCCCCAACACACCTAATACAACTAGGAGTTGTATAGGTGCACTAGTTCGGCGAAGAGATGGTAAAATATGAATGATAGGAGTGGCAAAGCAAAGTAATATAAATCTGTAATAAAAAGTGCAGCAAGCAAACAAGTGGTAAACGTGAGCACAAATGGTATTGCAATGGTGGAAACAAGGCCTAGGCTTCATACTTTCACTAGTGGCAACTCCCAACAACATTAACATAGTCTAATCACATGATATTTCCCATAAAACATGCAATGGAGACGCACTCGGAGGTCATTCCTTTGTGGTCAAGAGAGGACGAGAATTATGTAGGGCTACAAAGGCACACCTCAAAGTTCGTAGTTCTCAATCTATGGATTTCCCAATGTCACCGCGGCCATCCAAAGAGAGTACCACAATCCCCACAACATATCTCAAGGATAGTCAAAGACAAGCACCAAGAGACTCTCAATCTTCAATCAACACACAAAAGAGGAAATCACTCATGAAAATATTCTTCTAATCCATGTCCAATAGACCGCTGTCACCTTGGTCTCGGGGATTATACTAGATAAAGACAAGTGAGTACATCAATCCAATACATAGAGGAAGGGGAAATATCATGGGATCACCCTAGATTAACATAGCCTATGACCACAACGAAGATCACATCATGGGAGAGAGAATTGACCACATAGCTACTGGTAGAAACCTCAGCCCCGAGGAGGAACTACTCCCGCATCATGGAGGGAGGAAGCAACGTCGATGGAGATGAATCCGGGGGCACTTCCCCGTCCCGGCAGGATGCCGGCACAGGAATTCTGGTCCCCCGAAACTTGGTGGCGATGGCGGCGGAGATCGGAATTGCTTCTGGAGAAAAGGGTTCTGGAATCAGGGTTTTCGCGACGGGAGAATAAATAGGAGGACAAGTAGGGCACCAGAGGAGGTGGGAGCCCCCCAGGCGCCCCCCCGGCGCGGCCAGGGGTGGGGCCGCGCCATCAGGGCGCCTGGGGCCCCTCTGGCCCCCCTCTGGCCCCACTTCTGGCACATGGAAGCTTCTGGAGCGCTGATTTTTTATATATTTTTCCCGGAATTTTTCTGGCAATTTAAGTAATGGGAAAACCTGAAATACAAAAACAGCAGAAAACAGAAACTGGCACTGGGGTGCACTGAGTTAATAGGTTAGTCCAAATATGATCAAAAGTGTATGAAAGTGTATCAAAAGCATAGCAATATCACCCAAAACATGCATGGAGCAAGCAGAAATTATAGATACGTTTGGGACGTATCAACAAGTAACACACAAGACGATCCACTAGGGTTCTTGATGTTACAATGATAAGGATGTGGATGACGATGACAGTGGTCGTGGTGTTGTAGACCCCTTGTGCTTGGTTATCAAGATGGCCTTCTTATCCTTGCCAACCCCTCCTACGGGTAGCCTGCAGAAGCTAGGGTTCTGTCTTCTGGACGAGTTTCTGGTCTCTCTGGGCGTTTGATCTCCGATCTAATTTCATGGGGTGAAAGTAGTCGATGAGGCGGCGGCGCTCGCACCTCATATGTTATGGTAGGTGATTATCGCAATAAATACATGATTCCACTACCATTTCCTGGGATTTCTTCCATAAAGTGATGAATGGTCCAAAAAGTGTTACTTGAGGGATATCAATAGAAAGAGGTGCGTGAATGCGGTAAATTCCACAAATCCTACAATGTAGGCACAAAATAGCTATCAGGCCATCAAATAAATTGGACTCGTTAGGACCTGTGCGCATGGGGGGTGCCGAGAATCAACCCTGGACCTAGTGGGCACGTGGTAGGATGACAAATAACACATTTATGATGAGTTTTGTAGTATTAAGCATTAATTCCCAAATGATGACCCTAAAGCCATCAATGATTATAGGTTAGCCTCTTTGCTTAGCATGCCATGAAATTTTTCACTAAACTCATGGCCTACATAGTACAAAAGGAAATTATTCATGTGATGCATTAGAACTAATATGGGGTTTTCAAGGGAAAAACAACCCAACATTGCCTAGGTTGGGCTTTTGAATATCTACACCTTTGTCAATTATTCAGAAAACCAATTTTCATACTCCAGTTGGATCTCAATGGGGTACCTAGAAAAGCCATTCGTTGTAAGAGGGGCAATGGGATGACCCTCCACCCCACCTTCTATATGTGCTTGCGACTGTTTTATTACATGCATGTGACACACTCTTAATCATGTTTTTTGACCATCACAACTTGTCAAAACTCAAAGATATCTTAACCATATTCAGCCTCTCTAGTGCATTTCATGTGAATTACAGTACATGTTCTTTAGTGCCCATCATTGTTGATCCTCAACTTGCCACTAATTGCAAAAATGGACGTGTTAAGGAAAATCTGCCCTTTACCCACCTTTGATTGCCACTTCGCATGATTAGACCATGTGTGCAGGATATCATCCCATTGATTGCTGACATTGACAAGAGATTGGCTAGCATATAAATTCTTATTTCAAATTCATGAAGACTAACATGTATCAACTGTGACATTACCTCAATGATTATGTTTTCCATGTGTACTTTCAAGATTCCCACTACCATACTTCAGCATTATGAGAAGTCATGTAGGAGATTTCTTTGCCACAAAAATGATATTAATGAAAGTGGGAGCTGCCTGGCCAGCTGAATAGTATATGCGGACCAGATGACCAAGGTGGTTTACGAGTCATAAATCTAAGGGCTCAGAATATCGCATTACTTCATGAAAAATATTCACAGGATGTACAATCATGAAGACATTCCATGGGTCAATCTACTTTGGGAAGTGTACTATGATAATATGATTGTCCCTCATGCTATTAGTAAGGATCTTTCTGGTGGAGGGATTGCCTAACCCACATGGATTTATACAGAGGGATTGCTCCCTACAATGTTGGAAACGGTAAAACTGTGCTGCCATGGAAAAACATATGCAATGGTGGCATTATGGCAAGAAAATTCCCACTGTTGCATTCTTTTACCTGGAACGAAAGCATATCCATGGAGCAATTGGTTGCAAAGAAATGGGCAGATCTTTGGAATTATTCAGCCCAATATCAACTCATGTATTGAATTCAAAGATTTGTTTTCTTTTATTCTTCATAGAACTACACCTAGTCTTGGAGAAGGCATGCAAACATGGTTGGATTCTTTGTAAACTTGCCCTATGGATGTTGACACCACGTGTACATTACCACCATCATTTATAAATAAATAAATAAAATGACACAACAGGGGGTCTTCCCTATCGCGTTTGCAAAAAAACAGAATGAAACCTTTAAGGGCCTCTTCGATTCGTATGATTCTAAAAACGTGGGAATAGGAAAAACATAGGATTGGCATGACTTAGGTTTGTTTGATGATATTTCTTGTTTGATTGCATCATAGGAAAACACAGATGATTCTTTTAAAGATGTTTGAGTGGATGCTAGAAATCCTATGGGAAGTAGTACAAAGAAATTGTTAGGAAAAAATTCTATGGGATTCAATCCTATGAACCAAATAACAAACATAGGAAAAATTCCTAAGGACTCCAAAATTCCTACCAAAATCCTTCAGATCAAATGAGCCCTAAACTATTTTCTATCTATTATTTTCTAGAATGGGAATTTCTAATTATTATGCGATCTCCCAACCGAACTAAAATTTCAATAACAAAAAACAAAGGAAGAAAATGAAAAATGAGAAGCCGAAAAATGAGATGATGGTGGGCCACGACCGTGTTGACTTGCGATGCGCCGGTTCACATGGGTGCAATTGCAGGCTCGGTTCATGTTGAAGCCCAATGCCCCCTCCCCCCCGCCCCTTCCCCACCCAAAATGGTGTTAATCAATCTCTATGTGTCTACACCGAGGCGATTGGGTTAAGGCCGTAAGGGGGTGGCTATGCCTCTTAAGATACAGTCATAGAGAGAACATTACTAAGGTTCAGCTCACGGTTACTCGATTGTGGTGTGATGTGCTTAGTATGTAACCTGTTACGAAAAAGTAGACCCAAAAGTAGGCAAAGGCGGGTTAAATGAACACTAAAATATGAAAAAGTGGGCGTGGCAAACAAGATTATCAGAATAGACCACGATGCCAAGCGCGACCTAAAATACGTATACTTCCGACACAAGTAGAAAAAAAAATCCATAAAATATTTAACAAATGAAGAAATAGAATCAACAACTAATGTTTTGTTGTTTGCCTTTTTTTTTCTTGGAAGCCATGCGCATTGGGATGCTTAGTTGTAGTATGATAATGTAAATATTTTTATTTTCGGAGCAAAGTTACAGTTGGTGCTGAATGTAAAAAAAAAAGGGCCAAGAACAAAACCTTTGACTATTCACTGTAGATTATTACCTGTTATATTTTGCAGCCTTTTTTCTATCTGAAAATAGTATGTTTTTTTATTGATGAAGATGAAGCGCAGCATCAACTTACTTATTTACCCAGCAATCTTGGCCCTCCTAGGACAAACGTTCTTGTACTGGATAATTTGCTTTTGAAGGGCCTGACTACTCCTATCTCTGCCCTTATCTTGATGAGTCCCAATATCTGATTATGTTTTCGGTCAGTCCAAAAGTAGTATTCCACAAGTGTAAAGAACGTCTCATAAATCAGAGCCTTCACGATTCTAGTTTGTAATGTAGCAGCCTAGTTTTTCAAGTTTGTGGTTTGTAAAACTATGATCCAGAATTCAGTTTGCCAGCTGAACTCAAACCCGAAGAATTTTTTGCTTTATGACCGCCCAACTACAGGGGCAAAGAAACTCTTTGTAATACTGTTTCTTGGCATGAAATTTGTCCATCACTACGTAGCACATGATTAAGCATGGTCAAGCCTTAATTCGCCATGTTTGCAAGAGTTCTGAACCCTTTTTTTATCCAATTTTATCAGTATTGTCATCGTTTTTTAAACTGACAGAGATGCAGAAACTGGGAGTTTCAAGCATCATTCAGAAGATTAATTGAGCCCCAAATGTTTCAAAAGCAAGGGCCGGCAATCAAACATTCACAAGATTCAAAGGGTTGCATTTTGGTCATTCCTGACATACTAAATCATGGGTAAAATACAGTCCTTGCTGGCTTGTTCATTGAACTAATGAAAGAGCCACTACAGACCAACTTTTACATACATGATCCAATCAACCAAAAGTCTGCTCATCTTGGCATCAGCTAGCCTAGGCGGCGGCGGTCTTCTTCTTGGGGGACTTGGTGGTGGTCTTCTTCTTGGGCGACTTGGTGGCCTCCTTCTCGGCGGCGGCGGGGGACTTCTTGGGGAGCAGCACGGAGTTGATGTTGGGGATCACGCCGCCGTGGGCGATGGTCACGCCGGCGAGCAGCCTGCCGAGCTCCTGGTCGTTGCGGACGGCGAGCAGCAGGTGGCGCGGGATGATGCGGCTCTTCTTGTTGTCCTTGGCCGCGTTACCGGCGAGCTCCAGGACCTGCGATCCAAAACGAAATCTGTCAGTTATTCGTCGGGCACGGCAGAAGGAACACGGGAGGACGGGAAAGATCGGTGCGTACCTCGGCGGCGAGGTACTCGAGGACGGCGGCGAGGTAGACGGGGGCGCCGGAGCCGACGCGCTGGGCGTAGCGGCCCTTCTTGAGGTAGCGCCCGATGCGGCCGACGGGGAACTGGAGCCCGGCCTTGACGGACCTGGTCACCGCCTTCTTCCTGTCGCCGCCCTTCCTTCCGGCCATCTTCTTGCTTGCTGCTTCTCCGGCGAACTGGAAACTACTCTAGATGCGGGGGCGGCGGTGCTAGATCGGAATGCTCTGAGCTTGTGGGTTGGGAGGACGGCGAGGGCGCGGCTTTTATTGGAGGCAGGAGCGTCGCGGGAGGGGGGATCGATCCGCGTGACGGGGTGTGCGCACCGTTGGATCTGAGGGGAGCGGGCGGCTGGGATTGGTCTGCGGGTGGCGATCCGCGTGAAGGTCGTATCAGCCAATCAGAACGCGGGGATCTGGATCACGCAGCGCACTTCGCTGTGATCAGTCCCAAGAAGCAGAACGGGGTTTTGTTTTAACACTTGAACATGTGTTTTCAATTTTCCCCACACATATTTTGAGTCCAATTGCTTTTTCCACGTAGAGGACTTTGCTCATTGTAGCTAATCCCAGTTTAGCTTTGGTAATTGAGTATGTTAGATAATCATGTATCAGCATGTTTTCTTTAGAATAAAGGGCTCGAATCAGTTGTATATATCCTAGTGAGCTTATTCATTCTTCATCGATCAACATAGGGGATGGCTATGTTCATTTACATCGGTATGCATGTTGTACAACTCAATTTGGCAATTTTTTGTTTAAACACCGGAAAAAGGAAGGAATTGAAGGGTTTTGACTAAATTCACAATTTATAATGTCTGATTAAGTTTGTAGAAAACAATACGAACATTACAATAACAAATCTATATGATGTGAAAATATATATTCAATGATAAATCTAAAGGTATTGATTTGGAGGTGTGTATATATATACAAACTTGTTGAAAGTTCATAAAGTTTGACTTTAGATAGACCTTTTTTTACATCAACTCCAGACAAACCTAATTTATGCAGTAAATAAAAATGGAGGGAGTAGTGGATAATCTAAGGATGGAAAAGGAAGTTTTCTTTTCGTTGAACACTGTAGATCAAAGAGCCCCACGCTACTTTATTAATCTCCAAAATATATTTACAACATGAGTACAATATATACAAGGGCTAAAACACAAATTTATAGAAAGCGAAGGAAGTAAGCCTAAGGAGGAAGGCATGATAACCATCTTAGGGCATCTAAAACAAGATCCTCATACCCGTCCCATAGTTGGGGACCCCCGGACGCGGATGCCACATCAGACGGACCGCAAGGTCCCACGCGGGCACACATAGAGATCAGCTTGTCGAGCAGCAAAAAGCTGAGTACAAGCGACGCGACAAGGAGAAGGCCCAAGGAGGTGCTGCAGGATCTGGCACGAAGCGTCCGGGCCGGGGAGGACGCCGCGGCAAGGCCAAGCAGCGGCAAGGAGACAGGCCTCCCCGCGGTCGCGACAAGGATGAAGATGACGACGACGACGAAGACATGGATGATGTTGAGACCAGCGAGCAGGAGTTCCAGAAAGCCACAGAGGTCTTGTGCGTTGACGGCGGTGCTTCTCTGCATACTTCACACCGGAGAGCTTTCCCTTGGCGGCGCAGTCGTAGTCTCCGCCGGCGGGGGGCCACTGCTGCTCTCCTTTGCCGGAGAGCTCTCCCTTTCCGGAGGACTCTCCCTTGGCGGAGAACTCTGCCTCGCCGGAGAGACCCTTGCCGGAGAACCCTCCCTTGGCGGCGTAGTTGAAGCAGATGGCACGTCGGGGGCGGTCTCCGGGCGCTCCTGGTGTGGCTGCTCTGCTCCTACACAAACCAACAATCAAGATATCAGCAAAGAAAGAACACCCACGCGCGCCTAACAGCGGAAAGTGAACCATATACTTACGCTGGGGGCTACGCTGGGGGCTGCTCTGAAGATTAGTTGCCGGGTCCGGCAAGGGGGTCTCGGTGGGTTCGTCATCGACGATGATCACCTCCTCTCTCCTCGCCGGGACCTTGGCTCTCTTCGCCGCCCTCTGGGCCAGAGTCCTGAAAAGGAACAAGATCAGAGTGGGGCAAATGAGATACAAGACAAAACAACAAAAATTGAGGAAATACAAGAACAACAAAGATCTTACTCTTCTTCTTCCTCGTCGGAGCTGAGCGCGAAGAAGTCGAAGTCCGGCTCACGCCCGGCGCGAGGAGGCGGAGGAGTAGGCTCCCTTGGCCGCTTGACGGGAGTAGTGGCGGTGGTCTGAGACGATCCCACTCCGGCTGCCGCCGTGGCGTGGGAAGCGGCAGGAGCAGAAGCGGCGGTCCGGGAAGACCCCGCTCCAGTTGCCGCAGAAGCGCGAGGTGCTCCCGCAGCGACCGTACTTGCCGCGGTGGAGCGTGTCGCACGGCACGGCAGTTGTCGACTCGTCTGCCCCTCCGCTACGTCCCCGGCCTTGCGGCGACGTCTTCTTGGTGGAGCTGGGGGCTCTGCTAGCGGCGAGCTGCCTGAAGATGAGGAGGAAGAGGAGTCGATCTCCAACGAGCCGCTCATATCCTCGGCGGGCCCGCTCGACTCGACGCCCTGCTCGGCGGGCTCGCTCGACTCGGCGTCATGCCCGGCAAGCTCCCCCTTGCCGGCAAATTCATCTCGCTCGGCAAGGCTTGCCGCCTTTGCTGCCTCTGCCTCCTCCACAGTAAATCCGAACTCGCCCGCGGCTGCGGCTGCCGCCGCCTCTTCCAGCCTAGTGGCGATGCGCGCCAACTCCGTGTCAATGGTGTCGCGGGTGAGGTCTTTCTTCTCGTCGGAGCGGATCGGCACTTCTTCCAAGTTGTCAAAGAACGCCTGCACGGCGTCATCTGCAGACTCTTGCCAAGTTGGGTCAATCCCATGCGAGTCACACAGCGGCATCATCGTGCGAATACGGCTGAGCGCGGAGTTGTTGCACAGCGGAACGACACCCTTCGGCAACCTGAACACTTCGGGATGCTGAGGGTCATACTTGAATAGCTCCTGGAGCATCGCGTTGAGCTCCAGGACAGTGAAGTTGAAGTTGAGGCACGGGCGCAGCCTCATGATGTCCGCCGCATTCTCGAACTCCCAGGCGGGTCTCTTCCTCTCCTGCAGGGGGGCGATGCGGCGGCGAAGGAAGTCTGCGCCAACTGCGCCTACAGTGAGCCCGGCAAGCCTGAGGCGTTGGATCCGGGTGACGGCAATCTTCAGCCTGTCATCTTCCGGGGCCACGTTGCTCCAATCATTGCCGCGCACCACTGGGGCTTGGCGCCAGGCGGTAAAAGGCTGCGGGTTCTCCTCAACAATTCAGCACCAATTTGCTCTCCACTCCTCCCACTTGCCGCGGAGCTCTCCCTCCAGATAAGCCTCCTTATTATGGGCCCTCGAGATCCAGGAGACTCCACCGGATAAAGGCTCTCCTCTCTCAACTCGGGGCATAAAGAAGTGGCGGAAAAGGGCTAAATTTGGGTGGACTTCGACAAAATTTTCGCAGAGATGTGCGAAAACTGCCATGGTCAGAACGGCGTTGGGGGTGAAGTCAAGGAGGCGGAGCCCGTAGGTGTTCATAATGTCACAGAAAAATTCAGAGAAGGGCGGGCAGAGCCCGCAGTAGAAGAACAAGGCAAAGAAAGGGTATCCAGTTGGAGCCATTTTCCAAGCGACGACTGGGAGTACCTTGGTGCGCGGATGCGCCCGCGTCTCCCCCGACCAGAAGAGGTAGTAATTCTCCCTCAGCTCCCTCGCGGCAAGCTTGGGAGGGAAGACAGCACGCTCCTTTCGCAGCGCCGCGAGCCACTGTGCCTCGGCCGACTTCGCGCTCTTCCCCTTTTCGGTTTTCGGAGCCATTGCGGAAGCGGTGAGGAAGGTCGACGGCGTTGGTGGTGCTGGTGGCGATGGGGGGCGGAGCGCTGCTCTCTTTCAGCTTTGGGAAGAAGGGGAGCGGTGGAGGTTTTTGAGTCTGGAGCAGCAAATGGCGGATGGACGAACTGCCCCTGTTTCCCCTGCTTATAAGGAGGGAGGGGGCGGACGTTTCGCCTTTCCGAATAAAGAAACCACCCACGATCTCTTCCACGACGCCGCATTCGACGCGTGCCGTTAGGGGAGGGCGCGGTGGATACGGAGTGAGATACGGCGTAACCCAGGCCGCGCGTGCCCGTGCACTGTTTTGGGCCTGGCCCAACAGCGCTCGGCATCGTGTATGGCCCAGGCCCGGGGGCTCCTGTCGGTGTACTAGAGTAGGGGTACCCTAGTATCCCGAACTTGTGCACGGGCAGTCGCAGCACCCCGCGGCAAGGCTTGCCGGATGACCGCCAAGGTCCTCCGTGGTTCCTTTGGAGCCATTCAAGAACAAAGTATTCAAGCCAAGGAGACAAGGCCTCGGCAAGAGGAGCTTGCCGGGAAGGCCACTCAAGGCACAAGACCCCGGCAAGAGGAGCTTGCCGGGAAGGCCAGCCAAGGCATGTCAAGAAACTTGCCGCGACGCGCCACACGTCCTGGCAAGGCTCGGTGAGCGGCAAGCTCCCGGACGCGACAAGACATCGACCGCGGCAAGGTGCTTGCCGCGGCAAGCTACCACTTTGTACCTGCGCTCCAGCGCATCCACCAACGTGTCGTTCTGGGACCCTTCCAGGCGTACGTGGCGGGAGGCTGTGCAGCCAGAGGTACGCGGTGGCAAGCGGCGCTGACAAGTTTGCCATCGTGGCGAGCGGTGGCGACCCTGACGGCCCCTTTTTGCACTGTTTGGGCGACGCAGACGGGCATTTAATGCCCTTGTCCCCTGCCGTCAGGGTTAGGTACGATACACTGTACAGGTAGCTGTACCAACCGCAAACACCTTTCCATTTTTGCCCTTGACTACGTTGCCACCTGTCGGTGACCCCTTGAGCATATAAAAGGAGGCCCATGCGCAATGTAGAGGGGGGTTGGAAGCAGAAGAACGCTCACGCTCGGTCTCGTTAGCTGCTAGAGTGTACTGTAGCTCTCAGCGCTCCCGAGCAAGAACTCAATACAAACCAAAGCAGGAGTAGGGTTTTACGC
Organism: Secale cereale; assembly: GCA_902687465.1. NCBI lineage: Eukaryota > Viridiplantae > Streptophyta > Magnoliopsida > Poales > Poaceae > Secale > Secale cereale. The sequence continues at coordinate 873,471,363 of LR738712.1, read as the reverse complement.
ATCCGTGCGGCCCGAACCTGGGTAAACTACCCGTGTGCTTCGCCTCGATCTGCTCTTCGTGCGACCTCCGCCCCCCGCCGAACCGAAAGGGGCTTGGTCCCCATAGGTGTTTGTGGCGATCAGTTTCCCCGACAACAACATATGCTAGTTAAGTAGCATCACTCTTATATTTGTAACCATAAGAGAAATTGGGATTGCATTAAGCATTGATCGTTTGATAATTACCAAAAAAAAGAAAGATACCCGAAGTAGAAATCTCCACCATGCTTGCCAATTACACTTTTGAGGGTGGAATGCCTAAGAAATTAGGAGATCAAGGAGTACCTACTATACCTTGCTCCATTAAGAGAAACTATGTTAAAACTGCTTTGTGTGATCTTGGAGCCGGTGTTAGCGTTATGCCTCTCTCTTTATATCGTAGACTTGACTTGAGTAAGTTGACACCTACTGAAATATCCTTGCAAATGGCTGATAAATCAACTGCTATACCTGTCGGTATTTGTGAGGATGTGCCTGTTGTAGTTGCAAATGTTACTATTCTAACAGACTTTGTTATACTTGATATTCCCGAGGATGATAGTATGTCTATTATTATTGGAAGACCTTTTTTGAATACTGCAGGGGCTGTTATTGATTGCAACAAGGGCAATGTCACTTTTCATGTCAATGGTAATGAGCACACGGTACACTTTCCGAGGAAACAACCTCAGGTCTTCAGTATCAATTGTATTGGAAAAACTTCAACTATTACTATTGGAGGTTTTGAGTTTCCTATTCCTACTATCAAGAAGGCATATGACATACTTATTTTTGGGGACATACATATCCCCATTGAGGTAACATAGTGTTATTCGAAAGTTCTCCGGTTTCATGTTACTCGGAAAGAGTTTATTAACAAGACCTGATCAACCTTGTTAATGGATTCCTTTTGATGAACATGGGATAGGTGAATCTAGATAGCACAAACCTTCTGTACCCTCCTTTTACTTTCTGTTAATTAGGTTAAATAAAACAAAAATAGCATTATCTGTCTGTTTCCAGACTTATCCGTGCAATAAAAAAATATCCCAAAAATAAAAGTTCTCCAAATGCCATGAAAATGAAATATGATTTTTTCTAGAATATTTAATAAAATATGGCACTGAACACACAACGAGGGGAGCCAGCACCTGGCCTCGAGGGCACAGGGCGCGCCCCCCTTCACAGGGCGTGCCCCCTGCCTCGAGGGACCCACGTGGCCCCCTCCACTTATCCTTCCACCCATTCCCTTCTTCTTCCTCCCAAAAAAATCCCCAGCCAGCTCAAACCCGAGTTCTAGCTCGTTTTGCTGCCATTTTCGATCTCCTTGCTCAAAGCACCATTCACGAAACTGTTTGGGGAGATTGTTCCTTGGTATGTGACTCCTCCATTGGTCCAATTAGTTTTTGTTCTAGTGCTTTATTTGTTGCAAATTTGTGCTGCTATGGTGACCTTGTTCTTGAGCTTGCATGTCAAATTTTCTTGGTCCCAAGTAGTTCTAATGCAAGATATAGCTTCTAGGCACTTATAGGAGTTGTTGCTATCAATCTTATTGAGTTTGGTTAACTTTTATTTGCGAGTTACTAAAAATTTCAGAAAATTTCAGAAAAATGTCTAGGAAAAACTTCCAAGGTGGTCCTTCAAGGAAGCAAGGACCAAGGCTCGCGTTCCGTGAGCCGGATGACGAACCACCAAGGGATGCTGATGTGCGGCCTTGTTAATGGCCGTCGGATGAATTTATGAGTCAAGCGGGCATCAAAGATGAATTTTACGCATATGTGCGTAACGCTGACCTTGAGGACTTCATGCAAGATAAGTGCCTCCAGTACCGTGGCTTAACTGACAGTTTTGTGAGAAGGTTTAAATTTTCATCTTCACGTAATTCTCGAACTGTCTTGTTTGATCTATATGATAAATCTTATACCATGGACTTAGAGGATTTTAATGAGGCCTGTAAGCTCCCACAGTGGGGCAGTATGAGTGATCCTCGTAAATCTGAATTTAGAGAATTCCTAGCTAGTACTACAGTGGGGGAATCCAGGGACATCACACAAGCCACCACTGGGAGCATACATTTTCCCGCTATTCATTACTTTGCTCTCTTTATTGGTAGATGCTTAAATGGTAAAGATGAGGCTTGTCACATGTGTGTCCCTGATCTTAGCGTTCTCAGGAGTGCTGTACTAGGTGATAGGCAATATAATCTGGGAGCTATTGTTGCACGTAGGCTACACCATAATGGTTCTAATGGAGATTTATTTGGTGGGATCTATGCTACTCGCATAGCCCGCTATCTTGGTGTGTCTGTGCACCTTTATGATGACCCCTTACCTACTGTTTATTTAGACTGTAATGCTATGGCTAGTCACCGGTTTATAGAGTGGGATAATCAAACTCTCAAATATCGACTAATCTTTAACCGGCAACATGCCATCCCTATTGTTCTTCCTGCCCCTTGATACGTCCAAAACGTATCTATAATTTCTGCTTGCTCCATGCCTCTTTTGGGTGATATTGCTATGATATTCATACACTTCCATACACTTTTGATCATATTTGGACTAACCTATTAACTCAGTGCACCTGATACGTCCAAAACGTATCTACAATTTCTGCTTGCTCCATGCCACTTTTGGGTGATATTGCTATGATATTCATACACTTCCATACACTTTTGATCATATTTGGACTAACCTACTAATCCAGTGCACCCCGGTGCCAGTTTCTGTTTTCGGCTGTTTTTGTATTTCAGGTTTTCACGTTACGAGAACTGCCAGGAAAAATCCAGAAAAATCATATAAAAAACCAGCGTTCCAGAACCTACCTTGCGTCCGAAGGGCAGCGCGGGGGGGGGCACCAGGGCTCCAGGCGCCCTGGCGGCGCGCCCCCCTGGGCCGCGTCGGGGGGGCGCCTGGGCCCCCCGAAGCCCGTCTGGTGCCCCCCTTTGGCATATATTTAGAGCGTCCCTCGAAACCCTCGGGGGGGGACTCTTTTTCGTGATCTCATCTCTGTTCCGCCGCCGCCGCCGCTTCCAAGATCGGGAGCACCAGGAGAACTCTTCCCGGCACCCTGCCGGAGGGGAGGATCACCATCGGGAGCCTCTCCACCACCATGGACGCCTCCCGGATGAGTTGTGAGTAGTCTCCCTTGGACCATGAGTCCATGACCAGTAGCTATGTGATGTTCTCCTCCCGTTCTTGTGCTTCACTAATTAGTCCTCGTGAGCTGCCCTACTGTAATGCCCCGGATGTAATACTTTCCCTTTTGGGCATATAATATATCTCCGGCTTCATCTATTCCATTCCGGGTTCTTTGTCTTTTGTGTTTTCGTCGTTTTGTTGTGTGCGTGTGTGGCATTCATTCATATCATGTAGACATGTGCATCGCATTGCATTTATGTTGTCGGTTGCATCCGGTTCCACGCGTTCCTCCCCGTTGTCCGTTTCGCGTTCCGGAGCTCCCTCCCGTGTCCGTGGCGTCCCGTAGGCCTACTTTGGTGTTTGGCCGTGTAACTTTACCGGTTTGGCGCGAGACTTGTCGTGTGTTGTGGTTTTGGTATGTGTAACCCGCCTGTCAAATCTCGTCGCGTTTCGAGTCCGTTTGCTACCCCAACCGTTATTCTCGTGGGCTCAAAGTGCCTCCACTTTGAGGCCCAAGACACCCCCTCCAACAGCCCACCAACCACTCCTAACCACTTCTATCATCTAGGCCATCCAAATCTGATCCGGTGGCCGAAAACCGCACTCCATTTGGACAACCCTAGCTACTTGTGCCTATATATTTGTCCACTCCCCCAAATTTGTGCCCCAAAACAAGGAAACCCTAGACCTCTCCTTCTTCCACCTCCATCCACCAGCCACCTCGCCGGAGTTCCGCCGGAATCTCGCCGGAGTTCACCGGAATACCACCACCTCACCGGAAAAACTCATCTCCGGCCTCTTCTCACCTCACCACCGCCGCCATCTCGTCCCCACTGGCTCCACCTCACCACTGCCACCGCCTCCGGCCTGGTCCCGCCGGATCCCGCCGCCTGGGGCCTCAAACCGCCTCCTTCCCGACGATCAGCCGCCTGGATCGAAGACTGCCGCCGCTGGCCTCGATCAGATCGGGGAGGCGCCCCGATCTGGATCCGCCCCGGCCGAGCGACCCCTCCTGGGCCCGAGGGGACAGCCGGCCCGATCGCCAGCCGAGGCCACACCCCTCCCTGGGCCTCCCTCCGCTCGCCAGCCCGCAGGCCGCGCAGGCCAGCCCCGCCTCCAGGCCACTTCGCCCCGCCAGGCGTCGGGCCTCCTCCTCGAGCCGGTGGCCCAGCCGCCTTCCAGCCGCCTGGGCCCGTTCGAGCCGCAAGCGCCGCTAGCGCCGGGCCTCGCCTCTCCTCCTGGGCCGCCAGCGCGTGAGCCAGATCCAGGCCTCCAGCGCCGCGAGCCGGCCCACCTCCGCCGCCAGATCCCGCGGGCCAGCGCCGCCCCCGCTCCGAGCCAGCCCGCCTTCTTCTTCCGCGGGCCTCCTCCAGCCGCTGGCCCGTCTTCGTTTCCCCGGGCCAGATCCGCCGCCACGAGGCCCGTAGCCCGTTTTTTTCTCAGATCTGAGCAGGTTGACTTCGAAAAAAAACCTAGATCTAGTTGTGTTGTTTTTGTTCTCTGATGCAATATTAGAACTGTGATATCTTTTTGTGTGTTGCTCCGATTTGAGTGAATGAGGTGTCCAGACGTTCGTGGTGATTAGCACTACGATTCATTTCATTGTGCCATGCATGTTTGAGATCATCTAGATGCTTATTTTTCTGTTGCACGAGTGCATCCCGATATAAACTGCTGTTATGTGTTGTTTTTATGCCATCTTTGCATAGTGGTATCTTTTAGCTCGTTTGTCCGAATGATGCAAATGACATGTCCACGTGTTCGTCTTGCCATGCTCTACATGTTGTTTGTGTTAGGTTGCATGATAGATTTATTCTTGACATGTTTATCCTCGTTGCGAAGTGCTATGTGGCTGTTTAGTTGATAAACTTGTTATGAAATGCCATCTTGTTGAGCTCATTGCTATCGTTGTGTTTATCTCCATGATGCATGCTTGTATGTTTCGGAATCACCATCATGTGTACTTTGATGTGGTGCTTACCTCTTGCCATGTTTAGTTTAGAGGTGACTTAAACTTGCTCTTTTAGATGCCATGATGAAACTGCTGTTTTAACACTTAGTGAATTTTCACTAAGTCTGGAATCTGTAATGTTCCGATGCCATGTTTGCGTGCTGCTCTAGGACAAACCATGATAGTTTTGGAGTGTCTCTTGATGGTTCCTTGTAGTAGATATTGTTGGATTTCCATTCATGTTCTCACATGCTTATTTGAGTGGCTGTAGCACATTTAACTTTTGCTCCAAAGTTTCAATAAAATTCTGCTGTCAGAATTTTGTTGTCAAGTTCAATATGTCCAAGCTTGTTGCTATTGATCCGTGGCTCCTTTGGGGGTGCACCTTTGGACTTATTTGCTGTAGGATATGTCTAGTTTATGTTCATGCTCTTTGCCATGGTGTTTGAGTGCTGTAGCTTAATTATTTTGTGCTCCGAAGTTGCTATGTTGCTGTAATTTTTCAGCTTGTGCATATTTCTTGTTTCGGGCATAACTTTTAGCCCGTAGCTCCGATTTCAGCAAGTCTTATATGAAACTTGATTGATTTTCCGTGTAGATTCATAATCTCCTATTGTTATCATGTTTTGAAGTGAGTTGCTTGAGTGCTATTTTCCGTGCTCCGTGTGCTCCCTTAGTGCATCCATCATGCATCCATCATTTTCGTGTGCGCATTGCATCTTGTTGATTCGTGCCTTGTGTGATTGTATTGTTTAAAGCCGGAAGCTGAGACCGAGTATGAGTACGAGCACGAGGTTACCAACGAGGTTGAGCACGAGGACCCTTCTTACGATCCGAACGACTACACTTCAGGCAAGATGACCGAACCCCGATAACATTACTATCTTTGCCTATTGCTAGTAGTTCCGCTCTATAGTTTTGCCTCGATGCCCATGTCTTTCTTGTCAGCCTCCTACTTGTAACCATGACCATGCTTAACCACCCTACCTATGCAAACCGTTGAATGGCTAAGTACGCTTCGCTCAGCCCCTCTTATAGCATTGCTAGTTGCAGGTGAAGATCGAAGATGCTTGCTTCATGTTGAAGTTTTGTTGGGTAATATCACACTATATAATGCTTAAATGAAATCATCTATATATTGGCAAGGGTGGAAGGCTAAGCCTTTTGCTTGGTGATTTGTTCCACTCATGCCGTTAGGAACCGTATAAACCGGTGTTATGTTCCTTGATTATGCGTTCCTTACACGGTTGGGGTGTATGGGACCCCCTTGATAAACCGCTAAGTGCTAAGTCTTTTCCAGCAAGTCCCAACATTGGTACTATTCGCCTAATAACTAATAAAACTTGCATAGGGCCTTGCAAACCCGAGTTCTTAATCAACAACCCCGGGCCAGTGCTCCACATGAGTGTTGGTCCGAAACGGGGAGTCTGCGGGGTCACCACGAGTAAACTCGAGGATTGATATAAACTTGTAGAATCGCCCATCCGGTCGTGTCCTGAGACTAGATACGCGCGGCTACCTATCAGGGTGTCGACACGCCGGGAGGATTTGCTGGATTAGCCTTACCTTAGTTCGGAGTATCTTGAGCACGGGATTCCGAGAATACTCGGGTCTTCCCACCTTGGAGTTGTGACTCCGCGGATCGTGGGCTTGTAATGGGCCAAGTTGGAACACCCCTGCAGGTTTATGAACTTTCGAAAGCCGTGCCCGCGGTTATGTGGCAGATGGGAGCTTGTTAATATCCGATTGTAGATAACTTGACACATTGTTCTAATACACTACCAGCGTGTGTACCGTGACTGTCAATTTCCGAATAGGGATTCGGGAGTTGAACATGGTGGGGTTATGTTTGTTGAGCTTTAGCTAGGATCACTTCGTGATCACCTCTCGACCGAGGCACTTCTCTTCTCGCACTCTTTCACGTAAGCTAGTGCTAGTTGCTGCTGCAGACACTTATTATTTTCTTCAGCCTTATCCTCTCCCAAGGCTTGAATAGTCTTGTTACCCGGGAACGGGATTGCTGAGTCCTCTGTGGCTCACAGTTACTTCACCACACCAGATGCAGGTCCGATGGTGAGCTATCCAGGTGATGGCACCGAGCTAGACTGGGAGTATGACGAGGAGCGTAGTCGATACTATGTTCGTTATCCTGATGATCAGTAGTGGAGACTTCTACTAGGATTCGATCCGACCTGTGTATTTAAATTATGTTTGGTATCTTGTCATTTGGATTTTACCCTTAGAGGGCTGTGATGTTTTATTGAATGATGATTGAGACATGTATTGTATTTGTGTGACGTGGCGAGTGTAAGCCAACTATTTTATGTTTTCCATCCCCATCTTTTACATGGGTTGTGCAAAGATACCAGACTTGCGATCATTCCAGCATGGGGTTATGTCTCTAAGTCGTGCCTCGACACGTAGGAGATATAGTCCCATCCTGGGCATTACAAGTTGGTATTCAGAGCCTTCCCCGACCTAGGAGCCCCCACTGATTGATCGAATCGTTGACGGTCGAGTCTAGGCACACACTAAAAAAATATTTTGAGTCCTATATTATATCGGAGAGTAGGATTTCTTTGCTTCTCATCCCCTTTCTCTCTGGTGAGGACTCCTGATGACTACTCTTGCCTCTTCTACTTTCAAAAATTGCACCAAATTTTTTTTTAGGAATCTCGCGAGTATTCTGGGATTGTTTCGATGTTCTTGTGACGAGAATATTGTTCTCGATGCCTCCTGACATTAGGGGTTGTGGCAGTGTCCCGGGGAGTTGAGCTTCGGGGTATTGTCGTCACAAGCATATCGCGGCAGTACTAAATACTTAAGACGGCCGACATCGAAAATCTCTCCTATACGGTTAGTGGCAAGATAACCCCGACATCACCTAGTACTGGGGAGGTAGTTCGGGAGTATTGCCATAGCTTGTTATAGTGGATGCTAAGGTCCGAGGTAGAAAGTTTCCGAGAAAGACTGGTTATGTGTTGAAGGATGGATACAGCTGGATGTAGGTTTAGAGTTGATTGCGCGGTGCTTCCCCTGTATCCCCAACACCTGATTGCATAACTGGAATCTTTCAGAAATTCATAGGTGGGTTTATCCAGTAGATCGTAGGCATTCTTCCAACGAATGCAGGTTAGCGAGTTCGGGGTTCTACATTGAGTGAAGTGGTATTATAACCGATGTTCCGATCGGAGTTGCATCTTAAAGGGTCCTTGGCTATGCTGATCCGGGGATTGCAAAACCCTTTCGTAACGCGTTCATATGCTTTTAGCACAAAGATGTTAGAACGAAGCTCCTATCTTGTGTTTGTTTCCATCCGTACCTTGTTGTTTTTCTTATTTTACCTTTTGTCCCCTATGTGGCTTCTCGTGAAGATTGTTGTTATCATTTAACTGAGAATTTCAGCCGTTCCTCTTGTTCGAATGATTTCATTCGTTCCTATTGTTCGAATGATTATTGTGAAGACATGTTGCAATTCATTCCATTGATTCAGCTTATACCTTTTGTCAATCAATTGCTGATTCGTGGTCATCTATTTCAGGATGGCTCCGAAAAAAGTTCCCAACGCTAACCCAGAGGCGGAAGAGGTCCCAGATCGTCCTCCTTCCCCTCCTCCTCCGTCTGAGGCTTGGAGAGCGATTATGCAGACTACAAATCAGAACACCCAGTTGTTGATGCAGATGATGCAGCAGATGCAAGCTAATCAAGCTAATCAGGATGTTCCAGGGAATCAAGGCAACTTCTTCAACCAGCAGCACCATGCTACTCTCAACCAGTTCTTGGCCAATAATCCAAAAGCTTTCAGTTACCGTGTCGACCCTATTGATGCTGAAGATTGGTTAACCGATATCAAGAAGCATTTTGAGTGCAGTAACGTGAAGGAAGGGGACTATGTGAAATTTGCAGCCTTCCAACTCAAAGACCAAGCGGCTGACTGGTGGCAGCAGTACAAAGACTCCAGACCAGGTCGTGTGATCTCTTGGGAGGATTTCTGCAAGGACTTTCGATCTCACCACATTCCTACAAGTGTCATCGAGGGTATGCGTGAGCAATTCCACAACCTGAAGCAGGGCTCTATGATAGTCTATCAGTATAATGTCAAGTTCCAAAACCTCGCCCGCTATGCTAAGCAAGACATTCCTGATGCCAAGAGCAAAATCTACCAGTTCCGTGGAGGTCTGAAAGATGAACTTCAACTTGCTCTCACCTTGTTCGAGCCCGATGAATTCAACAAATTCTATAACATGGCTTTGAAACAAGAGGCAGCTCAGCTTAAGATGGAGGCTTCTAAAAAGAGGATTCGAGATGCCGTTCACTCTTCCTCATCGTCTCAGATGGTCTCGAAACAATAGAAATTTTGGCTTCCTCCTCCTCCAGTGATTCGAGCTCCTTACAACTACTCCAACAACTCCAACAACAAGAACTCTAGTGGACGTGGTTTCTCCCACCCACCCAACTCCAACAAGCAGTCCAAGCAGCAGTTCCAAGCTCCAAGACCGAGTGTTCCTCCTGCTCGTCCACTTTCTGAGGTTACTTGCTACAAGTGTGGCTGATACGTCCAAAACGTATCTATAATTTCTGCTTGCTCCATGCCAATTTTGGGTGATATTGCTATGATATTCATACACTTCCATACACTTTTGATCATATTTGGACTAACTTACTAATCCAGTGCACCCCAATGCCAGTTTCTGTTTTCGGCTGTTTTTGTATTTCAGGTTTTCACGTTTTGAGAACTGCCCAGAAAATCCAGAAAAAATATATAAAAAAATCAGCGAACCGGAAACAACACTGCGTCCGAAGGGCAACCTGGGGGGGCCACAGGGGCTCCAGGCGCCCTGTGGGCGCGCCCCCCCTGGGCCGCGCCGGGGGG
>LR738712.1:873411004-873461325 GCA_902687465.1 Secale cereale | reverse complement strand
GGGGGGGGCGACTCGGCCCCCCGAGAGCCCCCCGGTGCCCTACTTTGGCATATATTTAAAGGACTCTCTGAAACCCTCGAAACAAGACTTCTTTTCGCGATCCCATCTCTGTTCCGCCGCCGCCGCCGCTTCCAAGATCGGGAGCACCAGGAGAACTCTTCCCGGCACCCTGCCGGAGGGGAGGATCACCACCGGGAGCTTCTCCACCACCATGGACGCCTCCCGGATGACTCATGAGTAGTCTCCCTTGGACCATGAGTCCATGACCAGTAGCTATGTGATGTTCTCCTCCCGTTCTTGTGCTTCACTAATTAGTCCTCGTGAGCTGCCCTACATGATCGAGGCACCTATGTAATCCTTATGCTGTTGCTATGTTGAGTTTGCTGGGATTCGATGGATTATGAGATTATGTTCAGATTGATCTTGAGTAATATATTTGATTCACCTCTTTTATATTTTAGTTCATAAGTAATTCTTGCATGTTCTCCGTTGTTATTTATTGCTTTGGCCGAGTAATAGGTAGTGACTCCAAGAGGGAATGTTATGCTCGATTGTGGGTTCATGCCCCTCGATGACTAGCTTGAGTGACAGAAACATGAGTCTAGGGGATGTGCTGTTGCCACAAGGGGGAAAACAATGGTGCTTGTGCCCGCGGGTGCAAGGATTGTTTACTTTACGCAAAGTTCTTTTAATGCAGTGGTCTGTTGCATTGAGTTTACACTATGGGTGGGACTCGCAACTTAATACCAGCGAGATGTTCTGGATATATATCTCAAGGTGGATGATTAGTAGTAGATATTGATGGATTTCGGTCTACTTACTTTGGCGTACCGCCCATGCTTTGAACCTCAACCTTTCTTGCAATGTAATCAGCATTGGTTTGCGTTCATGGTCCTGTCAATTGCCCAGCTGTAATTTGTTTACCTCACATAGCTGTTTTATTGTCTTTTGGAAGAGAGACATCACTAGTGAACATCATGAGACTCCGGTCCATATTACCATCATTGATCACATCCACTATTTACTTTTCGCTATTTTATTTACTATTGCAAAATACTATCTATCACTACTATCATATTGCTTTTAACCCTTTGTGAACTACAAGGCCGGAGAGATTGACAACCTCTCTGTACTCGTTGGGAGCAAAGTTATTTGTATCTGTGTGCAGGTCCACGTTGATTGCTAATTGCGCCGTTAGCAGTTGACACCTACCTGTTGAACCTAGGAGTCTCTGGGGATTCGATCCTTGGCATCTTTGCTAGGGGAAAACACTTCTACTTACTGCATCTTACACCTTCCACTTGGGGTAACCAACGAGGGGTTCGAGGCCCATCAAGGAGTATTTTCTGGCGCCGTTGCCGGGGACTCCACTGTTCAGGATAGGGGAGTTGCATGCTATCTTTTACCTTTGCTTTTTAGTCTTGTTAGTTTACCTTTCATTTTTGCTTTAGTTCTTTTTTATCGAAAATCACAAAAATAGTTATCTTGCTTGCTTGCTACTATGGGTTCCACCGAGAACACCAAGTTGTGTGACTTCACTAGTCACAACAACGATGACTTTATCAGCACACCTATCACTACACGTGCCACTTCAGCACCTTCATATGAAATTAAACCTGCTTTACTTAACATAGTCATGAGAGAACAATTCTCCAGTGCTGGAGATGATGCTGCTTTACACTTGAACAACTTTGTTGAACTTTGTGATATGCAAAAGTACCAAGAAATAGATGGTAATATTGTTAAGCTTAAGCTTTTTCCTTTCTCTTTGAGAGGAGGAGCTAAAATTTGGTTTCAGTCTTTGCCTAGAAATAGCATAGATTCATGGGACAAGTGCAAAGATGCTTTTATCGGAAAATACTATCCACCTGCTAAAATTATCCAACTTAGAAGTAACATAATGAATTTTAAACAATTGGATAATGAACACGTTGCCCAAGCTTGGGAACGTATGAAGTCTCTTATCAAGAACTGCTCTACTCACGGTTTGACTACTTGGATGGTTATCCAAACTTTTTATGCAGGCTTGAACTTTACCTCACGGAACTTGTTAGATTCGGCCGCGGGAGGAACTTTTATGTCAACTACACTTGGTGCTGCCACAAAGCTTCTCGATGAGATGATGACCAACTATTCCCAATGGCGCACCGAACGCGCTCCAACAGGTAGGAAGGTAAACTCTGTCGAGGAGATTTCCTCCCTTAATGAAAAAGTTGACTTGATCATGTCTCTACTTTCGAAGCAATCTACTGTTGATCCTCGTGATGTTCCTTTAAATTCTTTGATTGCTCAAGAACAAGTAGATGTGAATTTTATCTCTAGAAATTTTTTTAACAACAATGCTTATAGGAGTAACTTTGGTAACAATTCTAGACCGTTCCCCTCTAACTCTTATGGGAACAACAATGCTTATCCTAGTACCAAGAACTCCAATACTGAACTAGAGACCATGCTTAGAGATTTCATCACTACCCAGAAAGCCTTTAATAAGAATGTAGAAGAGAAACTACATAAACTAGATGATCTTTCTTTTAAGGTAGACCACTTAGCCAATGAGGTAAAATTGCTAAAAATTGAAACTTCTCCTCTTAAGGAGAGGGAAGTCATCCCTATTAATGCTACTCAAGTACAAATTAATGAAAACATTAGGATGATGGCTAAGCTAAAAGAAAGATGGGCTAGAGAAAGGGAGGAAGAGGAAAGAATTAAGAGCCTTCCTACCCACCACACTGTTGCTACTATCCAAGTTATTGAGGATGTTCACACTCTTAGCACCCAATGTACTCCTGGTCCCAATGGACCTATTAATGGTGATGCTATATCAACTACCAACCAGGTGAGCCTTAAGGACACCACTACCACTTTACTTGATGCTCGTGACCTTGATTTTGATAATTGCACTCTTACAGAAGTTATTGATTTCCTTCACAAGATGTCTAGAGATCCCCGCACTAGCACGCTTAACCTTGCCTTCACGGAGCATATCACTAATGCTCTCATCAAAGCTAGGGAGGAGAAACTTAGAGTAGAAGCCTCCATACCTAGAAAGCTAGAAGATGGTTGGGATCCTATGATAAAAATTTATTTGAATGACTTCTCTTGTTATGCATTATGTGATGTTGGTGCTAGTACCTCTGTTATGCCCAAAAGGATATATGATATGCTTAAATTGAAACCTTATGATTCTTGTTCTTTTGGTGTTCGTCTCGTTGATTCTTCCATAAAGAAACCTTTGGGAAGGATCGATGATGTTCTTATTGTTGTCAATGATAATTATGTGCCCGTTGATTTCACTATTATGGATATTGAATGTGATCCTTCATGTCCAATTATTTTGGGACGTCCCTTTTTGCGTACCGTTGGTGCTGTCATTGACATGAAAGAGGGTAATATAAAATTTCAGTTTCCTCTCAAGAAAGGGATGGAACACTTCCCTCTTAACAAGGTCAAGTTACCTTTTGAGTCCGTTGTACGGGCTAGCTATTCTTTTACTCTTGATAAAACTTGATCTCTATGCATTATGCCTAGCTTAAAGGCATAAAAGAAAGCGCTTTTGGGAGGCAGCCCACATGAATAAATTTTTTGCTTTTGTTGTGTCTTGATGTTGTTACTACTGTAGCATCATCATTGTATCTTTGCTTTTCATATTTGTGCCAAGTATAGCCTCTGATTGCTAGAAAGTTCAAAAGTTGTGAGGTGCTGTCCAGGAAACAGATTCTGTTCTTGGATAGAAAAATTCGTATAAAATCACCAGATCATCTTTTTGGTCTGAATTTTTTTCGACAGTGTTCTCTATATAATTGTCTTTCGTGCGTCAGTTCTGAGTTTTTTTATTTAAGTTGCAGAAGTACCCCGAACAGGTCAATTACTGCCTGCTGTTCTGTTTTTCACAGATTCTGTCCTGTTTTGCCTTACCTTCACTTTGCAAATTGAGAACTTGCTTTTTCTTTGCAAAAACCTCTTGGCAATCTTGAGAAACAGTAGAACTTAAAGAATATCCTTATTTCCAGCAAGGTATAATTATTTTATTAAGGGTACTAACCTCGCTAATCAGATTATGATGAGTTATGTATGAAGGGAGTTTTCAAGTGTGCGAGGGAAGATGATAAAAAGATTCAGGAGTGTCAAGCGCTCAAGCTTGGGGATGCCCCGTGCACCCCCAAGAAATATTCAAGTAGACTCAAGCGTCTAAGCTTGGGGATGCCCCCGTGCATCCCCTTCTCCATCAACATTATCAGTTCATCTTTCGTTTCGCTATATTTTTATCACTTCATGTGTTATGTGCTATGCTTGGAGCGTCTTGCTTTTAGTTTTTTTTTTAGTTTTACATAACGAGTCGGAACTCAGCATTCCTTTATGTGGGAGAGAAACACGCTCCACCTCTACCTAGAACATAACATAGAATTTTCATGTCTATCTTTGCTGTGTGTGTTCTTTGTCTTTTAATAGCTACTATCATGCTCTGCTCTTAGTATTCATGCTTATCTTTTCAAAGAGCTTTTGTTTAGTTGGTTGCTTGAACTCTCTTTAATTATCATGCTCACCTTATTAAGAGAGTTTGCTTCCGTTGCATTGGTTAATATGTCTATGATAAAGATGCTACGTGCATAATGGTGCTTAGTAGTTCAGGTTTTCTTATGGTTAGTCTCAAATAGCTGGGGGATTCCCAATGTGTTATTGGAGTACCAACTTGATTAGTTTGCCTATGATGTGGTATGGTTTAGTAATATCTTCCTTCGAGAATTTATTTTGATTGACTTGGCGTATGCTCACGCATATTTAAGACTGTAAACAAAGTCTGTCAAGCCTTGATGATCTTTTATTTCTGAGTAGCGATATAACTACCATGCCTGATTCAATATTGCTTTGTCGCTCTGCATGATTATGACCGTCATTGCTCTCTTAGTTGGTCGCTCCCAGTCTTTTGCTAACCTCCACCTGAACTAAGACTAACTTTGCAATACATAGCTCATGGGAAAGTAGCTTAAAAACTATTGTGGTAAAGAATATGTTGCCTATGTATCTTATTTCTTATAAGTTGCTTGCTGAGCGGTAACCATGTTTCTGGGGACGCCATCAACTGTCAAACTTTTGTTGAATATCATGTGAGTTGCTATGCATGTTCGTCTTGTCTGAAGTAAGGGTGATTTGCCGTGGGTTGAATGAATATGCATATTGTTAGAGAAGAACATTGGGCCGCCAACCAAAGCCATGCATCATGGTGGAAGTTTTAGCTTGGACTTAATCCTCAATCTCTTATGAGAATATGCTTATGCATTAAAGAGGAGTCCATCATCTATTTTCTATGTTGTCCCGGTATGGATGTCCTCAAGTTGAGATCTATCAAAAACGAGAAATCAAATGCGATTTATCTCCTTGGACCATTGTACAGGTGGCATAGAGGTACCCCTTTGTGACACTTGGTTGAAACATATGTAATGCAATGATAACCCATGGAAATCCGAGCTAATTAGGACAAGGTGTGAGCACTATTGGTATTCGATGCATGAGGCTTGCAACTTATAGGATGTCTTATGCATGACACATATGAAGTACTACTACCGTTGACAAAATTGCCTCCATGCTTTCAAAATAAAAAAACTCTAGCACATAACCATTCTTTTACTTTTATGTTGGGTCTCCACCTTCTTTCTTCAAGCACCAACTACTGAGAGCATGATTGTCATTCTGAGTGTAATGTGCATTGTCCCAAAGTAGCATTGTCTTTTGCATGATTGTGATATCGTTTATTTTGAAATGATTGTATCTAGTCATCACTTAAACCTTGAAGGTGCCCCTGCACTTATGTTTTGCATCACTAAAGGGGGCAAGCTAGATATCACTTTATCATATTTGCACATCATGTTCATTTTAAATCTTTTTGATGTTTCAGTTTCATGTTGTAAAACTTTCAGTCATTTGTGATTTTCTCTTGAGACAACTTAATTACTTTAGAATCATTGTCTCAGTAAGCTTTTGTCATATGACTATGAGAAAGTATTATATGGTTAATAGCATGTCACCACAGAAATTATTCTTGTTATCATTTACCTACTCGAGGACGAGCAGGAATTAAGCTTGGGGATGTTGATACGTCCAAAACGTATCTATAATTTCTGCTTGCTCCATGCCACTTTTGGGTGATATTGCTATGATATTCATACACTTCCATACACTTTTGATCATATTTGGACTAACTTACTAATCCAGTGCACCCCAGTGCCAGTTTCTGTTTTCGGCTGTTTTTGTATTTCAGGTTTTCACGTTTCGAGAACTGCCCAGAAAAATCCAGAAAATATATATAAAAAATCAGCGAACCGGAAACAACACTGCGTCCGAAGGGCAACCTGGGGGGGGGGGCACAGGGGCTCCAGGCGCCCTGTGGGCGCCCCCCTGGGCCGCGCCGGGGGGCGCCTCGGCCCCCCGAGAGCCCCCCGGTGCCCTACTTTGGCATATATTTAAAGGACTCTCTGAAACCCTCGAAACAGGACTTCTTTTCGCGATCCCATCTCTGTTCCGCCGCCGTCGCCGCTTCCAAGATCGGGAGCACCAGGAGAACTCTTCCCGGCACCCTGCCGGAGGGGAGGATCACCACCGGGAGCTTCTCCACCACCATGGACGCCTCCCGGATGACTCGTGAGTAGTCTCCCTTGGACCATGAGTCCATGACCAGTAGCTATGTGATGTTCTCCTCCCGTTCTTGTGCTTCACTAATTAGTCCTCGTGAGCTGCCCTACATGATCGAGGCACCTATGTAATCCTTATGTTGTTGCTATATTGAGTTTGCTGGGATCCGATGGATTATGAGATTATGTTCAGATTGATCTTGAGTAATATATTTGATTCACCTCTTTTATATTTTAGTTCATAAGTAATTCTTGCATGTTCTCCGTTGTTATTTATTTCTTTGGCCGAGTAATAGGTAGTGACTACAAGAGGGAACGTTATGCTTGATTGTGGGTTCATGCCCCTCGATGACTAGCTTGAGTGACAGAAACATGAGTCTAGGGGATGTGCTGTTGCCACAAGGGGGTAAACAACGGTGCTTGTGCCCGCGGGTGCAAGGATTGTTTACTTTACGCAAAGTTCTTTTAATGCAGTTGTCTGTTGCATTGAGTTTACACTATGGGTGGGACTCGCAACTTAATACCAGCGAGATGTTCTGGATAGATATCTCAAGGTGGATGATTAGTAGTAGATATTGATGGATTTCGGACTACTTACTTTGGCGTACCGCCCATGCTTTGAACCTCAACCTTTCTTGCAATGTAATCAGCATTGGTTTGCGTTCGTGGTCCTGTCAATTGCCCAGCTGTAATTTGTTTATCTCACATAGCTGTTTTATTGTCTTTTGGGAGAGAGACATCACTAGTGAACATCATGAGACTCCGGTCCATATTACCATCATTGATCACATCCACTATTTACTTTTCGCTATTTTATTTACTATTGCAAAATACTATCTATCACTACTATCATATTGCTTTTAACCCTTTGTGAACTACAAGGCCGGAGAGATTGACAACCTCTCTGTACTCGTTGGGAGCAAAGTTATTTGTATCTGTGTGCAGGTCCACATTGATTGCTAATTGCGCCGTTAGCAGTTGACACCTACTTGTTGAACCTAGGAGTCTCTTGGGATTCGATCCTTGGCATCTTTGCTAGGGGAAAACACTTCTACTTACTGCATCTTACACCTTCCACTTGGGGTAACCAACGAGGGGTTCGAGGCCCATCAGTGGCCAGAAGGGTCATTATTCCAACAAGTGCAACAACCCAAGGCGCCTTCCGCCTCCTCCTCCTGTCGGTACCGCTATGGTCAAGCATGATCCAAAGGCAGCAAGGGTGAATTTGATGAATGCAGCACAAGCGGAGAATTCTTCTGATGTGATTTTGGGTAACCTCTCAGTTAACTCTTTTCCAGCTAAAGTGTTGTTTGATTCGGGTGCTTCATGTTCTTTCATGTCTCAACCATTTGCATCCAAGCACAATGTTGTCACTTCAAATTTGCCTCAGAAGTTGCAAGTTGTTTCTCCGGGCAGGATTATGACTTCTAGTGTCTATGCTCCGGATGTATCTATTCGCATGGGAGATTATCGTTTTCTGGCTAAACCGGTGGTTCTTGGTAATTCTGACATTGACCTCATTCTCGGAATGGATTGGCTTTCTCAGCATGATGCTCACATTGATTGTGCACAGAAGGAAGTCAAGATGACTCATCCTGATGAAGATGTGATTATCTTTGCCTCCAGGGATAACACTATCAGGCTTTTCTCTCTCAATGATAAGGGCGAAATTAATGCCATATCTCAAATTCCGGTGGTGAGCGAATATCAAGACGTCCTTCCTGAAGAACTTCCAGGCATGCCTCCACACCGTCAGGTGGAATTCGTTATTGAACTCGAGCCGGGTACTGAGCCAGCATGTCGGCGTCCGTACAAGCTCTCTCCTGATGAATTGAAGAAGCAGCTTGATAAACAGGAGAATATGGGTCTCATCAGGCCTAGTACGTCTCCTTGGGGCTGTGGTGTCTTATTTGTCAAGAAGAAAGATGGCACGGAGCGCCTCTGCGTTGATTACCGGCCATTGAACAAGAAGACGATAAAGAACAAGTATCCGCTCCCC
Source organism: Secale cereale (assembly GCA_902687465.1). Taxonomy (NCBI): domain Eukaryota; kingdom Viridiplantae; phylum Streptophyta; class Magnoliopsida; order Poales; family Poaceae; genus Secale; species Secale cereale. Next base: position 873,452,700 of record LR738712.1, on the reverse strand, counting down.
AACATCAACGAACTCTTCGAGCAGCTCAAAGGAGCTAAAGTGTTCACTAAGCTTGATCTCCGAATGGGCTATCATCAAATTCGCATTCGCGAGCAAGACATTCCCAAGACTGCCTTCAGAATGAGCTACGGCTCATACGAGTATACCATCATGTCCTTTGGTCTCGCCAATGCTCCTCCTACCTTCTCGAGGATGATGCACTACATCTTCAACCCCTACACTGGCGAGTTTGTGCTTGTGTATCTGGATGATATTCTGGTGTTTTCCAAGAATGAAGAAGATCACGAAAAGCACTTACGTCTGGTTCTTGATCGACTCCGTGAGCATAAGTTCTATGCTGAGTTCTCCAAGTGCGAATTTTGGCTCGATAAGGTTTTGTACCTGGGCCACATTATCTCAGCTGACGGTATTGCGGTAAATCCCGAGAAAGTTGAAGCAATTGTCAACTGGGAAGCTCCTCAGAACGTCAAGCAACTCCGAAGTTTTCTGGGTCTTGCCAGCTATTGCAGAAGGTTCGTTGAGAACTTCTCCAAGATTGCCAAGCCTCTTTCCAACTTGCTTCAGAAGAATGTCAAATACTTTTGGTCTCCAGAGTGTGAAGTGGCATTCAGAACTCTCAAAGAAAAGCTTGTCTCTGCTCCAGTTCTTACTCCTCCAGATGAATCCAAGCCCTATGAAGTATTCTGTGATGCTTCTCTTCAAGGACTTGGTGGTGTGCTTATGCAAGATAAGAGAATTGTGGCATATACTTTTCATCAGCTCAAGCCAAGTGAGAAGAACTATCCCACACATGATCTCGAGCTAGCAGCTGTGGTACATGCTTTGATTACATGGAGACATTTGTTGTTGGGCAGAAAAGTCAACATCTTCACCGATCACAAGAGCTAGAAGTACATCTTTACACAGCCGAATCTGAACCTCCGCCAGACTCGTTGGGTTCAAATGATCCAAGAGTATGATCCCAGCATTGAATACACTCCTGGCAAGGCGAATGTGATTGCAGATGCTTTGAGCAGAAATGCATATTGCAACAGCCTTCTTATCAAGCCGTTCCAGCCTGAGCTTTGTGAAGCATTCAGGAAGCTCAACCTTCAAGTTGTTCCGCAGGGTTTTCTTGCAAATCTTCAATTTGCTCCTACCTTGGAAGATCAGGTCCGTGAGGCCCAACTCAGTGATGCCATGGTGCAGAAGGTGAAACATGGTATTGCAAAGGGCACTCCAATATACAAGTGCTTTCGTGTTGATGAGAGAGATACCTTGTTCTTCGAGGACAGACTCGTTGTTCCCAAAGGTGATCTCAGGAAGCTCATAATGGAAGAAGCACATGATTCTCTCCTTTCCATTCATCCTGGCAGCTCCAAGATGTACCAAGACCTCAAGCAATCTTACTGGTGGACACGCATGAAAAGGGAAATTGCCCAATTCATGAACGAATGTGATGTCTGCAGAAGAGTGAAAGCAGAACATCAACGTCCAGCCGGTCTTCTCCAACCTCTTCCTATTCCCGAGTGGAAGTTCGACCACATTGAAATGGATTTCGTCACTGGCTTTCCTAAATCCAAGAGAGGGAATGATTCTATCTTCGTGGTGATTGACAAGCTTACCAAAGTCGCTCACTTCCTTCCAGTCAAAGAATCCATCAATGCAGCTCAATTGGCAGAGCTGTACACTTCCAGAATTGTGTCTTTACATGGCATTCCTCAAGTTATCTCCTCAGACCGTGGAAGTTTGTTCACTTCAAAGTTCTGGGACTCCTTTCAGTCCGCCATGGGCACTAAGATCAGGTTCAGCACTGCTTTTCACCCTCAGACTAGTGGTCAAGTCGAGCGAGTGAATCAGATTCTAGAAGACATGCTCAGGGCCTGTGTCATATCTTTCGGCATGAAATGGGAAGACTGCCTTCCATTTGCCGAGTTCTCTTACAACAACAGCTTCCAAGCAAGTGCCGGCAAAGCTCCGTTTGAAATCCTCTATGGCAGAAAGTGCCGTACCCCTCTCAACTGGTCTGAAACAGGCGAACGTCAACTTCTTGGCAATGACTTGATCTCAAAAGCCGAAGAAATGTGCAAAGTCATACGTGAGAATCTCAAAGCCGCTCAGTCACGTCAGAAGAGCTACTATGACGGCAAGCATCGTGATTTGGCTTTCAACATTGGTGATCATGTTTATCTCCGTGTTTCTCCAATAAAAGGCACACAAAGATTCGGCATCAAAGGAAAGCTTGCTCCTAGATACGTCGGGCCTTTCAAGATCCTTGGCAAAAGAGGCGATCTAGCCTATCAACTTGACCTCCCTTACAACTTCGCCAATGTTCATGATGTGTTCCATGTGTCTCAACTCCGCAAATGCTTCAAGGCACCGAACGCATGATTCCGTTTGAAGAGATTGATCTTCAACAAGACCTGTCTTACCGAGAACATCCCGTTGCTATTCTCGAAGAAACCGAACGCAAGACCCGCAACAAGTCCATCAAATTCTTGAAAGTCAAGTGGTCACATCACACCGACCGAGAGGCTACGTGGGAACGAGAAGATCATCTTCGTTCCGAGTACCCTTCCTTTTTCCAGTCCTAGATCTCGGGACGAGATCTTTTTGTAGCAGAGGAGAGTTTGTAATGCCCCAGATGTAATACTTTCCCTTTTGGGCATATAATATATCTCCGGCTTCATCTATTCCATTCCGGGTTCTTTGTCTTTTGGGTTTTCGTCGTTTTGTTGTGTTCGTGTGTGGCATTCATTCATATCATGTAGACATGTGCATCGCATTGCATTTGTGTTGTCAGTTGCATCCGGTTCCACGCGTTCCTTCCCGTTGTCCGTTTCGCGTTCCGGAGCTCCCTCACGTGTCCGTGGTGTCCCGTAGGCCTACTTTGGTGTTTGGCCGTGTAACGTTACCGGTTTGGCGCGAGACTTGTCGTGTGTTGTTGTTTTGGTATGTGTAACCCGCCTGTCAAATCTCGTCGCGTTTCGAGTCTGTTTGCTATCACAACAGTTATTCTCGTGGGCTCAAAGTGCCTCCACTTTGAGGCCCAAGAAACCCCCTCCAATAGCCCACCAACCACTCCTAACCACTTCTATCATCTAGGCCATCCAAATCTGATCCGGTGGCCGAAAACCGCACTCCATTTGGACAACCCTAGCTACTTGTGCCTATATATTTGTCCACTCCCCCAAATTTGTGCCCCAAAACAAGGAAACCCTAGACCTCTCCTTCTTCCACCTCCAGCCACGAGCCACCTTGCCGGAGTTCCGCCGGAATCTCGCCGGAGTTCGCCGGAATACCACCACCTCGCTGGAAAAACACATCTCCGGCCTCCTCTCACCTCACCACCGCCGCCATCTCGTCCCCACTGGCGCCACCTCACCACCGCCACCGCCTCCGGCCTGGTCCCGCCGGATCCCGCCGCCTGGGGCCTCAAACCGCCTCCTTCCCGACGATCAGCCGCCCGGATCGAAGACTGCCGCCTCTGGCCTCGATCAGATCGGGGAGGCGCCCCGATCTGGATCCGCCCCGGCCGAGCGACCCCTCCTGGGCCCGAGGGGACAGCCGGCCCGATCGCCAGCCGAGGCCGCGCCCCTCCCTGGGCCTCCCTCCGCTCGCCAGCCCGCAGGCCGCGTAGGCCAGCCCCGCCTCCAGGCCACTTCGCCCCGCCAGGCGTCGGGCCTCCTCCTCGAGCCGGTGGCCCAGCCGCCTGTGCCCGTTCGAGCCGCTAGCGCCGGGCCTCGCCTCTCCTCCTGGGCCGCCAGCGCGTGAGCCAGATCCAGGCCTCCAGCGCCCCGAGCCGACCCACCTCCGCCGCCAGATCCCGCGGGCCAGCGCCGCCCCCGCTCCGAGCCGGCCCGCCTTCTTCTTCCGCGGGCCTCCTCCAGCCGCCGGCCCGTCTTCGTTTCCCCGGGCCAGATCCGCCGCCACGAGGCCCGTAGCCCGTTTTTTTCTCAGATCTGAGCAGGTTGACTTCGAAAAAAACCCTAGATCTAGTTGTGTTGTTTTTGTTCTCTGATGCAATATTAGAACTGTGATATCTTTTTGTGTGTTGCTCCGATTTGAGTGAATGAGGTGTCCAGACGTTCGTGGTGATTAGCACTACAATTCATTTCATTGTGCCATGCTTGTTTGAGATCATCTAGATGCTTATTTTTCTGTTGCAAGAGTGCATCCCGATATAAACTGCTGTTATGTGTTGTTTTTATGCGATCTTTGCATAGTGGTATCTTTTAGCTCGTTTGTCCGAATGATGCAAATGACATGTCCACGTGTTCGTCTTGCCATGCTCTACATTTTGTTTGTGTTAGGTTGCATGATAGATTTATTCTTGACATGTTTATCCTCGTTGCAAAGTGCTATGTGGCTGTTTAGTTGATAAACTTGTTATGAAATGCCATCTTGTTGAGCTCATTGCTATCGTTGTGTTTATCTCCATGATGCATGCTTGTATGTTTCGGAATCACCATCATGTGTACTTTGATGTGGTGCTTACCTCTTGCCATGTTTAGTTTCGAGGTGACTTAAACTTGCTCTTTTAGATGCCATGATGAAACTGCTGTTTTAACACTTACTGGATTTTTACTAAGTCTGGAATCTGTAATGTTCCGATGCCATGTTTGCGTGCTGCTCTAGGACAAACCATGATAGTTTTGGAGTGTCTCTTGATGGTTCCTTGTAGTAGATATTGTTGGCTTTCCATTCATGTTATCACATGCTTATTTGAGTGGCTGTAGCACATTTAAGTTTTGCTCCAAAGTTTCAATAAAATTCTGCTGTCAGAATTTTGTTGTCAAGTTCAATATGTCCAAGCTTGTTGCTATTGATCCGTGGCTCCTTTGGGGGTGCACCTTTGGACTTATTTGCTGTAGGATATGTCTAGTTTATGTTCATGCTCTTTGCCATGGTGTTTGAGTGCTGTAGCTTAATTATTTTGTGCTTCGAAGTTGCTATGTTGCTGTAATTTTTCAGCTTGTGCATATTTCTTGTTTCGGGCATAACTTTTAGCTCGTAGCTCCGATTTCAGCAAGTCTTATATGAAACTTGATTGATTTTCCGTGTAGATTCATAATCTCCTATTGTTATCATGTTTTGAAGTGAGTTGCTTGAGTGCTATTTTCCGTGCTCCGTGTGCTCCCTTAGTGCATCCATCATGCATCCATCATTTTCGTGTGCGCATTGCATCTTGTTGATTCGTGCCTTGTGTGATTGTATTGTTTAGAGCCGGAAGCTGAGACCGAGTATGAGTACGAGCACGAGGTTACCAACGAGGTTGAGCACGAGGACCCTTCTTACGATCCGAACGACTACACTTCAGGCAAGATGACCGAACCCCGATAACATTACTATCTTTGCCTATTGCTAGTAGTTCCGCTCTATAGTTTTGCCTCGATGCCCATGTCTTTCTTGTCAGTTTCCTACTTGTAACCATGACCATGCTTAACCACCCTACCTATGCAAACCGTTGAATGGCTAAGTACTCTTCGCTCAGCCCCTCTTATAGCATTGCTAGTTGCAGGTGAAGATCGAAGATGCTTGCTTCATGTTGAAGTTTTGTTGGGTTATATCACACTATATAATGCTTAAATGAAATCATCTATATATTGGCAAGGGTGGAAGGCTAAGCCTTTTGCTTGGTGATTTGTTCCACTCATGCCGTTAGGAACCGTATAAACCGGTGTTATGTTCCTTGATTATGCGTTCCTTACACGGTTGGGGTGTATGGGACCCCCTTGATAAACCGCTAAGTGCTAAGTCTTTTCCAGCAAGTCCCAACATTGGTACTATTTGCCTAATAACTAATAAAACTTGCATAGGGCCTTGCAAACCCGAGTTCTTAATCAACAACCCCGGGCCAGTGCTCCACATGAGTGTTGGTCCGAAATGGGGAGTCTGCGGGGTCACCACGAGGAAACTCGAGGATTGATATAAACCTGTAGAATTGCCCATCCGGTCGTGTCCTGAGACTAGATACGCGCGGCTACCTATCAGGATGTCGACACACCGGGAGGATTTGCTGGATTAGCCTTACCTTAGTTCGGAGTATCTTGAGCACGGGATTCCGAGAATACTCGGGTCTTCCCACCTTGGAGTTGCGACTCCGCGGATCGTGGGCTTGTAATGGGCCAAGTTGGAACACCCCTGCAGGGTTATGAACTTTCGAAAGCCGTGCCCGCGGTTATGTGGCAGATGGGAGCTTGTTAATATTCGATTGTAGATAACTTGACACATTGTTCTAATACACTACCAGCGTGTGTACCGTGACTGTCAATTTTCGAATAGGGATTCGGGAGTTGAACACGGTGGGGTTATGTTTGTTGAGCTTTAGCTAGGATCACTTCGTTATCACCTCTCGACCGAGGCACTTCTCTTCTCGCACTCTTTCATGTAAGCTAGTGCTAGTTGCTGCTGCAGACACTTATTATTTTCTTCATCCTTATCCTCTCCCAAGGCTTAAATAGTCTTGTTACCCGGGAACGGGATTGCTGAGTCCTCTGTGGCTCACAGTTACTTCACCACACCAGATGCAGGTCCGATGGTGAGCTATCCAGGTGATGGCACCGAGCTAGACTGGGAGTATGACGAGGAGCGTAGTCGATACTATGTTCGTTATCCTGATGATCAGTAGTGGAGACTTCTACTAGGATTCGATCCGACCTGTGGATTTAAATTATGTTTGGTATCTTGTCATTTGGATTTTACCCTTAGAGGGCTGTGATGTTTTATTAAATGATGATTGAGACATGTATTGTATTTGTGTGACGTGGCGAGTGTAAGCCAACTATTTTATGTTTTCCATCCCCATCTTTTACATGAGTTGTGCAAAGATACCAGACTTGCGATCATTCCAGCATGGGGTTATGTCTCTAAGTCGTGCCTCGACACGTAGGAGATATAGTCCCATCCTGGGCATTACAAGTTGATATTCAGAGCCTTCCCCGACCTAGGAGCCCCCACTGATTGATCGAATCGTTGACGGTCGAGTCTAGGCACACACTAAAAAAAATATTTTGAGTCCTATATTATATCGGAGAGTAGGATTTCTTTGCTTCTCATCCCCTTTCTCTCTGGTGAGGACTCCTGACGACTACTCTTGCCTCTTCTACTTTCAAAAATTGCACCAATTTTTTTTAGGAATCTCGTGAGTATTCTGGGATTGTTTCGATGTTCTTGTGACGAGAATATTGTTCTTGATGCCTCCTGACATTAGGGGTTGTGGCAGTGTCTCGGGGAGTTGAGCTTCGGGGTATTGTCGTCACAAGCATATCGCGGCAGTACTAAATACTTAAGACGACCGACATCGAAAATCTCTCCTATACGGTTAGTGGCAAGATAACCCCGACATCACCCAGTACTGGGGAGGTAGTTCGGGAGTATTGCCATAGCTTGTTATAGTGGATGCTTTTCGAAGGTCCGAGGTAGAAAGTTTCCGAGAAAGACTGGTTATGTGTTGAAGGATGGATACAGCTGGATGTAGGTTTAGAGTTGATTGCGCGGTGCTTCCCCTGTATCCCCAACACCTGATTGCATAACTGGAATCTTTCAGAAATTCATAGGTGGGTTTATCCAGTAGATCGTAGGCATTCTTCCAACGAATGCAGGTTAGCGAGTTCGGGGTTCTACATTGAGTGAAGTGGTATTATGACCGATGTTCTGATCGGAGTTGCATCTTAAAGGGTCCTTGGCTATGCTGATCCGGGGATTGCAAAACCCTTTCGTAACGCGTTCATATGCTTTCAGCACAAAGATGTTAGAACGAAGCTCCTATCTTGTGTTTGTTTCCATCCGTACCTTGTTGTTTTTCTTATTTTACCTTTTGTCCCCTATGTGGCTTCTCGTGAAGATTGTTGTTATCATTTAACTGAGAATTTCAGTCGTTCCTCTTGTTCGAATGATTTCATTCGTTCCTATTGTTCGAATGATTATTGTGAAGACTTGTTGCAATTCATTCCATTGATTTAGCTTATACCTTCTGTCAATCAATTGCTGATTCGTGGTCATCTATTTCAGGATGGCTCCGAAAAAAGTTCCCAACGCTAACCCAGAGGCGGAAGAGGTCTCAGATCGTCCTCCTTCCCCTCCTCCTCCGTCTGAGGCTTGGAGAGCGATTATGCAGACTACAAATCAGAACACCCAGTTGTTGATGCAGATGATGCAGCAGATGCAAGCTAATCAAGCTAATCAGGGTGTTCCACGGAATCAAGGCAACTTCTTCAACCAGCAGCACCATGCTACTCTCAACCAGTTCTTGGCCAATAATCCAAAAGCTTTCAGTTACCGTGTCGACCCTCTTGATGCTGAAGATTGGTTAACCGATATCAAGAAGCATTTTGAGTGCAGTAACGTGAAGGAAGGGGACTATGTGAAATTTGCAGCCTTCCAACTCAAAGACCAAGCAGCTGACTGGTGGCAGCAGTACAAAGACTCCAGACCAGGTCGTGTGATCTCTTGGGAGGATTTCTGCAAGGACTTTCGATCTCACCACATTCCTACAAGTGTCATCGAGGGTATGCGTGAGCAATTCCACAACCTGAAGCAGGGCTCTATGATAGTCTATCAGTATAATATCAAGTTCCAAAACCTCGCCCGCTATGCTAAGCAAGACATTCTTGATGCCAAGAGCAAAATCTACCAGTTCCGTGGAGGTCTGAAAGATGAACTTCAACTTGCTCTCACCTTGTTCGAGCCCGATGAATTCAACAAATTCTATAACATGGCTTTGAATCAAGAGGCAGCTCAGCTTAATATGGAGGCTTCTAAAAAGAGGATTCGAGATGCCGTTCACTCTTCCTCATCGTCTCAGATGGTCTCGAAACAACAGAAATTTTGGCTTCCTCCTCCTCCAGTGATTCGAGCTCCTTACAACAACTCCAACAACTCCAACAACAAGAACTCTAGTGGACGTGGTTTCTCCCACCCACCCAACTCCAACAAGCAGTCCAAGCAGCAGTTCCAAGCTCCAAGACCGAGTGTTCCTCCTGCTCGTCCACTTACTGAGGTTACTTGCTACAAGTGTGGCTGATACGTCCAAAACGTATCTATAATTTCTGCTTGCTCCATGCCACTTTTGGGTGATATTGCTATGATATTCATACACTTCCATACACTTTTGATCATATTTGGACTAACTTACTAATCCAGTGCACGCCAGTGCCAGTTTCTGTTTTCGGCTGTTTTTGTATTTCAGGTTTTCACGTTTTGAGAACTGCCCAGAAAAATCCAGAAAAAATATATAAAAAAATCAGCGAACCGGAAACAACACTGCGTCCGAAGGGCAACCTGGGGGGCCACAGGGGCTCCAGGTGCCCTGTGGGCGCGCCCCCCCTGGGCCGCGCCGGGGGGGCGCCTCGGCCCCCCGAGAGCCCCCCGGTGCCCTACTTTGGCATATATTTAAAGGACTCTCCGAAACCCTCGAAACATGACTTCTTTTCACGATCCCATCTCTGTTCCGCCACCGCCGCCGCTTCCAAGATCGGGAGCACCAGGAGAACTCTTCCCGGCACCCTGCCGGAGGGGAGGATCACCACCGGGAGCTTCTCCACCACCATGGACGCCTCCCGGATGACTCGTGAGTAGTCTCCCTTGGACCATGAGTCCATGACTAGTAGCTATGTGATGTTCTCCTCCCGTTCTTGTGCTTCACTAATTAGTCCTCGTGAGCTGCCCTACATGATCGAGGCACCTATGTAATCCTTATGCTGTTGCTATGTTGAGTTTGCTGGGATCCGATGGATTATGAGATTATGTTCAGATTGATCTTGAGTAATATATTTGATTCACCTCTTTTATATTTTAGTTCATAAGTAATTCTTGCATGTTCTCCGTTGTTATTTATTGCTTTGGCCGAGTAGTAAGTAGTGACTCCAAGAGGGAACGTTATGCTCGATTGTGGGTTTATGCCCCTCGATGACTAGCTTGAGTGACAGAAACATGAGTCTAGGGGATGTGCTGTTGCCACAAGGGGGAAAACAACGGTGCTTGTGCCCGCGGGTGCAAGGATTGTTTACTTTACGCAAAGTTCTTTTAATGCAGTTGTCTGTTGCATTGAGTTTACACTATGGGTGGGACTCGCAACTTAATACCAGCGAGATGTTCTGGATAGATATCTCAAGGTGGATGATTAGTAGTAGATATTGATGGATTTCGGTCTACTTACTTTGGCGTACCGCCCATGCTTTGAACCTCAACCTTTCTTGCAATGTAGTCAGCATTGGTTTGCGTTCGTGGTCCTGTCAATTGCCCAGCTATAATTTGTTACCTCACATAGCTGTTTTATCGTCTTTTGGGAGAGAGACATCACTAGTGAACATCATGAGGCTCCGGTCCATATTACTATCATTGATCACAGACACTATTTACTTTTCGCTATTTTACTTACTATTGCAAAACACTATCTATCACTACTATCATATTGCTTTTAACCCTTTGTGAACTACAAGGCCGGAGAGATTGACAACCTCTCTGTACTCGTTGGGAGCAAAGTTATTTGTATCTGTGTGCAGGTCCACGTTGATTGCTAATTGCGCCGTTAGCAGTTGACACCTACCTGTTGAACCTAGGAGTCTCTGGGGATTCGATCCTTGGCATCTTTGCTAGGGGAAAACACTTCTACTTACTGCATCTTACACCTTCCACTTGGGGTAACCAACGAGGGGTTCGAGGCCCATCAAGGAGTATTTTCTGGCGCCGTTGCCGGGGACTCCACTCTTCAGGATAGGGGAGTTGCATGCTATCTTTTACCTTTGCTTTTTAGTCTTGTTAGTTTACCTTTCATTTTTGCTTTAGTTCCTTTTTATCGAAAATCACAAAAATAGTTATCTTGCTTGCTTGCTACTATGGGTTCCACCGAGAACACCAAGTTGTGTGACTTCACTAGTCACAACAACGATGACTTTATCAGCACACCTATCACTACACCTGCCACTTCAGCACCTTCATATGAAATTAAACCCGATTTACTTAACTTAGTCATGAGAGAACAATTCTCCGGTGCTGGAGATGATGCTGCTTTACACTTGAACAACTTTGTTGAACTTTGTGATATGCAAAAGTACCAAGAAATAGATGGTAATATTGTTAAGCTTAAGCTTTTTCCTTTCTCTTTGAGAGCAGGAGCTAAAATAGCATAGATTCATGGGACAAGTGCAAAGATGCTTTTATCGGAAAATACTATCCACCTGCTAAAATTATCCAACTTAGAAGTAACATAATGAATTTTAAACAATTGGATAATGAACACGTTGCCCAAGCTTGGGAACGTATGAAGTCTCTTATCAAGAACTGCTCTACTCACGGTTTGACTACTTGGATGGTTATCCAAACTTTTTATGCAGGCTTGAACTTTACCTCGCGGAACTTGTTAGATTCGGCCGCGGGAGGAACTTTTATGTCAACTACACTTGGTGCTGCCACAAAACTTCTCGATGAGATGATGACCAACTATTCCCAATGGCACACCGAACGCGCTCCAACAGGTAGGAAGGTAAACTCTGTCGAGGAGATTTCCTCCCTTAATGAAAAAGTTGACTTGATCATGTCTCTACTTTCGAAGCAATCTACTGTTGATCCTCGTGATGTTCCTTTAAATTCTTTGATTGCTCAAGAACAAGTAGATGTGAATTTTATCTCTAGAAACAATTTTAACAACAATGCTTATAGGAGTAACTTTGGTAACAATTCTAGACCGTTCCCCTCTAACTCTTATGGGAACAACAATGCTTATCCTAGTACCAAGAACTCCAATACTGAACTAGAGACCATGCTTAGAGATTTCATCACTACCCAGAAAGCCTTTAATAAGAATGTAGAAGAGAAACTACATAAACTAGATGATCTTTCTTTTAAGGTAGACCACTTAGCCAATGAGGTAAAATTGCTAAAAATTGAAACTTCTCCTCTTAAGGAGAGGGAAGTCATCCCTATTAATGCTACTCAAGTACAAATTAATGAAAACATTAGGATGATGGCTAAGCTAAAAGAAAGATGGGCTAGAGAAAGGGAGGAAGAGGAAAGAATTAAGAGCCTTCCTACCCACCACACTGTTGCTACTATCCAAGTTATTGAGGATGTTCACACTCTTAGCACCCAATGTACTCCTGGTCCCAATGGACCTATTAATGGTGATGCTATATCAACTACCAACCAGGTGAGCCTTAAGGACACCACTACCACTTTACTTGATGCTCGTGACCTTGATTTTGATAATTGCACTCTTACAGAAGTTATTGATTTCCTTCAGAAGATGTCTAGAGATCCCCGCACTAGCACGCTTAACCTTGCCTTCATGGAGCATATCACTAATGCTCTCATCAAAGCTAGGGAGGAGAAACTTAGAGTAGAAGCCTCCATACCTAGAAAGCTAGAAGATGGTTGGGATCCTATGATAAAAATTTATTTGAATGACTTCTCTTGTTATGCATTATGTGATGTTGGTGCTAGTACCTCTGTTATGCCCAAAAGGATATATGATATGCTTAAATTGAAACCTTATGATTCTTGTTCTTTTGGTGTTCGTCTCGTTGATTCTTCCATAAAGAAACCTTTGGGAAGGATCGATGATGTTCTTATTGTTGTCAATGATAATTATGTGCCCGTTGATTTTCACTATTATGGATATTGAATGTGATCCTTCATGTCCAATTATTTTGGGACGTCCCTTTTTGCGTACCGTTGGTGCTGTCATTGACATGAAAGAGGGTAATATAAAATTTCAGTTTCCTCTCAAGAAAGGGATGGAACACTTCCCTCGTAAGAAGGTCAAGTTACCTTTTGAGTCCGTTGTACGGGCTAGCTATTCTTTTACTCTTGATAAAACTTGATCTCTATGCATTATGCCTAGCTTAAAGGCATAAAAGAAAGCGCTTTTGGGAGGCAGCCCACATGAATAAATTTTTTGCTTTTGTTGTGTCTTGATGTTGTTTACTGCTGTAGCATCATCATTGTATCTTTGCTTTTCATATTTGTGCCAAGTATAGCCTCTGATTGCTAGAAAGTTCAAAAGTTGTGAGGTGCTGTCCAGGAAACAGATTCTGTCCTTGGATAGAAAAATTCGTATAAAATCACCAGATCATCTTTTTGGTCTGAATTTTTTTCGACAGCGTTCTCTATATAATTGTCTTTCGTGCGTCAGTTCTGAGTTTTTTGATTTAAGTTGCAGAAGTACCCCGAACAGGTCAATTACTGCCTGCTGTTCTGTTTTTCACAGATTCTGTCGTGTTTTGCCTTACCTTCACTTCGCAAATTGAGAACTTGCTTTTTCTTTGCAAAAACCTCTTGGCAATCTTGAGAAACAGTAGAACTTAAAGAATATCCTTATTTCCAGCAAGGTATAATTATTTTATTAAGGGTACTAACCTCGCTAATCAGATTATGATGAGTTATGTATGAAGGGAGTTTTCAAGTGTGCGAGGGAAGATGATAAAAAGATTCAGGAGTGTCAAGCGCTCAAGCTTGGGGATGCCCCCGTGCACCCCCAAGAAATATTCAAGGAGACTCAAGCGTCTAAGCTTGGGGATGCCCCCGTGCATCCCCTTCTCCATCAACATTATCAGTTCGTCTTTCATTTCGCTATATTTTTATCACTTCATGTGTTATGTGCTATGCTTGGAGCGTCTTGCTTTTAGTTTTCTTTTTAGTTTTTCATAACGAGTCGGAACTCAGCATTCCTTTATGTGGGAGAGAAACACGCTCCACCTCTACCTAGAACATAACATAGATTTTTCATGTCTATCTTTGATGTGTGTGTTCTTTGTCTTTTAATAGCTACTATCATGCTCTGCTCTTAGTATTCATGCTTATCTTTTCAAAGAGCTTTTGTTTAGTTGGTTGCTTGAACTCTCTTTAATTATCATGCTCACCTTATTAAGAGAGTTTGCTTCCGTTGCATTGGTTAATATGTCTATGATAAAGATGCTACGTGCATAATGGTGCTTAGTAGTTCAGGTTTTCTTATGGTTAGTCTCAAATAGCTGGGGGATTCCCAATGTGTTATTGGAGTACCAACTTGATTAGTTTGCCTATGATGTGTTATGGTTTAGTAATATCTTCCTTCGAGAATTTATTTTGATTGACTTGGCGTATGCTCACGCATATTTAAGACTGTAAAGAAAGTCTGTCAAGCCTGGATGATCTTTTATTTCTGAGTAGCGATATAACTACCATGCCTGATTCAATATTGCTTTGTCGCTCTGCATGATTATGACCGTCATTGCTCTCTTAGTTGGTCGCTCCCAGTCTTTTGCTAACCTCCACCTGAACTAAGACTAACTTTGCAATACATAGCTCATGGGAAAGTAGCTTAAAAACTATTGTGGTAAAGAATATGTTGCCTATGTATCTTATTTCTTATAAGTTGCTTGCTGAGCGGTAACCATGTTTCTGGGGATGCCATCAACTGTCACACTTTTGTTGAATATCATGTGAGTTGCTATGCATGTTCGTCTTGTCTGAAGTAAGGGTGATTTGCCGTGGGTTGAATGAATATGCATATTGTTAGAGAAGAACATTGGGCCGCCAACCAAAGCCATGCATCATGGTGGAAGTTTTAGCTTGGACTTAATCCTCAATCTCTTATGAGAATATGCTTATGCATTAAAGAGGAGTCCATCATCTATTTTCTATGTTGTCCCGGTATGGATGTCCTCAAGTTGAGATCTATCAAAAACGAGAAATCAAATGCGATTTATCTCCTTGGACCTTTGTACAGGTGGCATAGAGGTACCCCTTTGTGACACTTGGTTGAAACATATGTAATGCAATGATAACCCATGGAAATCCAAGCTAATTAGGACAAGGTGCAAGCACTATTGGTATTCGATGCATGAGGCTTGCAACTTATAGGATGTCTTATGCATGACACATATGAAGTACTACTACCGTTGACAAAATTGCCTCCATGCTTTCAAAATAAAAAAACTCTAGCACATAACCATTCTTTTACTTTTATGTTGAGTCTCCACCTTCTTTCTTCAAGCACCAACTACTGAGAGCATGATTGTCATTCTGAGTGTAATGTGCATTGTCCCAAAGTAGCATTGTCTTTTGCATGATTGTGATATCGTTTATTTTGAAATGATTGTATCTAGTCATCACTTAAACCTTGAAGGTGCCCCTGCACTTATGTTTTGCATCACTAAAGGGGGCAAGCTAGATATCACTTTATCATATTTGCACATCATGTTCATTGCAAATCTTTTTGATGTTTCAGTTTCATGTTGTAAAACTTTCAGTCATTTGTGATTTTCTCTTGAGACAACTTAATTACTTTAGAATCATTGTCTCAGTAAGCTTTTGTCATATGACTATGAGAAAGTCTTATATGGTTAATAGCATGTCACCACAGAAATTATTCTTGTTATCATTTACCTACTCGAGGACGAGCAGGAATTAAGCTTGGGGATGTTGATACGTCTAAAACGTATCTATAATTTCTGCTTGCTCCATGCCACTTTTGGGTGATATTGCTATGATATTCATACACTTCCATACACTTTTGATCATATTTGGACTAACTTACTAATCCAGTGCACCCCAGTGCCAGTTTCTGTTTTCGGCTGTTTTTGTATTTCAGGTTTTCACGTTTCGAGAACTGCCCAGAAAAATCCAGAAAATATATATAAAAAATCAGCGAACCGGAAACAACACTGCGTCCGAAGGGCAACCTGGGGGGGGGGGGCACAGGGGCTCCAGGCGTCCTGTGGGCGCCCCCCTGGGCCGCGCCGGGGGGCGCCTCGGCCCCCCGAGAGCCCCCCGGTGCCCTACTTTGGCATATATTTAAAGGACTCTCCGAAACCCTCAAAACAGGACTTCTTTTCGCGATCCCATCTCTGTTCCGCCGCCGCCGCCGCTTCCAAGATCGGGAGCACCAGGAGAACTCTTCTCGGCACCCTGCCGGAGGGGAGGATCACCACCGGGAGCTTCTCCACCACCATGGACGCCTCCCGGATGACTCGTGAGTAGTCTCCCTTGGACCATGAGTCCATGACCAGTAGCTATGTGATGTTCTCCTCCCGTTCTTGTGCTTACTAATTAGTCCTCGTGAGCTGCCCTACATGATCGAGGCACCTATGTAATCCTTATGCTGTTGCTATGTTGAGTTTTCTGGGATCCGATGGATTATGAGATTATGTTCAGATTGATCTTGAGTAATATATTTGATTCACCTCTTTTATATTTTAGTTCATAAGTAATTCTTGCATGTTCTCCGTTGTTATTTATTGCTTTGGCCGAGTAATAGGTAGTGAATCCAAGAGGGAACGTTATGCTCGATTGTGGGTTCATGCCCCTCGATGACTAGCTTGAGTGACAGAAACATGAGTCTAGGGGATGTGCTGTTGCCACAAGGGGGAAAACAACGGTGCTTGTGCCCGCGGGTGCAAGGATTGTTTACTTTACGCAAAGTTCTTTTAATGCAGTTGTCTGTTGCATTGAGTTTACACTATGGGTGGGACTCGCAACTTAATACCAGCGAGATGTTCTGGATAGATATCTCAAGGTGGATGATTAGTAGTAGATATTGATGGATTTCGGTCTACTTACTTTGGCGTACCTCCCATGCTTTGAACCTCAACCTTTCTTGCAATGTAATCAGCATTGGTTTGCGTTCGTGGTCCTGTCAATTGCCCAGCTGTAATTTGTTTACCTCACATAGCTGTTTTATTGTCTTTTGGGAGAGAGACATCACTAGTGAACATCATGAGACTCCGGTCCATATTACCATCATTGATCACATCCACTATTTACTTTTCGCTATTTTATTTACTATTGCAAAATACTATCTATCACTACTATCATATTGCTTTTAACCCTTTGTGAACTACAAGGCCGGAGAGATTGACAACCTCTCTGTACTCATTGGGAGCAAAGTTATTTGTATCTGTGTGCAGGTCCACGTTAATTGCTAATTGCGCCGTTAGCTGTTGACACCTACCTGTTGAACCTAGGAGTCTCTTGGGATTCAATCCTTGGCATCTTTGCTAGGGGAAAACACTTCTACTTACTGCATCTTACACCTTCCACTTGGGGTAACCAACGAGGGGTTCGAGGCCCATCAGTGGCCAGAAGGGTCATTATTCCAACAAGTGCAACAACCCAAGGCGCCTTCCGCCTCCTCCTCCTGTCGGTACCGCTATGGTCAAGCATGATCCAAAGGCAGCAAGGGTGAATTTGATGAATGCAGCACAAGCGGAGAATTCTTCTGATGTGATTTTGGGTAACCTCTCAGTTAACTCTTTTCCAGCTAAAGTGTTGTTTGATTCGGGTGCTTCATGTTATTTCATATCTCAACCATTTGCATCCAAGCACAATGTTGTCACTTCAAATTTGCCTCAAAAGTTGCAAGTTGTTTCTCCGGGCAGGATTATGACTTCTAGTGTCTATGCTCCGGATGTATCTATTCGCATGGGAGATTATCGTTTTCTGGCTAAACCGGTGGTTCTTGGTAATTCTGACATTGACCTCATTCTCGGAATGGATTGGCTTTCTCAGCATGATGCTCACATTGATTGTGCACAGAAGGAAGTCAAGATGACTCATCCTGATGAAGATGTGATTATCTTTGCCTCCAGGGATAACACTATCAGGCTTTTCTCTCTCAATGATAAGGGCGAAATTAATGCCATATCTCAAATTCCGGTGGTGAGCGAATATCAAGACGTCCTTCCTGAAGAACTTCCAGGCATGCCTCCACACCGTCAGGTGGAATTCGTTATTGAACTCGAGCCGGGTACTGAGCCAGCATGTCGGCGTACGTACAAGCTCTCTCCTGATGAATTGAAGGAATTGAAGAAGCAGCTTGATAAACAGGAGAGTATGGGTCTCATCAGGCCTAGTACGTCTCCTTGGGGCTGTGGTGTCTTATTTGTCAAGAAGAAAGATGGCACGGAGCGCCTCTGCGTTGATTACCGGCCATTGAACAAGAAGACGATAAAGAACAAGTATCCGCTCCGCAACATCAACGAACTCTTCGAGCAGCTCAAAGGAGCTAAAGTGTTCTCTAAGCTCGATCTCCGAATGGGCTATCATCAAATTCGCATTCGCGAGCAAGACATTCCCAAGACTGCCTTCAGAACGAGCTACGGCTCATACGAGTATACCGTCATGTCCTTTGGTCTCGCCAATGCTCCTCCTACCTTCTCGAGGATGATGCACTACATCTTCAACCCCTACACTGGCGAGTTTGTGCTTGTGTATCTGGATGATATTCTGGTGTTTTCCAAGAATGAAGAAGATCACGAAAAGCACTTACGTCTGGTTCTTGATCGACTCCGTGAGCATAAGTTCTATGCCAAGTTCTCCAAGTGCGAATTTTGGCTCGATAAGGTTTTGTACCTGGGCCACATTATCTCAGCTGACGGTATTGCGGTAAATCCCGAGAAAGTTGAAGCAATTGTCAACTGGGAAGCTCCTCAGAACGTCAAGCAACTCCGAAGTTTTCTGGGTCTTGCCAGCAATTGCAGAAGGTTCGTTGAGAACTTCTCCAAGATTGCCAAGCCTTTTTCCAACTTGCTTCAGAAGAATGTCAAATACTTTTGGTCTCCAGAGTGTGAAGTGGCATTCAGAACTCTCAAAGAAAAGCTTGTCTCTGCTCCAGTTCTTACTCCTCCAGATGAATCCAAGCCCTATGAAGTATTCTGTGATGCTTCTCTTCAAGGACTTGGTGGTGTGCTTATGCAAGATAAGAGAATTGTGGCATATACTTCTCGTCAGCTCAAGCCAAGTGAGAAGAACTATCCCACACATGATCTCGAGCTAGCAGCTGTGGTACATGCTTTGATTACGTGGAGACATCTGTTGTTGGGCAGAAAAGTCGACATCTTCACCGATCACAAGAGCTTGAAGTACATCTTTACATAGCCGAATCTGAACCTCCGCCAGACTCATTGGGTTGAAATGATCCAAGAGTATGATCCCAGCATTGAATACACTCCTGGCAAGGCGAATGTGATTGTAGATGCTTTGAGCAGAAATGCATATTGCAACAGCCTTCTTATCAAGCCGTTCCAGCCTGAGCTTTGTGAAGCATTCAGGAAGCTCAACCTTCAAATTGTTCCGCAGGGTTTTCTTGCAAATCTTCAATTTGCTCCTACCTTGGAAGATCAGGTCCGTGAGGCCCAACTCAGTGATGCCATGGTGCAGAAGGTGAAACATGGTATTGCAAAGGGCACTCCAATATACAAGTGCTTTCGTGTTGATGAGAGAGATACCTTGTTCTTCGAGGACAGACTCGTTGTTCCCAAAGGTGATCTCAGGAAGCTCATAATGGAAGAAGCACATGATTCTCTCCTTTCCATTCATCCTGGCAGCTCCAAGATGTACCAAGACCTCAAGCAATCTTACTGGTGGACACGCATGAAAAGGGAAATTGCCCAATTCGTGAACGAATGTGATGTCTGCAGAAGAGTGAAAGCAGAACATCAACGTCCAGCCGGTCTTCTCCAACCTCTTCTTATTCCCGAGTGGAAGTTCGACCACATTGAAATGGATTTCGTCACTGGCTTTCCTAAATCCAAGAGAGGGAATGATTCTATCTTCGTGGTGATTGACAAGCTTACCAAAGTCGCTCACTTCCTTCCAGTCAAAGAATCCATCAATGCAGCTCAATTGGCAGAGCTGTACACTTCCAGAATTGTGTCTTTACATGGCATTCCTCAAGTTATCTCCTCAGACCGTGGAAGTTTGTTCACTTCAAAGTTCTGGGACTCCTTTCAGTCCGCCATGGGCACTAAGATCAGGTTCAGCACTGCTTTTCACCCTCAGACTAGTGGTCAAGTCGAGCGAGTGAATCAGATTCTAGAAGACATGCTCAGGGCCTGTGTCATATCTTTCGGCATGAAATGGGAAGACTGCCTTCCATTTGCCGAGTTCTCTTACAACAACAGCTTCCAAGCAAGTGCCGGCAAAGCTCCGTTTGAAATCCTCTATGGCAGAAAGTGCCGTACCCCTCTCAACTGGTCTGAAACAGGCGAACGTCAACTTCTTGGCAATGACTTGATCTCAGAAGCCGAAGAAATGTGCAAAGTCATACGTGAGAATCTCAAAGCCGCTCAGTCGCGTTAGAAGAGCTACTATGACGGCAAGCATCGTGATTTGGCTTTCAACATTGGTGATCATGTTTATCTCCGTGTTTCTCCAATGAAAGGCACACAAAGATTCGGCATCAAAGGAAAGCTTGCTCCTAGATACGTCGGGCCTTTCAAGATCCTTGGCAAAAGAGGCGATCTAGCCTATCAACTTGAGCTCCCTTCCAACTTCGCCAATGTTCATGATGTGTTCCATGTGTCTCAACTCCGCAAATGCTTCAAGGCACCGAACGCATGATTCTGTTTGAAGAGATTGATCTTCAACAAGACCTGTCTTACCTAGAACATCCCGTTGCTATTCTCGAAGAAACCGAACGCAAGACCCGCAACAAGTCCATCAAATTCTTGAAAGTCAAGTGGTCACATCACACCGACCGAGAGGCTACGTGGGAACGAGAAGATCATCTTCGTTCCGAGTACCCTTCCTTTTTCCAGTCCTAGATCTCGGGACGAGATCTTTTTGTAGCAGAGGAGAGTTTGTAATGCCCCGGATGTAATACTTTCCCTTTTGGGCATATAATATATCTCCGGCTTCATCTATTCCATTCCGGGTTCTTTGTCTTTTGGGTTTTCGTCGTTTTGTTGTGTTCGTGTGTGGCATTCATTCATATCATGTAGACATGTGCATCGCATTGCATTTGTGTTGTCGGTTGCATCCGATTCCACGCGTTCCTTCCCGTTGTCCGTTTCGCGTTCCGGAGCTCCCTCACGTGTCCGTGGCGTCCCGTAGGCCTACTTTGGTGTTTGGCCGTGTAACGTTACCGGTTTGGCGCGAGACTTGTCGTGTGTTGTTGTTTTGGTATGTGTAACCCGCCTGTCAAATCTCGTCGCGTTTCGAGTCTGTTTGCTATCCCAACAGTTATTCTCGTGGGATCAAAGTGCCTCCACTTTGAGGCCCAAGACACCCCCTACAATAGCCCACCAACCACTCCTAACCACTTCTATCATCTAGGCCATCCAAATCTGATCCGGTGGCCGAAAACCGCACTCCATTTGGACAACCCTAGCTACTTGTGCCTATATATTTGTCCACTCCCCCAAATTTGTGCCCCAAAACAAGGAAACCCTAGACCTCTCCTTCTTCCACCTCCACCCACGAGCCACCTCGCCGGAGTTCCGCCGGAATCTCGCCGGAGTTCGCCGGAATACCACCACCTCGCCGGAAAAACTCATCTCCGGCCTCCTCTCACCTCACCACCGCCGCCATCTCGTCCCCACCGGCGCCACCTCACCACCGCCACCGCCTCCGGCCTGGTCCCACCGGATCCCGCCGCCTGGGGCCTCAAACCGCCTCCTTCCCGACGATCAGCCACCCGGATCGAAGACTGCCGCCACTGGCCTCGATCAGATCGGGGAGGCGCCCCGATCTGGATCCGCCCCGGCCGAGCGACCCCTCCTGGGCCCGAGGGGACAGCCGGCCCGATCGCCAGCCGAGGCCGCGCCCCTCCCTGGGCCTCCCTCCGCTCGCCAGCCCGCAGGCCGCGCAGGCCAGCCCCGCCTCCAGGCCACTTCGCCCCGCCAGGCGTCGGGCCTCCTCCTCGAGCCGGTGGCCAAGCCGCCTTCCAGCCGCCTGGGCCCGTTCGAGCCGCAAGCGCCGCTAGCGCCGGGCCTCGCCTCTCCTCCTGGGCCGCCAGCGCGCGAGCCAGATCCAGGCCTCCAGCACCGCGAGCCGTCCCACCTCCGCCGCCAGATCCCGTGGGCCATCGCCGCCCCCGCTCCGAGCCGGCCCGCCTTCTTCTTCCGCGGGCCTCCTCCAGCCGCCGGCCCGTCTTCGTTTCCCCGGGCCAGATCCGCCGCCACGAGGCTCGTAGCCCATTTTTTTCTCAGATCTGAGCAGGTTGACTTCGAAAAAAACCCTAGATCTAGTTGTGTTGTTTTTGTTCTCTGATGCAATATTAGAACTGTGATATCTTTTTGTGTGTTGCTCCGATTTAAGTGAATGAGGTGTCCAGACGTTCGTGGTGATTAGCACTACGATTCATTTCATTGTGCCATGCATGTTTGAGATCATCTAGATGCTTATTTTTCTGTTGCAAGAGTGCATCCCGATATAAACTGCTGTTATGTGTTGTTTTTATGCCATCTTTGCATAGTGGTATCTTTTAGCTCGTTTGTCCGAATGATGCAAATGACATGTCCACGTGTTCGTCTTGCCATGCTCTACATGTTGTTTGTGTTAGGTTGCATGATAGATTTATTCTTGACATGTTTATCCTCGTTGCAAAGTGCTATGTGGCTGTTTAGTTGATAAACTTGTTATGAAATGCCATCTTGTTGAGCTCATTGCTATCGTTGTGTTTATCTCCATGATGCATGCTTGTATGTTTCGGAATCACCATCAAGTGTACTTTGATGTGGTGCTTACCACTTGCCATGTTTAGTTTCGAGGTGACTTAAACTTGCTCTTTTAGATGCCATGATGAAACTGTTGTTTTAACACTTAGTGGATTTTCACTAAGTCTGGAATCTGTAATGTTCCGATGCCATGTTTGCGTGCTGCTCTAGGACAAACCATGATAGTTTTGGAGTGTCTCTTGATGGTTCCTTGTAGTAGATATTGTTGGATATCCATTCATGTTCTCACATGCTTATTTGAGTGGCTGTAGCACATTTAACTTTTGCTCCAAAGTTTCAATAAAATTCTGCTGTCAGAATTTTGTTGTCAAGTTCAATATGTCCAAGCTTGTTGCTATTGATCCGTGGCTCCTTTGGGGGTGCACCTTTGGACTTATTTGCTGTAGGATATGTCTAGTTTATGTTCATGCTCTTTGCCATGGTGTTTGAGTGCTGTAGCTTAATTATTTTGTGCTCCGAAGTTGCTATGTTGCTGTAATTTTTCAGCTTGTGCATATTTCTTGTTTCGGGCATAACTTTTAGCCCGTAGCTCCGATTTCAGCAAGTCTTATATGAAACTTGATTGATTTTCCGTGTAGATTCATAATCTCCTATTGTTATCATGTTTTGAAGTGAGTTGCTTGAGTGCTATTTTCCGTGCTCCGTGTGCTCCCTTAGTGCATCCATCATGCATCCATCATTTTCGTGTGCGCATTGCATCTTGTTGATTCGTGCCTTGTGTGATTGTATTGTTTAGAGCCGCAAGCTGAGACCGAGTACGAGTACGAGCACGAGGTTACCAACGAGGTTGAGCACGAGGACCCTTCTTACGATCCGAACGACTACACTTCAGGCAAGATGACCGAACCCCAATAACATTACTATCTTTGCCTATTGCTAGTAGTTCCGCTCTATAGTTTTGCCTCGATGCCCATGTATTTCTTGTCAGCCTCCTACTTGTAACCATGACCATGCTTAACCACCCTACCTATGCAAACCGTTGAATGGCTAAGTACGCTTTGCTCAGCCCCTCTTATAGCATTGCTAGTTGCAGGTGAAGATCGAAGATGCTTGCTTCATGTTAAAGTTTTGTTGGGTTATATCACACTATATAATGCTTAAATGAAATCATCTATATATTGGCAAGGGTGGAAGGCTAAGCCTTTTGCTTGGTGATTTGTTCCACTCATGCCGTTAGGAACCGTATAAACCGGTGTTATGTTCCTTGATTATGCGTTCCTTACACGATTGGGGTGTATGGGACCCCCTTGATAAACCGCTAAGTGCTAAGTCTTTTCCAGCAAGTCCCAACATTGATACTATTCGCCTAATAACTAATAAAACTTGCATAGGGCCTTGCAAACCCGAGTTCTTAATCAACAACCCCGGGCCAGTGCTCCACATGAGTGTTGGTCCGAAACGGGGAGTCTGCGGGGTCACCACAAGGAAACTCGAGGATTGATATAAACCTGTAGAATCGCCCATCCGGTCGTGTCCTGAGACTAGATACGCGCGGCTACCTATCAGGGTGTCGACACACCGGGAGGATTTGCTGGATTAGCCTTACCTTAGTTCGGAGTATCTTGAGCACGGGATTCCGAGAATACTCGGGTCTTCCCACCTTGGAGTTGCGACTCCGCGGATTGTGGGCTTGTAATGGGCCAAGTTGGAACACCCCTGCAGGGTTATGAACTTTCGAAAGCCGTGCCCGTGGTTATGTGGCAGATGGGAGCTTGTTAATATCCGGTTGTAGATAACTTGACACATTGTTCTAATACACTACCAACGTGTGTACCGTGACTGTCAATTTCCGAATAGGGATTCGGGAGTTGAACACGGTGGGGTTATGTTTGTTGAGCTTTAGCTAGGATCACTTCGTGATCACCTCTCGACCGAGGCACTTCTCTTCTCGCACTCTTTCACGTAAGCTAGTGCTAGTTGCTGCTGCAGACACTTATTCTTTTTTTCAGCCTTATCCTCTCCCAAGGCTTAAATAGTCTTGTTACCCGGGAACGGGATTGCTGAGTCCTCTGTGGCTCACAGTTACTTCACCACACCAGATGCAGGTCCGATGGTGAGCTATCCAGGTGATGGCACCGAGCTAGACTGGGAGTATGACGAGGAGCGTAGTCGATACTATGTTCGTTATCCTGATGATCAGTAGTGGAGACTTCTACTAGGATTCGATCCGACCTGTGGATTTAAATTATGTTTGGTATCTTGTCATTTGGATTTTACCCTTAGAGGGCTGTGATGTTTTATTGAATGATGATTGAGACATGTATTGTATTTGTGTGACGTGGCGAGTGTAAGCCAACTATTTTATGTTTTCCATCCCCATCTTTTACATGAGTTGTGCAAAGATACCAGACTTGCGATCATTCCAGCATGGGGTTATGTCTCTAAGTCGTGCCTCGACACGTAGTAGATATAGTCCCATCCTGGGCATTACACCTACATGATCGAGGCACATATGTAATCCTTATGTTGTTGCTATGTTGAGTTTGCTGGGATCCGATGGATTATGAGATTATGTTCAGATTGATCTTGAGTAATATATTTGATCTACCTCTTTTATATTTATGTTCATAAGTAATTCTTGCATGTTCTCCGTTGTTATTTATTGCTTTGGCCAAGTAATACGTAGTGACTCCAAGAGGGAACGTTATGCTCGATTGTGGGTTCATGCCCCTCGATGACTAGCTTGAGTGACAGAAACATGAGTCTAGGGGATGTGATGTTGCCACAAGGGGGAAAACAACGGTGCTTGTGCCTGCGGGTGCAAGGATTGTTTACTTTACGCAAAGTTCTTTTAATGCAGTTGTCTGTTGCTTTGAGTTTACACTATGGGTGGGACTCGCAACTTAATACCAGCGAGATGTTCTGGATAGATATCTCAAGGTGGATGATTAGTAGTAGATATTGATGGATTTCGGTCTACTTACTTTGGCGTACCGCTCATGCTTTGAACCTCAACCTTTCTTGCAATGTAGTCAGCATTGGTTTGCGTTCGTGGTCCTGTCAATTGCCCAGCTGTAATTCGTTTACCTCACATAGCTGTTTTATCGTCTTTTGGGAGAGATACATCACTAGTGAACATCATGAGACTCCGGTCCATATTGCCATCATTGATCACATCCGCTATTTACTTTTCGCTATTATTTACTATTGCAAAACATTATCTATCACTACTATCATTGCTTTTAATCCTTTGTGAACTACAAGGCCGGAGGGATTGACAACCTCTCTGTACTCGTTGGGAGCAAAGTTATTTGTATCTGTGTGCAGGTCCACGTTGATTGCTAATCCGCGCCGTTAGCAGTTGACACCTACTTGTTGAACCTAGGAGTCTCTGGGGATTCGATCCTTGGCATCTTTGCTAAGGGAAAACACTTCCACAGCACTGCATCTTTCACCTTCCACTTGGGGTAACCAACGAGGGGTTAGAGGCCCATCAAGGAGTATTTTCTGGCGCCGTTGCCGGGGACTCCACTCTTCAGGATAGGGGAGTTGCATGCTATCTTTTACCTTTGCTTTTTAGTCTTGTTAGTTTACCTTTCAGTTTTTGCTTTAGTATCTTTTATCGAAAATCACAAAAATAGTTATCTTGCTTGCTTGCTACTATGGGTTCCACCGAGAACACCAAGTTGTGTGACTTCACTAGTCACAACAACGATGACTTTATCAGCACACCTATCACTACACCTGCCACTTCAGCACCTTCATATGAAATTAAACCCGCTTTACTGAACTTAGTCATGAAAGATCAATTCTCCGGTGCTGGAGATGATGCTACTTTACACTTGAACAACTTTGTTGAACTTTGTGATATGCAAAAGTACTAAGAAATAGATGGTAATATTGTTAAGCTCAAGCTTTTTCCTTTCTCCTTGAGAGGAGGAGCTAAAATATGGTTTCAGTCTTTTCCTAGAAATAGCATAGATTCATGGGACAAGTGCAAAGATGCTTTTATCGGAAAATACTATCCACCTGCTAAAATTATCCAACTTAGAAGTAACATAATGAATTTTAAACAATTGCATAATGAACACGTTGCCCAAGCTTGGGAACGTATGAAATCTCTTATCAAGAACTACCCTACTCATGGTTTGACTACTTGGATGGTTATCCAAACTTTTTATGCAGGCTTGAACTTTACCTCGCGGAACTTGTTAGATTCAGCCGCGGGAGGAACTTTTATGTCAACTACACTTGGTGCTGCCACGAAGCTTCTCGATGAGATGATGACCAACTATTCCCAATGGCACACCGAACGCGCTCCAATAGGTAGGAAGGTAAACTCTGTCGAGGAGATTTCCTCCCTTAATGAAAAAGTTGACTTGATCATGTCTCTACTTTCGAAGCAATCTACTGTTGATCCTCGTGATGTCCCTTTAAATTCTTTGATTGCTCAAGAACAAGTAGATGTGAACTTTATCTCTAGAAACAATTTTAATAACAATGCTTATAGGAGTAATTTTGGTAGCAATCCTAGACCGTTCCCCTCTAATTCTTATGGGAATAACAATGCTTATCCCAGCACCAAGAACTCCACTACTGAACGAGAGATTATGCTTAAAGATTTCATCACTACCCAAAAAGCCTTTAATAAGAATGTAGAAGAAAAACTACATAAACTAGATGATCTCTCTTTTAAGGTAGACCATTTAGCCAATGAGGTAAAATTGCTAAAAATTAAAACTCCTCCTCTTGAGGAGAGGGAAGTCACTCCTATAAATGCTATTCAAGTGCAAATTAATGATAACATTAGGATGATGGCTAAACTTAAAGAAAGATGGGCTAGAGAAAGGGAGGAAGAAGATAGAATTAAGAGCCTTCCTACCCACCACACTGTTGCTACTATCCAAGTTGTTGAGGATATCCAAACTCTTAGCACCCAATGTACTCCTGGTCCCATTGGACCTATTAATGGTGATGCTATGACTATAGAAACTACCAAACATGTGAACCTAAAGGACACCACTACCACTTTACTTGATGCTAGTGACCTTGATTTTGATAGTTGCACTCTTACCGAAGTTATTGATTTCCTTCACAAGATGTCTAGAGATCCCCGCACTAGCACGCTTAACCTTGCCTTCACAGAGCATATCACTAATGCTCTCATCAAAGCTAGGGAGGAGAAACTTAGAGTAGAAGCCTCCATACCTAGAAAGCTAGAAGATGGTTGGGATCCTATGATAAAAATTAAATTGAATGACTTCTCTTGCTATGCATTATGTGATGTTGGAGCTAGTACTTCTGTTATGTCCAAAAGACTATATGATATGCTTAAATTGAAACCTTATGATTCTTGTTCTTTTGGTGTTCGTCTCGTTGATTCTTCCATAAAGAAACCTTTGGGGAGGATCGACGATTTCTTATCGTTGTCAATGATAATTATGTTCCCGTTGATTTTACTATTATGGATATTGAATGTGATCCTTCATGTCCAATTATTTTGGGACGTCCCTTTTTACGCACCGTTGGTGCTATCATTGACATGAAAGAGGGTAATATAAAATTTCAGTTTCCTCTCAAGAAAGGGATGGAACACTTCCCTCGAAAGAAGATCAAGTTACCTTTTGAGTCCGTTGTACGGGCTAGCTATTCTTTTACTCTTGATAAAACTTGATCTATATGCATTATGCCTAGCTTAAAGGCATAAAAGAAAGCGCTTTTGGGAGGCAGCCCACATGAATAAAATTTTATTTTGCTTGTGTTGTGTCTTGATGTTGTTTACTACAGTAGCATCATCATTGTATCTTTGCTTTTCAATTTTGTGCCAAGTATAGCCTCTGATTGCTAGAAAATTCAAAAGTTGTGAGGTGCTGTCTAGGAAACAGATTCTGTCCTTGGATAGAAAAATTTGTATAAAATCACCAGATCATCTTTTTGGTCTGATTTTTTTCGACAGCGTTTTCTATATAATTGTCTTTCGTGCGTCTGTTCTGAGTTTTTTGATTTGAGTTGCAGAAGTGCCCCGAACAAATCAATTACTACCTGCTGTTCTGTTTTTCACAGATTCTGTCCTGTTTTGCCTTTCCTTCATTTTGCAAACCAAGAGCTTGCTTTTTCTTTGCAAAAACCTTTTGGAAATCTTGACAAACAGTAGAACTTCAAGAATATCCTTATTTCCAGCAAGGTATAATTATTTTATTATGGGTACTAACCTCGCTAATCAGATTATGATGAGTTATGTGTGAAGGGAGTTTTCAAGTGTGCGAGGGAAGATGATAAAAAGATTCAGGAGTGTCAAGCGCTCAAGCTTGGGGATGCCCCCGTGCACCCCCAAGAAATATTCAAGGAGACTCAAGTGTCTAAGCTTGGGGATGCCCCCGTGCATCCCCTTCTCCATCAACATTATCAGTTCGTCTTTCGTTCCGCTATATTTTTATCACTTCATGTGTTATGTGTTATGCTTGGAGCGTCTTGCTTTTAGTTTCCTTTTTAGTTTCCCATAACGAGTCGGAACTCAGCTTTCTTTATGTGGGAGAGAAACACGCTCCACTTCTACCTAGAACATAACATAGAATTTTCATGTCTATCTTTGTTGTGTGTGTTCTTTGTCTTTTAATAGCTACTATCATGCTCAGCTCTTAGTATTCATGCTTATCTTTTCAAAGAGCTTTTGTTTAGTTGGTTGCTTGAACTCTCTTTAATTATCATGCTTATCTCATTAAGAGAGTTTGCTTCCGTTGCATTGGTTAATATGTCTATGATAAAGATGCTACGTGCATGATGGCGCTTAGTAGTTCATGTTTTCTTATGGTTAGTCTCAAATAGCTGGGGGGTTCCCAATGTGTTATTGGAGTACGAACATGATTTGTTTGCCAATGATGTGGTATGGTTTAGTAATATCTTCCTTTGAGAATTTATTTTGATTGACTTGGCGTATGCTCACGCATATTTAAGACTGTAAAGAAAGTCTGTCAAGCCTTGATGATCTTTTATTTCTGAGTAGCGATATAACTTCCATGCCTGATTCAATATTGCTTTGTCGCTCTGCATGATTATGACCGTCATTGCTCTCTTAGTTGGTCGCTCCCAGTCTTTTGCTAACCTCCACCTGTACTAAGCGGACTGACTGCTTGTGCATCCACATCCTTTTAAACCAGTTATGCCATATGAGTCCACCATACCTACCTATATGTGGTATTTCACCGCCACTCCAAGTAAATTTACATGTGCTACCTTTAAAACCTTCAGTTGCAATATATAGCTCATGGGAAAGTAGCTTAAAAACCATTGTGGTAAAGAATATGTTGCCTATGTATCTTATTTCTTATAAGTTGCCTGCTGAGCGGTAACCATGTTTCTGGGGACGCCATCAACTGTTACACTTTTGTTGAATATCATGTGAGTTGCTATGCATGTTCGTCTTGTCTGAAGTAAGGGTGATTTGCCATTGAGTTGAATGAGTATGCATATTGTTAGAGAAGAACATTGGGCCGCCAACCAAAGCCATGTATCATGGTGGAAGTTTTAGCTTGGACATTAATCCTCAATCTCTTATGAGAATATGCGTAAGCGTTAAAGAGGAGTCCATTATCTATTTTCTATGTTGTCCCGGTATGGATGTCCTCAAGTTGAGATCTATCAAAAACGAGAAATCAAATGCGATCTATCTCCTTGGTCCTTTGTACAGGTGGCATAGAGGTACCCCTTTGTGACACTTGGTTGAAACATATGTAATGCAATGATAACTCATGGAAATCCGAGCTAATTAGGGCAAGGCGCGAGCACTATTGGTATTCGATGCATGAGGCTTGCAACTTATAGGATGTCTTATGCATGACACATATGAAGTACTACTACCGTTGACAAAATTGCTTCTATGTTTTCAAAATAAAAAGCTCTAGCACATAACCATTCTTTTACTTTTATGTTGAGTCTCCACCTTCTTTTAAAGCACCAACTACTGAGAGCATGATTGTCATTCTGAGTGTAATGTGCATTATTCCCAAAGTAGCATTGTCTTTTGCATGATTATTATATCGTTTATTCTGAAATCATTGTATCTAGTCATCACTTAAACCTTGAAGGTGCCCCTGCATTTATGTTTTGCTTCACTAAAGGGGGCAAGCTAGATATCACTTTATCATATTTGCACACCATGTTCATTGCAAATCTTTTTGATGATTCAATATCATATTGTAAAACTTTCAGTCCTTTGTGATTTTCTCATGAGGCAACTTAATTACTATAGAATCATTGTCTCAGTAAGCTTTTGTCATATGACTATAAAAAGTCCTATATGGTTAATAGCATGTCACCATAGAAATTATTCTTGTTATCATTTACCTACTCGAGGACGAGCAGGAATTAAGCTTGGGGATGTTGATACGTCCAAAACGTATCTATAATTTCTGCTTGCTCCATGCCTCTTTTGGGTGATATTTCTATGATATTAATACACTTCCATACACTTTTGATCATATTTGGACTAACCTATTAACTCAGTGCACCCCAGTGCCAGTTTCTGTTTTCGGCTGTTTTTGTATTTCAGGTTTTCACATTACGAGAACTGCCAGGAAAAATCCAGAAAAATTATATAAAAAATCTGCGTTCCAGAACCTACCGTGCGTCCGAAGGACAGCCGGGGGGGGGGGGGGCCCACCAGGGCTCCAGGCGCCCTGGCGGCACGCCCCCCCTGGACCGCGCCGGGGGGGCGCCTGGGCCCCCCGAGCCCCGTCTGGTGCCCCCCTTTGGCATATATTTAGAGCGTTCCCCGAAACCCTCGAGACGGGAACTCTTTTTCGTGATCTCATCTCTGTTCCGCCGCCGCCGCCGCTTCCAAGATCGGGAGCACCAGGAGAACTCTTCCCGGCACCCTGCCGGAGGGGAGGATCACCACCGGGAGCCTCTCCACCACCATGGATGCCTCCCGGATGAGTTGTGAGTAGTCTCCCTTGGACCATGAGTCCATGACCAGTAGCTATGTGATGTTCTCCTCCCGTTCTTGTGCTTCACTAATTATCCCTCGTGAGCTGCCCTACATGATCGAGGCACATATGTAATCCTTATGCTGTTGCTATGATGAGTTTGCTGGGATCCGATGGATTATGAGATTAGGTTCAGATTGTGATTGAGTAATATATTTGATCTACCTCTTTAATATTTATGTTCATAAGTAATTCTTGCATGTTCTCCGTTGTTATTTATTGCTTTGGCCAAGTAATACGTAGTGACTCCAAGAGGGAACGTTATGCTTGATTGTGGGTTCATGCCCCTCGATGACTAGCTTGAGTGACAGAAACATGAGTCTAGGAGATGTGCTGTTGCCACAAGGGGGAAAACAACGGTGCTTGTGCCCGCGGGTGCAAGGATTGTTTACTTTACGCAAAGTTCTTTTAATGCAGTTGTCTGTTGCATTGAGTTTACACTATGGGTGGGACTCGCAACTTAATACCAGCGAGATGTTCTGGATAGATATCTCAAGGTGGATGATTAGTAGTAGATATTGATGGATTTCGGTCTACTTACTTTGGCGTACCGCCCATGCTTTGAACCTCAACCTTTCTTGCAATGTAGTCAGCATTGGTTTGCGTTCGTGGTCCTGTCAATTGCCCAGCTGTGATTCGTTTACCTCACATAGCTGTTTTATCGTCTTTTGGGAGAGAGACATCACTAGTGAACATCATGAGACTCCGGTCCATATTACCATCATTGATCACATCCACTATTTACTTTTCGCTTTTACTTACTATTGCAAACATTATCTATCACTACTATCATTTGCGTTTAATCCTTTGTGAACTACAAGGCCGGAGGGATTGACAACCTCTCTGTACTCGTTGGGAGCAAAGTTATTTGTATCTGTGTGCAGGTCCACGTTGATTGCTAATATCTGGCGCCGTTAGCAGTTGACACCTACTTGTTGAACCTAGGAGTCTCTGGGGATTCGATCCTTGGCATCTTTGCTAAGGGAAAAACTTCCACAACACTGCATCTCACACCTTCCACTTGGGGTAACCAACGAGGGGTTAGAGGCCCATCACCCCTACTTTGTTTAACCTTCAGGAAAAGGGGAGATACACTATAACTATGGAGGAGGCAAATGCCCATTATAACATGACGTAAGCAGCCCGCCTTCGAGCTGCAGCTCAGCAGGCAGCAACTGCTGCATCTCAGTACGACCCCAACTACAACTTCGGATATCTGTCAGGCCAGTACTGGCGATAGACCAACTTAGGCCAAAAGCCTAAGCTTGGGGGAGTACGTGTTTCTCACCGACTTACATTCATGTTCACACTTATTCTAGCTGTCAGTGCTCACACTCTTTCACTGTACCATCCATGCTTAGTCTGAATTTCTTTTTTCTTAGTCTTTTTCTTGTGTGCTAGAAAAACCCAGAAAAACAAAAAATATATTAGTTGAAGCTTCTAGCTAGTTTACTTTCTTTGCTTGTAGTAGTAACTAAAAAAATGAAAACCCAAAAAGATTTCCCGTTCTTCTTTTGCTTGTTGGGAGCTCTCCCGTGTAAATAGTTTCTTTTCTTTTCTTTAGGGGTTAAGAGTATAGACCATAATGAAAATGCTTAGTGGCTCTCATATGCTTTGTTGTTGATTTAATCTTGAGCCATATTACCTTGTCTTCTCTCTTGTATCAAATGCCTGCAGATTCCAGCTTAGTCCAATGCACGTGCACTATTATTATTATCCACACCGTTCGGTCGTGCGAGTGAAAGGCAATAAGGATGATATATGATGAACTAATTGAGATGAGAAAAGCTGGTATGAACTCGACCGCTCTTGTTTTTGTAAATATGATTGCTCGTCGTTCTTGATTCAGCTTGTTATGAATGAAACATGTTTGCAATGACAATTAGAGATCATAGCTGCTTATGCCATGCTTAATTAGCTGAGAGTTTATAATGGTCTATCTTGCGTGTCAACATGATATTAAAATGGTTGTGATGTGGTATGATGGGCGGTATCCTCCTCTGAACGATTTAAGTGACTTGACTTGGCACATGTTCACGCATGTAGTTGAAACAAATCAACATAGCCTTCACGATATTTATGCTCATGGTGATTTATATCCTACTCATGCTTGCATTCATTGTTGATTAATTTTAATGCATGATCATGACCGTTGTTGCTCTCTAGCTGGTCGCTTCCCAGTCTTATTCTAGCCTTCACCTGTACTAAGCGGGAATACTGCTTGTGCATCCACTTCCATAAACCCCAAAGTTATTCCACATGAGTCAATCATACCTTCCTATATGCGGTATTTACCTGCCGTTCCAAGTAAATTTGTATGTGCCAAACTCTAAACCTTCAAATGAAATTCTGTTTTGTATGCTTGAACAGCTCATGTATCAACTAGGGCTGTCTATATCTTGCATGCTAGGTGGGTTATCCTCACGATGAGTGGACCCCGCTCATCATTCACGAGAAAATGGCTGGTAATTGGGATGCCCAGTCCCATGCTCAAAATCATAATAATTAAACAAAACTCCCCCAGGGCTGTTGCTTGCTTGAACTTTGGACGGTAACCCGTGGATTCGGCTGGCCGTGAAGTGTGCTTGTTGGTGGTTGGGGGAGTATAAACTTTTACCATTTTGTTTGTGAACCGCCTATAATGTGCGTAGCATGGAAGATATCGAGATTCTTGGTTGTTATGTTGACAATGAAAGTATACCGCTCAAAATGTTATTCAATCTCTATTTAAAAACCGAGCTCTGTCACCTCTACAAATCCCTGCTTCCCTCTGCGAAGGGCCTATCTATTTACTTTTATGCAGAGTCATCATCCTCTTATCAAAGAGCACCAGTAGGAGAGCACCTCTGTCGTTGCATGTATTACTATTAATTTGCATTGAGTATGATCATGAATGGATCTCTTTTGCCATGAATTACAATGTCTAGTCAGTCCTTGATCTTTAAAGGTGCTCTGCATTTATGTTTTGCGGTCTTAGAAAGGGCTAGCGAGATACCATCCTGTTATATCATATCATGATTGTTTTGAGAAGTGTTGTCATATGAGGTTTATTATTATTGCTCGCTAGTTGATTATGCCATTGACGTGAGTAGTCTCGAGACCTGAAAGTTATTGTGAATGTGGTTATTTCATGATCTTGTTGAAAACCTGAATGCTAGCTTACATATTTACAACAACAAGAGCAAACAAAGTTTGTCAAAGTTTTTCTTTATCACTTTCAGTTTATCAACTGAAATGCTTGAGGACAAGCAAAAGTTTAAGCTTGGGGGAGTTGATACGTCTCCAACGTATCTAATTTTCCATACACTTTTGCCCTTGTTTTGGACTCTAACTTGCATGATTTGAATGGAACTAACCCGGACTGACGCTGTTTTCAGCAGAACTGCCATGGTGTTGTTTTTGTGCAGAAATAAGAAGTCCTCGGAATCGCCTGAAAATCAACGGAGATTTATTTCAGAAAATATAAAAAAGACATGCAAGAAGATCCACACCTGGGGGCCCACGGGCCGTCCTCGAGGGTGGGGGGCGCGCCCCCCTTCCCAGGGCGCGCCCCCCTGCCTCGAGGGCAGCCCGGTGCCCCACCGACGTATCCCCGGGTCCTATATATTCCGTTTCACGGAGGAAAAAATCAAGGAGAAAGAATTATCGCGTTTTACGAGACGGAGCCGCCGCCAAGCCCTAATCTCTCTCGGGAGGGCTGATCTGGAGTCCATTCGGGGCTCCGAAGAGTGGAGATCGTCGCCATCGTCATCATCAACCTTCCTCCATCACCAATTCCATGATGCTCACCGTCGTGCGTGAGTAATTCCTTCGTAGGCTTGCTGTACGGTGATGGGTTGGATGGGATCTATCATGTAATCGAGTTAGTTTTGTTAGGGTTTGATCCCTAGTATGTACTATGTTCTGAGATTGATGTTGCTATGACTTTGCTATGCTTAATGCTTGTCACTAGGGCCCGAGTGCCATGATTTCAGATCTGAACCTATTATATTTCCATGAATATATGTGTGTTCTTGATCCTATCTTGCAAGTCTATAGTCACCTACTATGTGTTATGATCCGGCAACCCCGAAGTGACAATAATTGGGACCACTCCCGGTGATGACCATAGTTTGAGGAGTTCATGTATTCACTATGTGTTAATGCTTTGGTCCGGTACTCTATTAAAAGGAGGCCTTAATATCCCTTAGTTTCTAATAGGACCCCGCTGCCACGGGAGGGTAGGACAAAAGATGTCATGCAAGTTCTTTTCCATAAGCACGTATGACTATATTCGGAATACATGCCTACATTGCATTGATGAACTGGAGCTAGTTCTATGTCACCCTAGGTTATAACTTCTACATGATGAATTGCATCCAACGTAATTTCCCATCATCGATCCAATGCCTACGAGCTTTACCTATATTGCTTGTCGTTATTTACTTTTCCGTTGCTTATATCACAAAAACTACAAAAACACTATCTTTACTTTTATTGCTGCTACCACCACTATCATATTACTATGCTACTAAACTATCTTGTTGCAGATACAAATTTCCAGGTGTGGCTGAATTGACAACTCAGTTGCTAATACTTAAGAGTATTCTTTGGCTCCCCTTGTGTCGAATCAACAAATTTGGGTTTAATACTTTACCCTCCAAAACTGTTGCGATCCCCTACACTTGTGGGTTATCAAACCACACACGCACACGTGCATGCACGCGCGCGCGCACACACACACAGAGATCACTGTGAAAAGGAACTAAAATTGCTCTCATGTGTCAACTTGTGGTTTCCCTCACCCCCAGTTCCCGAGAGGCTGCTGCAAACAATGGAAACCAATGGGCACAGACAGTAGAACATAGCTCCTCTCCCATGACAACTAACCCTTAGGATTACGTTAACACTGGCCGATGAAATATTTGGTAGTTGGACCATATGAGCCCAAACTAAGCTAAGTATGTTAGGTTCACATTTATTGTAAAATTCGTGATCGCTGCTCGTGGTCTCCTTTGCCCCATCGATCCAGTCAAGCATCCCCTAGAAGCGATGCTAGCTCAATGTTGTTTCACATGACCTTGAGGCTCAGTGATAATTATGACACATGCTATATTGTGAAATATTTTGCATTTGCAAATAGTATCTATTTGGAAATTTGGTATTGAACACCACTCTGAACTAAACATCATTACTAACCAACTATAACAAGGTCGGCTCAACCATCACAATTCGATCAGCAATAAGCTGCAAGTATATAATAACCAAAATGCAGAACACATAATAATTTGGCAATGCATGTCCAACATCAGCATGCCGGGTGAATCATTGAGTTATACTCTTCCAAATAAAGTATGGATGATTACATCAAAAGGCGAGGTCGATCTGCACATTCCATGAGAAATACTCAATAAGTAAATTTAGACACATGGTCACTATGGTAGACCGGAGGATTTATCATGTTTTGCTCGCTACACAACTCTCGTGTGTGGACTACTATTTGATCTAAACAGCTGAATTCGAAGTCTAGGGGCTGATCTATAAGTTATTTACATAGATTTGGCCATGATGAAGACATAGTCGCCAAGTGATACGTCTCCAACGTATCTATAATTTTTGATTCTTCCATTCTTTTATATTATGATTTCTTTGATGTTTTACAATCATTTTCTAGCATTTTTATATCATTTTTGGGGACTAATGTATTGACATAGTGCCCAGTGCCAATTGTTGTTTTCTGCTTGTTTTTTACCACGCAAAATATCAATATCAAACGGAGTCCAAATGCAATGAAACTTTTTGGAGTTTTGTTTACTAGAAGACATCCACAGGGCCAAAGAAGTACACGAGGGGAGGCTCGTGGGGCCCATGGTCCACCTGGGCATGCCAGGAGGCCCAGGCGCACCCTGACGGATCGTGCGGCTCACGGGGGTCCTTTCCACCGCCTCTCAGCTATATAAATTCCCAAATATTTCAGAAACTCTAGAGGAGTCGGAGAAAAATTATTTCAACTGTCGCAAGTTCCAGAACCATGAGATCCAATCTAGAGCCCTTTTTCGGTTCTCCGCCGGAGAGGAACACGATCACGGAAGGGTTCATCATCCTCATTGATGCCTCTCCGATGATGCGTGAGTAGTTTCCCATAGACCTACGGGTCTGTAGGTAGTAGCTAGATGGCTTCTTCTCTCTTTTTGATCTTCAATACAATGTTCTCTTCGGAGATCTATTTGATGTAACTTTTTTGCGGTGTGTTTGTTGGGATCCGATGACTTGTGAGTTTATGATCAGATCTATTTGTAATTATATCCATGCATGATTATTATAGCCTCGTATTTCTTCTTCGATATTTCGGTTTTGTTTGGCCAACTTGTTTGATTTATCTTCCAATTGGAAGATGTGCTTTGTGATGGGTTCGATCTTGCGATGCTCAATCTCGGTGACAGAAGGAGACATGACATGCATGTATCGTCGCCATTAAGGATAAAACAATGAGGTCTATTCCTACATGAATAGATCTTGTCTACATCATGTCATCGTTCTTAAGGCATTACTCCGTTTCATTTTGGAACTAAATACATTAGATGCATGGTGGATAGTGGTCGATGTGTAGAGTAATAGTACTAGATGCATGCAGGAGTCGATTTACTAATCTTGAACGTGATACCTATATACATGATCATTTGTCTTGGATATCGTCATAACTATTCGCTTTTCTATCAATTGCTCAACAATAATTTGTTTATCCATCGTGTGCTATTTTTTGAGAGAAGCCACTAGTGTAACCTACGGCCCACGGGTCTATTTCTCATCATATACTTGCAGATCTATATTGCTATTCGTGTTTCCACTATTTGCCTATTTTATTTTCAGATCCATATTATCAAAAACCAAAAAAATACCTTCCTGCGATTTATTTACTTCCATCTTATTTGCATCTATAATTCGAGTGCGGCTATTCTGCACCCGAGCTCATCTGCACCCGCGTTCATGAAAAAAATCAAAAAAAAATACTAAAAAGATTCAAAAAATTCCAAAAAAACATTATGTGGTAGATAATTTGATGCGTGAGGTTCGCTTCAAATTTCAACCCATTTGGACATCTGAGCAATCCTGGGCAAAAAAGACAAAATCGGGGTCTGTAAAACAGTGTACTGTTCAGGAACTGTTTTTGACTCGATTTGTCTTTTTTGCCCAGGATTGCTCAGATGTCCAAATGAGTTGAAATTTGGAGCGAACCTCACGCATCAAATGATCTACCACATAATTTGTTTTTGGAATTTTTTGAATCTTTTTAGTATTTGTTTTGAATTTTTTTCTGAGCGGGTGCAGATGAGCCCGTGCTCAGATGTGGATTACCGCTATAATTCTATCTTTTATCACACTACCTTACCATAAGACCATCCTCATGTAGGGCCTGCTCTGGGCGAGCAGGTGCATAGCGGGCGCGGGGCAGCACAACCTGACCATATAGTATGCGCCGTATAGGATCCGCCATGGCGACCAACACGCCCGAAACCAAGGAAGCGCGTACCCACCCTCCCCCTCGCGCCCTCATGGCTAGCCCATGTGCGGGGCGGGAAGCCCCTTTCATTGTTTTTTCTTTTCTGTTTCATATTTTTCCTATTAAAACCCATTCAGGATCTCTACAAAGTTGCGAATTGTGAAAAAAATATTCACATTCGAAAGCTGTTCACGATTTGAAAAGATGTCCATGAAAAGATAAATGCTCACAGATTCGAAAAATGTTCGTGAATTCAGAAAATGTTCGTATATTAAAAATATGTTCATGAATTTTTAGTAAATGTCCAAAATATTTGAAAATGTATGATTTTTTTAAATGTTCATGAATTTCGAAAACATATTCAGAAATTTTAAAAAGTTTATAATTTCAAAAATATGTTTTCATCATTTAAAAAATTGTTCACAATTTTAAGAAGTGTTCGTGAATTCAATTTTTTCATGTATTTGTTAAAAACATGAATTTACAAATTTCACAATTTCAGAATAATATGAACATATTTTTGATTTTGATGGAAAAAAAAATAGATTTCAAAATTCTTCACCCCATTTTTTTAAAAAGTTGAAATTTTAAAAAGTCACCAACTAAAAAATGTTCTTGTATTTCAGATTTTTTTTTGTGAATTTTGGAAAGTTAAAAAGAAAAAAATGGAAACTAAAAGATAGAGGAAAGAAGAAGAGAAGGAAAAAACCCAATGGAAATAACAAGAGAAAAAGGACAAACCGGACGTGAGCAAGTTGGGCCAGCCCATGTACGCATCAAGGGAGCCCCCCCCCGGGGGGGGGGGGGGTACGCGTGCGATCGCTTTTGTGTGATTTGCACGCAGAATTAGATAACTCCTAGCGACGACCTTAAGAGATCTGGGCTTCATATAGGGAGAGGGAGAGGGGGAGAAAGAGAGAGAAGCAAAAAAACTAGCTTTTCACAATGATAGAGAGGGAAGGGGGGTAGTGACAATGCGTATACAGAAAAAAACTACCACATTAAATGCTAGGTCAACAAAAACTACCACTTTTCTTGATGTTTCAAAAAACCTACCACTTTTTTGGTTTGCTATTCCAAAAGACCCCAAATGACCACATTGTTTAGAATTGATCCGGATTATGACAGATCAGGCCCGCTCCTAACTAAATCGTATGTTGACTTTTTATTTGACCGTTAGCTGACATGTGGGACCCACATGTCAGCTCTTTCTTCCTTCTTCTTCTATCTTCTCTCCGAGAGCACAAGGGCCATCCACAAGGCCGTGGCTGCCGCAGCGGCCGACAGCAGCGGCAAGCGCCGGCGAGCAGCAGTAGAGTCACAACGACGATGGCGGGCAGCACCAGCCGCGAGCAGCCGCAACGACGATGAGGAGCCACGCCGGCGAGCAGCAGGAGAGCCGCAGACGTGGCGAGGAGCAGCGGTGGTGGAGGGAAGCAGCAGTCGCAACGTCGGCGGGGAGAGGCACCGACGAGCAGTAGTGACCGCGAGCAGCACGCAACGGCGGCGAGGAGCAGCGCCGATGAGCAGCAGCGGCCACGAGCAGCATGCAGCGGCGGAGAGCAGCGACGACAGCGGGGAGCAACAGAAGCGGGCAGTGACGGTGAGGAGTAGCACTGGCAAGCAACAACAACATGCAGCTTCCGGCCATGACGCATCCATGACCGGCGCCACCTGCAACCCGCTCGTGGCCGGCATGCCCATCAGCTCGCTTGCACGCTCGTCGCCCCGCAACTCACTTGCCTGCCCACCGCTCTGCAGTTCGCCTGCTTGCCCTGCTACTCACTTGCCCGCCCGCCCGCTGGCAAAGGAGCTCCAACTCGCTCGCCGGCCGCCGATGCTCCCCGCCGCTGTGCAGAGGAGCTCCAGCCCGCCTCCGCTGGTACTGCTCGTCGAAGCCACGGCTAGCCAGCCCCACGCCCATGCAGAGGAGCTCCTGCCCGCCGCAGCAGCTCTCGGAGCTCCTCCGCATGCAACAGCTCCTCAAGCTCCGACGACGAGCTCGCTGGAGAGAACCTGATTTCTGTTAAAAAATTGCGGGGACCTGATTGCTTTTAATTTTTGTTGCAGGGACATAATTGCATTTAAAAAATATTTGGGCCCTAACGGTCAACCGGACGTGTGTACCCGTGTTCAGGATTTTTACAAAGTTGCGAATTGCGAAAAAATGTTCACATTCCAAAGCTGTTCACGATTTGAAAAAATGTCCAGGAAAAGATAAATGCTCATAGATTCGAAAAATGTTCGTGATTTCAGAAAATGTTCGTATATTAAAAAAATGTTCATGAATTTTTAGTAAATGTTCAAAGTATTTAGAAAATGCATGAAATTTTTGAAAAAATGTTCATGAATTTCTAAAAGATGTTCAGAAATTGTAAAAATGTTTACAATTTCAAAAATATGTTAATGAATTTAGAAAAAGTTCATGATTTCAAGAACATTTCATTATTTCAAAAATTGTTCACAATTTTAAGAAGTCTTCGTGAATTCAATTTTTTTCATGTATTTGTTAAAAACCTGAATCAAAAAATTTCGCAATTTCATAATATTATGAACATCTTTTTGCTTTTGACGAAAAATATATTAGATTTCAAAAGTGTTCACCCCATTTTTTTTAAAGTTCAAATTTTAAAAAGTCACCAATTAATTTTTTTCTTGAATTTCGGAAAATGTTTGTGAATTTTGGAAAGTTAAAAAGGAAAAAAAATGGAAACTAAAAGAGAGAGGAAAGAAGAAAAAGAGAAGGAAATAACCCAATGGAAATAACAGGAGAAAAAGAAAAAAACGGACCGTAAGAGATCTGGGCTTTATATAGGGAGAGGGAGAGGGGGAGAAAGAGAGAAACAAAAAAACTAGCTTTTCACAATGATAGAGAGG
>LR738712.1:873382285-873410429 GCA_902687465.1 Secale cereale | reverse complement strand
GATAGATCCAATCTTGGAGGGGCTCTCGCCCCTCCGCCGCCATGGAGGGCATTGACTAGAGGGGAAACCCTTCTCCCACCTAGGGAGAAGGCCAAGGAAGAAGGAGAAGGAGGGGGGCTCTCTCCCCCTCGCTTCCGGTGGCGGCGGAACGCCGCCAGGGCCATCATCGTGTGACGGCGATCTACACCAACACCTCCGTCATCTTCACCAACATCTTCATCACCTTCCCCCATCTATCTACAGTGGTCCACTCTCCCGCAACCCGCTGTACCCTCTACTTGAACATGGTGCTTTGTGCTTCATATTATTATCCAATGATGTGTTGCCATCCTATGATGTCTGAGTAGATTTTCGTTGTCCTATTAGTAATGGGTGAATTGCTATGATTGGTTTAATTTGCTTGTGGTTATGTTGCTGTCCTTTGGTGCCCATCATATGAGCACGCGCATGGATCACACCATAGGGTTAGTTGTATGTTGATAGGACTATGTATTGGAGGGCAAGAGTGACATAAGCTTCAACCTAGCATAGAAATTGATGCATACGGGATTGAATGGGGACCAATATATCTTAATGCTATGGTTGGGTGTTACCTTAATGAACGTTAGTAGTTGCAGATGCTTGCTAATAGTTCTAATCATAAGTGCATATAATTCCAAGTCAGGGATGGCATGCTAGCACTGGCCTCTCCCACATAAAACTTGCTATCGGTCTAGTAACATAGTCAATTGCTTAGGGACAATTTCGCAACTCCTACCACCACTTTTCCACACTCGCTATACTTACTTTATTGCTTCTTCATCTAAACAGCCCCTAGTTTATATTTATGTGCTCTTTTTATTCTTGCAAACCTATCCCACAAAAACTACATAGTACTTCTAGTTTCATACTTGTTCTAGGTAAAGTAAACGTCAAGCATGCGTAAAGTTGTATCGGTGGTCGATAGAACTTGAGGGAATATTTGTTCTACCTTTAGCTCCTCGTTGGGTTCGACACTCTTACTTATCGAAAGAGGCTACAACTGATCCCCTACACTTGTGGTTTATCACCCACATGTCAGCTATTTCTTCCTTCTTCTTCTATCTTCTCTCCGAGAGCACAAGGGCCAGCCACAAGGCCGTGGCTGCCACAACGGTCGGCAGCAGCGGCAGAGTCGCAACAACGATGGCGGGCAGCAGTAGCCGCGAGCAGCCGCAGCGGTGGCGGGGAGCCGCGCGTGTCGGCGAGCAGCAGTAGAGCCGCAGACGTGGCGAGGAGCAGCGATGCCGGAGGGAAGCAGCAGTCGCAGCGACGGCAGGGAGTAACACCGACGAGCAATAGTGGCCGCGAGCAACGCGCAACGACGGCGAGGAGCGGCACCGACGAGCAGTAGTAGCCACGAGCAGCATGCAACGGCGGAGGGCAGTGGCAACAACGGGGAGCATCAAAAGCGCGCAGCGACGGCGAGGAGTAGCACTGGCAAGCAGCAGGAGCACACAGCTTCCGGCCATGACGCAGCAACGACCGGCTTGACCTGCAACTCGCCCGTGGCCGGCATGCCCATCCGCTCGCTTGACCGCTCGTTGCCCCGCAACTCACTCGCCTGCCCACCGCTCTGTAGTTCGCCCGCCTGCCCTACTACTCACTTGCCCGCCCGCCCGCCGGCAAAGGAGCTTCAACTCGCTCGCCGGCCACCGATGCTCCCCGCCGCTGTGCAGAGGAGCTCCAGCCCACCTCCGCTAGTGCTGCTCGCCGAAGCCACGGCTAGCCAGCCCCACGCCCATGCAGAGGAGCTCCAGCCCGTCGCAACAGCTCTCAGAGCTCCACCGCATGCAACAGCTCCTCGAGCTCCGACGACGAGCTCGCCGGAGAGGACCTGATTGCTGTTAAAAAAATTGCGGGGACCTAATTGCTTTTATTTTCGTTGCAGGGACATGATTGCATTTAAAAAATATCTGGGCCCCATCTGTCATAACCTGTCAAAGGTCAACCTAACAGTCAAACTTAACGGTCAACCGGACGTGTGGACCCGAGTTGTCATAATCACACTTAAAGTTAATCAGTATAGTCATCAGTATGACATGGTAG
Source organism: Secale cereale (assembly GCA_902687465.1). NCBI lineage: Eukaryota > Viridiplantae > Streptophyta > Magnoliopsida > Poales > Poaceae > Secale > Secale cereale. Next base: position 873,408,362 of record LR738712.1, on the reverse strand, counting down.
TTTTTTTGGAACAACGCACCAAAAAAATGGTAACTTTTTGAAACATCAAGGAAAGTGGTAGTTTTTTGTTGACCTAGCCTATAATGTGGTAGTTTTTTGCTATATACTCGAGTGACAATGGTGCGATGTGTGTGGAGACTTGTGGACCAAGAATTGCTTGAGTAGTTGATTGTTAACACAGGGATGAAGGCAAAAAAACTGGCTTTTCACAATGATAGAATTGTTATATCATGGGAAGTTCATCAGGTTGTCGGTCACTCTCTCGGCTGTTTGGACGACAAGGAGGAAATTCATTCATGAGGAAATCAACCAGAGTCCTCTAACGAGTCACTTATTTGTTTCTCGATTTATAACTAAGCTGGGTGAGATCCACACTACAACTTTGCCCCACGTGAGGATTACCACATTACATTGACTGAATAGACACATAGATGGATCCCTCCCTCTGTGGGCAGAGTCAAAACAAATGTGGATGCCACCGTCAGATATGAAAGAGGGGCCGGGTAACAGTTTGCATGAGCAAGTTTGGAGCATACTTGGGCTCTTCAGCCTTTGTCATTCAAGGAATAACAGATCCAACGAACTTGGAAGCAATCTCCTGTAGAGAAGAATTGTCACTTGCTGAAGATTTGGGTCTTCAAAACATTGTCATCGCTTTAGACTGCAAGATGGTGGTGTAGCTAGGCATACAATTGGTTTGGATCAGGGACGCCATCTATGGATAGGCAACTCGTACGATCCCACTGTAATACTGGACTCGGTACCACTTGATGAATAAAGCCTAGTGAAGAGAGAGAGAGAGAGAGAGAGAGAGAGAGAGAGAGAGAGAGAGAGAGAGATGATTTTAAGAATAAGATTGCTACAGAAAAAATAAAACTAAAGGAAATTCAAATGGGCTAAAAAATCTGTGAGAATTCCATATAACCAAATGTTAGACAATGCGAGACAATTTAAACATTTTCAAGGGCAAACATAAACGAAGATATCACAAAACAAAATAATTGAGGTGTCTTATATGCCGGTTTAATTTCAAAGAGATGAGATTAATTTGGGATATTACAAACAAATTATGTTATCAATTATATATTATCACTCTCTAAGATTGAGATATCCTTCCTTTGACATGGAAAAATAATTCCCGCAGAAAAGACATGAAAAAAATAAAACCAGGCCACAAAAAATTGGGGTTTTACAATCATACAACATAGGAGCTCGAGCTAGCAATAATAATGGTAGATGGGATGGACATAGTAGGGAAAGACGGTGGTAGCTATGACTGATGTGGGAAATCACATGTTGTTATACACGCATTTGGTCGGTCGTGTGCAACCTAATTTGCATAACGCAAGTTTTTTTTTTCGGTGATCAGGGGCAACAACCCCCGGTTCCATTTCATATAGAAAGAAACCACAAGGTCTACAAATCAATGTTCAAACTCAAAAGAAACAGTACTGCGCCCAGCGAATCCGAGGAATCTATTTTTATTACAGAACTAGGGGCTAGAGAAAGCTAAGACAATGAAACATAGAACACACATTCCACCAGGAGCAGGAGACGGACCACCAGCCGGAGAACACCACATGTATGCTATCCGCTTCGTGAGGGTGCAGCTTTTGGTACTCCACCGTGGTTCTCCCTTCGTGTTCAGCGCCTTCCACTGCCGTCTTCCAAGAAACATCTCCAAGCCATTTGCGGCAACTGTTCATCCTGGTTCCAGCGCGAGGGGCCCCTTCAAGTATTCCCAAAGCAAGTTTTGGAACTCTTGCATGAGACCTCCCTGGAGATCCTGGAACAGCTTGGTCCAGTCTTTTAAGTATCGAAACACCCGACCAAAGACCTGTTTCACAGATATGCAGGAGCATATATTAAAAACTAAGAGTTTCTGAAGTTCCATAGTCCCCACAGGACTACTGAACTTACAACATTCAAATGCAAAACCTCTTATTACAAAGCCATTTCTTCACAATGGACTCAAAGTTATTAACAGAAATCTGGAAAACCTGTTCCACTACTTGCCAGATCACCCTAGTCACAATACATTCAAAGAACAAATGATAAACTGATTCTATTTCTTTACAATGAACACATTCTAGGGGTTTGGCTATACCCTGTTTTCTAAGATTATCGCATGTCATTATCTTATTTTGTGAAAACAACCATAAAAAACCCTGAATTTTTGGAGGCACCCTGACACTCCAGACAGTAGGTAAGTACACATGTTGAATCCCTCTAAAATTAACAATTGCATATAGAGATTTAGAAGAATAGATTCCTTTAGACTCATATTTCCAGATCAAAGAATCATCCTCCTGACTAAAATTTGTCAACTTGAGAATATTAACCAAATCAAACCACTGTAGCCTAAGCTCATCGGAAAAGACCCTTCTAAATGTACATTTAAGATCCAATGTATCCCATAAATTAGAGATGGTCCTATTCTTATCATTCACTAACATATACAAATCCCAGAAGTTGCTAGAGGGGCATTTCCATACCAGGTATCTTCCCAAAACCTTACCAGATTTCCGTTCCCAACATGCCATTTATACCCTACCCTAACAGCTTGGAGAGCCCAGAGGAAACTTTTCCAGAACTGAGATGGATGAGAATCATGGCAACAAACGATATTTGGGTTTCTACTATTATACTTACTATCAACTATTTTTCTCCATAAGGAACCCTCTCCAGCTATATATCTCTTAACCCAAGCACCTATCATACACACATTCATATCTTGCAAATTTAGCACCCCCATCCCACCAAACTCCTTTTTCATGCAAATGGAGGCCCAGTTGGAAAGATGTAGCTTGTGAGCACCTTCACTATCACTCAACATGCAGTTAGCCATGTGTGAGTTGATCATTTTCAAAGCCCAATTGGGAAACTTGAAAAAAGACAACAAATATAAAGGAATACTAGCTAAGCAAGATTTGATCAAAGTGACTTTCCCCGGGTATGAGAGGAGCTTCCCTCTCCACCCAGCAATCCATGCCAGAATCTTGTTAATAAGAAATTGGAGATCTTCCCTACTAAGTTTATCAAAACGAAGGGGAATACCAAGATACTTAATTGGGAACCCCCTATCACACATTGAATTATATCTATAAACTCTTTCATATCTACTTCTTCCACATATATAGGGACCAAAACACTTTTATGGTAGTTGATTCTCATCCCAGAGACCTGCTCAAAGCAAGTCAAAAATCCATTTTAAGTTCAGAGCTACTCTACTATTTTTCTCTAAGAAAAGCAGTGTATCATCAGAATATTGTAGACACACTACCCCCTTAGGAACCAACTCAGGGCAGAGCCCTTGAATCAACCTAGAGTGAACCCCTTTAATTAACATCCTAAAGAACACATCCACTACCATATTGAAGAGCAGAGGGGCTGTAGGGTCCCCCTGTCTCAATCCTTTACCAGTAAGGAAGAAATCACTTTACTCCTCATTAAGTTTAACTCCAACAGAGCCACCTTGTGTGATATTCCTAATCCACCCTATCCACTTTGGACCAAAGCCTCTAACAGCCAGTAACTTATATAGGAAATCTAAATTAACTTTATCATACGCTTTCTCATAGTCAATCTTAAAGACTAATCCTTGTCTACTAGAGGACTGCACAGCATGTACAATCTCATGGGTAGTAACAACACTTTCCAGAATAAATCTATCTTTCACAAAGGCAAACTGAAATCCTGGAATCAATCTCCCCATAATACCAGCTAATCTGTTTGTTAAAAATTAGTAAAAATCTTAAAGCAACAATTTAGCAAACTTATAGGCCTAAACTTGTTCATAGTTTTGCTTCATTTTCCTTTGGAATCAGGGTTATCATAGCAAAGTTAAGTCTGAACGGGTCCTTTACTACATCCTAGAAGACTTGGTAGAACATAAAAGGGAGCCCATCAGGCCCAGGGCCCCCATCAGAGTAGGATCCAAATACAATACCCTCAATTTCCTCTTCAGAAAAATAGGCTTCTAATTTGGCATTTTCCTCTATGGTAACCTTCTTAGAGGCATTATAAAAATCCTCCTAGAGATTAGTATTTGGTCTAGGTTCCGAACTAAACAATTTTTTATAATACTCTACTGCTATTTTATGCATCCCTCCATTATCACCAACTGGGCCTTCATCCCATTCCAGGACATGAATAACTTTTTCCCTCCTCTGGTTAGCCACAACTTGGAAATAAGCTGTGTTCCTATCTCCTTCTAAAATATCTCTATCTCTAGACCTATGTCTAGCTTTAATTTCCTCCACCACCCAAACTTCATGTCGTTCTCTAAATATCCTATCCATCCTTATTCTATCATTATCAGATAAATCACCACTCTCAGCTTTCACATATAAAATGTCATATTCTGCCATCAGCTCTTTCTTATCCCTTCTAAGGGCAGTTTCAATATTCCTACTCCAGCCTTTGTCCAGCCTCCTAAAGGTTCTTACCTTATGTTGCCAGACATCTACATGATTATTACTAACACACCTGCTAGACCAGGCTTTCACTACTAAATCTTTAAAATCATCTCTAGTAACCCACCATTTCTCAAATTTAAAACTGCTACTCTTAGGCCTAGTGTCAACTCGAGAGTCCCACACAACAGGAGTGTGATCACTACCAACCCTAGGGAGCACCCTAGCACTTGCCAAAGGGTAAGCATCATCAAATTCAGTAGTACAGAAAATTCTATCAATCTTGGACATAATCAACTTTTCTTGATTATTCCCCTAGGTATATAGCCTACTAGACATGTTAATCTCTAACAGAGAGCACATATTAACCCAAATATTAAATTTATCTGCCCATCTAAAATCTATATTACCATTACTTTTCTCCTCTTGGGACGTAACTAGATTAAAATCCCCACCTATTAAAGTCGATCCTTCCCAATTCAAAAATAAGCTATGTAATTCAGAAAGGAAGGGTTGTTTTCCATCCTCATATGCAGACTCATAAACTATGGTAATTCTAGTCACTAAATTTTGGTTCTTCTCTTTGATAAGAACACTGACAGAAAATTGTCTAACATCCCAACTAAGCAAATCAAAGCGATCAAGATCAACACCTACTAGAATGCCTCCAGCAGAGCCTATAGAAGGTAAAAAGTTCCATTCAAAATTCCTATTACCCATCAGGTTTTAAGATAATTCTTAGAGAAACTAACTTGTTTAGTGTCCTGAAATCCTACATAAACAGGATTTAGAGGCCAAACTAGATCCTCAATAGATTTTTTCCTCCCTGGAGCCAACATCCCCCTAACATTCCAAAAAATGTACCTCATTTTGGAACAGTTTTCCTGGGGTGCTTGCCCCACCTAGTTTTAATGACAGGAGTCCACTCCTTTTCCTCATGAAAGCGGTGGACATCAACTATCCTATCAGCATCAAAATCAGTATCTACATCCTGCCCATGTTTTTTTGTTTATTATCATCATGCATATCTTCACCAATATTCAAACCAACATTATGAGCAAGGGTTTGTAGCTGCATAGTATATATCTGCCCCCTCTTGCACTGGTACTCATAAAACATGATCTTTCTACGAGGGAGAGCATAAGTCAAAGCCTTTTGATTACATCCACCACACTTTATTCATGCGTCCCATTTTCTGTTGGTGTATTGGTGTCTGGTTTCTTCTTCTAGATTTAATTGGCGTTGGTGGTATCATTTTGAAGAGCCGCTGGTTGGGGCTGCTATGGACCCCTCCCTTCGGTGAGGAAGCAGCACACCAACCCTTCTTCACACCCACAATGGCAGCGAAAATCGTCACGCCCCCCCCCCCTTTCACACACACCAACCACTCAGAGGCAATTCACTAAGCCCCCAACAACGCATGATGTAATGTACTAGCGTCGACATGTAAGATGCAAAGATCCACTCGCACATCACATATACCAGCAAATGGGCCTAGCATCCTTACACAACTACATCACCCACCTACAGCCGCCCCCCAGCCCCAGTGCACCACAATGCTCCTTTTTAGGGAGCTTAGTAGCTGTTTTGATGAACACTTTCTTTAATGCACATGAGGTGTTTGTGGCAATGTGTCACTACGGGCAGCCCTGTGAATTTAATGATAATTGCCATACGTACAAGATAAGACTTTAAGTTATCAACTATTCCTCAAATAATCGTCATATCGTTTACAAGAAGATGATAAATAAAATAATCATCATATCGTTTACAAGAAGATGACAAATAAAATCAGGGGTCGAATCCTCCTAGAAAGAAGAAGATCTAGAACTAAAACAATTTTTAGCTAGGCAGTCCGCAACTTGATTGCCTTCCGGGAGCAGTGAATAAAAGGGGCACTTGCAAATTCAGAGCTGAGCATTTTGCATTCCATAAAAGTCACCACCTCCTCGCCAAGATAGGCATCCTGCTGGTTCACAATCTCCACCCCTGATGAACTATGAGATTCCACGATTACCTTGCTACTCCCTCCGTTCCAAAATAGATAACCCAACTTTATACTAAAGTTAGTACAAAGTTGAGTCATCTATTTTAGAACGGAGGGAGTACATATGATGTTTGTCGCCAAAATCATTCCATTCCTGATGTCACTCATCTCTGCAGAATCAACGTTGTTCATATGGGTAATAAACCAGGAAGTTGCTACAATAAAATTCCCTTTGTCATAGCATGCAAGAGCTCTTGTGGAGCCTGAAAGGGTCTCCGACTAGAAGGAAGCATCCACTTTCACCTTGATGTAACCGTGATTAAGCCTTTTCCACATTTAAGCGCTTCTTGCTTCACTTTAATAGATAGAACAAGTCATTAATGTGCGACTATTTTTCCCGGAACTTTAGTGGTAACTAGAAGTTAACCAAATGGGTCTGCTACAAAGCTCTTTGCAATATCATGGGGCAAACATGTAGCTCATTAATGAAATTGAGGAGGTGGGCCTGAAATTTAGATCACGCGGTACATGAGAAGTTGAGAACTTTATAGCTCTATATTCGACCATGGTTAAGATTGGTCCCAATAATCTCCATAGAGAGGAAATGTTGGATCCGGTAGCTATAAATGGTCTATGCATCATTGCGGTTACATGGGAGCCAAATCAAATACAAAGGTGCTGAAAAGAGATACCACAAATATAGTTTATGAGAATGGAAGATTTCGGGATAATGAACGCGTACACCTTTTACATGACCTTTCTTTGTGCATCCATCAATTTCTAGGCTCCATAGGAATAAGTGCCGTCGACAAGGGTGGCCAAGGTGGGCGACCGCACAGGGCCCCCGAAAAACTAGGGGCCCCAGATCGCACTAATCTAACGCTAATTATGTGTCACTTCCCGCATTAGTGGCCAGGTATTTGTTTCCTTCTCTACGCACAATCCCACGGTCTGCTTGATTATCTCCCGTGCATGCAGGATTCCTTTATCTTCTCATGACAGCAGTTTTTTCGAGCATAACAGCCAAATCCTTACGCCATTTATTTTCGGATCTGATGGCTGGCATGTAATTGCATGCACGAAGATTAGGGAGGAAAGGAAATCATCATCCAGGAAAGGAGATCCCTCCATCCGTGGGGATTTTTTTACATTGTAGACATCAAGTGGAAACAACCCACTAGCAAATTAGGGAATAAAAAATATAAACCAAATGCACTTACTATTTTACCCAACAAAAATATACACGTACTATTTTGAAATTTATAAAAAGTTAATGTACCTTTTTTGAGGGAATAAAAGTTAATGCTCCCAATAAAATAAAATAAAAGAAGTGTGATATTTAAAATTTGGGGCCCTGTTTTATATTTCTTGTTCGTATCACACAAATGTGTAGCCGTAAGTACTCCGACGTCATATGATTCATGTGATTGATTGCTTAACAGTGCATGCAAGCGCAGATCATAGAGTAATATGGTCTTGGATGACATAAGAATTAGTCAGCCATAGGAGAAACTTTTTTTTTTTTACTATTTCGCACCGGGGCCCCAAATTCTTGGAGACGGCCGAATAATGCGCTACTATTGGTCCTCCTACATTCTGTTGTTGGGGCCAACTATCGAAGGGACAATTTATATGAAGGTGCTCTGTTCTTGGCGGCAATGCTGGCACTTTATCTATAAATCCATGTGAAAACCTGTTTCGTGAATGTTGCCAGTCAAGTCATGGTTTCAGCATGCTAAAAAAATGACAATGCAGCCATTTGTTGGTGCAGTCTCATGTGTTCGAGATTTCTAATATGCTTTACCACATCATCGGACACGCCACCAGCAACCACGCGTCAAAGGCTACCTCGCCTGTCGTTGTGACTCTGGTGCCGACAAACCTCATGTACCGATATCTGCCGCTGTTAGCAGTTCAGAACTTGCTAATCATCGGTCGGAGAGCAGTATACCAGGCAGTGATTGTAGCCACCACGAGTAGTATGACCTTGTGAGCAACAAAAAATCACCAATGTTTCTTCTGTTCCAAACAAGAGCAACTCTTACCCGCCGAAAAAAAAACAAGAGCAACTCAACTTGTCTTTTTTTAGTGTTCAAAAGCACGAGTTGTATGACCTGCAGTGCATTTATGATTTAATATTACCCATCTAAGTAACATAACACGTAATTTTGGGTCTTGGCTACACTGACTATACCTAAGTTTTTACACTCTCTTATTTACTACGAAGTTGTAGCGGTGTTTTGGTTTATTTAGGTTGGTTGAAACGATACTTCCATTGACAAGAGAAAATGTAATAATATGTTGTAGATGTTGTTCCTTTGTGCAAGTTGATTGTGTAGTCATGGGCTTACTGCAATGATCACTAGATAGAATACCGATAGAAGCTGGTGCGACAAAATTGGAGCGGCATGCCGAGAAATTTGTGTCTGTTCATATATACAGTAAGTAGGCTTTGCTCATGTTTGATTCCACAGCATGTCATCCTATTACTTGTCGATCATGTAAACTTGAGGATGTAACAGTGCGTTAGTGAAAATCATGGTAATTTTAGGGATGTTAGCCTGGATAGTGGACATGTTCTAGCCGCCGCATCCTCCTCCTCCTCCACAAAAAGCTAGGGTTGATCTCGGCAAGGGTCGGCGGGAGGGCTCCGTTTTTAGTTGTTTCTTTAAGTTTTGCTAGAGTTTGTGTCTGCTCAGGAAGACGAGACGGTGGCGGCTCCCTGAAGATGGAATAAAGTTCTCCCCGCCTAGCCCCCGTTCCGGCGATGCGTCTGGCATCGTTGATGGGCGTGTGGAGGTGTGTCTCCGGCGGATCTATCTTTGGTGGATTTGCTCGGATCTCGTCGCTGTTCGTCTACGTTTGTGTGTCTTCGGATTTGATCTTTCCGATCTATGTTATTCTTCATCTGCGGCGGTTGCTGTTCTGATGCGCTGGTCCTACGAAGCCTTAGCACGACGACTTCCCGACTGTCTACTACAACAAGTTGTGCCCGACTCCGACGATGGAGGGGCGATGACGGCGGCGCGCCTTCGGCTCGCTTCAGTGCTGGTAGTCGTCGCTAGGTGGTCTACGGATCTAGATGTAATTTTTATTATTTTTTGTATTCGTTGTACTGCCATGATTTAAGATGAATAGATCAGAAATTTTCTCGCAAAAAAAAGAAAATCATGGTAATTCCTTAAAAAAAAGGAACGTCCATTCAGAGAGATTAAGTATACCATAGGCCTCTTTTGTATGAGCCTCTATTGTCGGCCCAAATAGAGCATACAAGTCATAAGCCCACCGATACGGCGATACCTGAGCCCTGACACTTCTTTCGTTCTAGCCTCATTCTCCCCCATGGCCCTCGCCTGTGCATCTCATGTACGCCGCCTCCTCCTTCACCCCGCCGTCGGAGCTCCGGCGAGGACCTTCTGCGCCCAGCCCTACCAAGGTACGCTTATGTTCGTCTGGATCGTTTCTGCCTGTTCGTCGTGACGAGCGGGGCTGAATTCCTGTGTGCAGCCAAGGTAGGCGTCGTGGAATTCCTGAACGGGGTCCGCAAGGGTGTGGAGACGCACGAGGCAAAGCTGGAGGAGGCCGTCGACGGCGAATCCCAGAGTGTGCCCGAGATCCGCCCGCTACGGCGCAAAAAGTTCGGTGGCCGGTGGCCCCTGCAAGCTTGTGCGTGTTCTCCATGTTTCTTTGTTTCCTCCACACATTCCTTTGATTTAATTTTGCAGAAGGCTAGATGTGGTTGCTGACTATGATCGTGTTTCTTCGGGCATCTCGTAGTGTAAATGTAGAGTTCAGTTATCTTTTGTTGTCCAACCTTGTGATGTGATGCTTTGGATAGGAGCAATTGGGTTACTTTGGTATTAGATGATGCATGCGTATATATGATGCCTGTTGCATAACTCTCTGGTTAGTTTTGCAAATGAACCACATCATTTTATTATGCTCAGTAGGAAATTTATGAACTTTGGTGAACTGATCGACAATATAGCCCAGTGTTGAGATCCTGTTGCGATTTAATCCCATGGAGAAATAGATGTTCCTAATTGTAGCACCCGGTAAGAAAATGAAATAGACCATACCTTTGGCTATTAGTTACTCTATTAAGCTACAGATTGTGTGATTTCTTATGCACTGAACTGGCTTAAATACATTAGAAAGAACTAAGCTTAAGAATTAATAGGGAGGTAGTTTGTAAATGTGTGGTTAAAATTTAACAAGTTCTTATATCACACACATTTGTTGGATGTCTCAATTGCTATTAAAATACCATGATCACTTTTCTAAATAACAGCAGCTAGACGGGCATATGTAAACACTAAAGGCATTTTAGATATTCCAGGTTCCTAACCCATGCATATTTGTAAAGATGGTTTGCAGCTTGCTAACCGCCAATTGCCATTGTTAACATTTGCTGTGAGTTTTTTTTTTGCGGGAAAACATTTACTGTGAGTTCACATGGTAGAATCCTAACTTTCAATGTTTCCTCTGTTTAATTTCCATTCTTTTCACATGTGGTTAATTTATGATGCAGAGAAAGTTGATTTTGAGCTTTCCTCACAAGTACCGTCTTGGTCTTTCGAAGCACCCAGCAGAAGCCAGGAAAGTGGAATGAAGTTGGTGCGTCCACTTTGAAAACTGTGTGCTGTTATTGGGATGAAGCATGTTGTCTGATAGTTGTGCTGCAATTTTGATGTCACAATCAGAATGTTGTCTGATAACCCAACCAATAAGTGGCGCTCTTGATCTTGCAGTATTAATCGTTATTAAATTTGTGATTCCGAAATTTGTCTACATTTGCTGATTAACACTTGTGCGTAGGCTGATTAACAATTACAGTTGACACTATATTTGAGTCGTTCTACCGAGAAAATTCATCGATCAGCTAGAGTGCGCTGTTTCTTCTTTTGACACCTCAATGGAAGTGCTACATTAATTTGTATTCCCTCCATATCAAAATATAAGACGTTTTTTATACTCACTTTGTATAAAAATGTCTTATATTTTGATACAGAGGGAGTAGTTATGAGAAAAATGAACAGTGAAAAAATGGATGGCTGATCGTACAATTAAGTACGTCTGAGGAAACATCAAACAGATTGTAACTCACGTATGTGTCAACATGGCTTGAAACACATAAACGTACCATCTGGCTCACTTTTCACTTGTCACCTAATCCAGCTAACTAACGCTTTGCTCTGCCTTCTCTAATACAAGTCCCACTATTGCTATACAGACTGAATTTGAAATGGCAGGTTGCTCTTGCGCCATTGCTGATACGGTAGTCACACAATGACAACCAATGTGCAGATGTTGCATCATGGATATGGTCCATCATCGCCATTGGTAACTGGAAAGGATCTTAGATAATTGAAGAAAGCTCATGTACATTGGCATATGGGTTCATCATCCCGAGACCTGCCATTCCTAAACTGTACAAAGTTACATTGGTTTTTCTTTTCAGCACCTTGCATTTGCTTTGGTTCATAGCTAGGTAATCACAACTATGCGTAGGTCATTTTATAGACAGTGGATCCCGCCTTTGCTCTAGATGTACATGATTGGGACCAATCTTAACCAAGGCCAGTATAGATTGTAGAGCTATAAAATTCTCATGTACTGTCCACACTAAATTTTAGACCTACCTTTTCATTTTGATTAATGAGCTACATTCGAGCATCATCGGAACAATTGTTTACAGAGTGCATGACAACAAGCCACCGTGGTTTTGCTTTTGTACCCACCAGGTCCTCCTTTGGTTCATAGGATAGGAATATTACAGGAATAGGAATTTCGTAGGAAGTGAGATGACATGCAACTCAATTCCTATAGAGAAAGAGATGCCATTTGATGCATAGGATAGGATTTTTCCACCTCCTTTGGTTCGGAGGAATTTCACAGGAATTCTATAGGGTAGGATTTTTATAGGAATTTTTCCTTTAGAGCCCTTTGGTTCATAGGAATGGATTCCTATTCCTACATAGGATTGGTTCCTATCCTCCACATTTCATAGGAAAATAAAAATGAGCCTAGTCTCAATGGAAAAGTTCCTTTGGTGTGAACCAAATGACATCTCTTTTCCTATTCCTACTCATAGGATTTGAGATACATGTCATCTCAATCCCTACAAATTTCCTATTCCTATGATAATCCTATCCTATGAACCAAAGGAGGCCTAAGCTAATGTTTTTTTCCCCTTTGAAATGGGAAGATTGGATCCTATCCTACATAGGAATAGGAATCCATTCCTACAAACCAAAGGGCATCATAGGAATTTTTTCCTTCGAAAATCCTATCCTATGAAATTCCTACAAGATCCCTACAAAGCAAAGGAGGCCTAGATTCATTAGCGCATCGACATCGACAATGACGGAATCCGTCATTGACTATTTGCCCCCTTCACATCGTCAATAGACAATAAAATATCAGTAGCTCCAGTGTGGTGTTTAGACTTAACCTGAATGTTCACCAAATGTCCTTGTTGATCGGACCCTAATCCGTTGAATAAAATGTTAGATCGGTAGTCCCCGGCCGCCCAACCATCTGGCTCACGTTTTGTGGGATATGTTGCTTAAGGATTTTCATGATGAAAGGGTACTTGGCGTGATCGCCAATGAGCTTTTCCGTTTCTTCATGATTACTCTTATTCATCCTTCCCGGTCTTGTACTCAAAGAGTTGACTGCCCGTCTCGAGCATGTTTGTTTCACTCGTAAGCATCAGTCATTGCTTACTAGTCATATAGTTGTTGTATCAATCCCGAATTCAACGATTGCAAAGTGGTATGGGTACCATGTTCAACTGGTGCGTGAAGTGCGGTGCTTTCCAAAAGACCCGGGGCTGAATCCTCATTCTACACCCGGGTATGATAGAATACTCGTCGTGATTGCACTCGTCGTGCTCGCTAAGGTGAGGAATATTGCTTGTTACATCTGATACAACTGGACAAAAGTAGCCCTTGTCTGTCGCTACGCTAACAATGTGTTTTTGGCAGCAGTCTCCTGTGATGAAGAGATGCATTGCCAGCGTGCTGCGATGCAGATGTATAGTGTTGAATCATTGGGAAGGCAGAATGAACCAGTGCTCAGTGCTGATGCTTCGCTCAAGGAGAACACCACTGGCTCTTTTCTTCGGCGCCTCATCCCTATGTTGCCTGACCAGAACTCCAGAAGACGGAGGGCTGCTGTCCTCCACACACTGAGAGGCTATGATGAGGTAAGACGAAGCGATAATGAGGCGTGGTGAGACTATTGACGGTGCCGGTGCTGCTGTTTAAGTGTGATGTCTTATTCCTGCATGCTTCACCATCTTCCGTTGCTTCCACTTCTTTCATCTTGATGTCTTGTGTGTCGTTTCTGCTTTTTTATTTTTTTAGTCAATCAGAGGTCTTATTGTTCTTCCTTTATTTTCCAGAAAAAAACTTTTTCATAACCATTGTCACCGTTATTCGAAGAATTGCTGTGAGGGTGTAATCTGTACGGCGTGGTGAGACTCAAGATTAATTCATCGTGCTAATCTTCTGCCCTGTTGCATCCCCAAAAATTGAAACATATTTAGACACGCCAAGAACGCATACACTCATTACGAATTTATGACAGGCAAATAAATAGGACAATGTTACATGCGAAAACAATTTTGTGATAAGTCGATTCTAACTGAACCGTTGAATCTGGATCCAATGGATCCTCAATCGTACACAATGTTCATCTTCTTCCATGACTGCTGCCAAACCAGCCCAGACCAAACCGCCTGTCTCTGCCGCCCACGGCCGGTGGCACTCCCGTGCCAACCTCACCACACCGCCCTCTCCTCAACCTCCCTGCTCCCCCACCGTCGAGCTTGCCGTTGCCCAAGGTCTTCGCTCTAAGCCCTGGAGACCTCCAATTCCCACACCGGTGAACCTGCACCCCCGGCACCCCTAGATAGACAAGGAGGTTGCTGCTCCCCGCACCCGTTGCACCCCTAAGATAGACGAGGAGGCTACTGCTTCGCCCTGCACCCTAAGATGGACGAGAAACCTGTCGCCAACGGTCTCGGTGATCCGCGGTAGCTGCTTCCTCTTACACCGAATCGACTGACCATAATTCGAATTTCAGGCGACTGCTGTCGAGTAAAACTGTAGCAGATTAATGGTCACGACCAAATATAACAGTGCTTCATTCTTTGAACTTTATGCATCACCGTTACAATGCATTCTTCTGCTCTTATGCTAGCTTCTCTCCTAGAAGTAACCAGTGCTTTGCTCTACCATTTCTCTTGCAAATTTCCTTATTGCTACACTGACTAAAATTTAAGCGCAAGTTAGCAAGCTATGATTCAGAAGACATTAGTTCTGGAATGACAGTAATCGAGGAGATGTTGCAACACGGCTATGATCTGTCATCACCATTGGCGATTGGAACACATGTTAGAGCAATGAAGAAAGATCATGTACAAAGGCATATGCATTCAACATCCTGAGACCCGCCATTCCCAAATGGTAAAAGAAAAATATTCGTCTCTCTATAAGCACCTTGCATTTGTATTGAGTCGTAGGTAATCGCAGCGATGCGTAGGGGATTTTATAGCCACTGTGTTCATCCATTCCTCTAGATGGACATGGTTGGGACCGATCTTAACCATAGTCGGCATAGGGCTATAAAGTGCTCATGTACTATCCACACTAAATTTTTGACCTACCTCTTCAATTTGATTGATGGCCTACATTTGGCTAGCGTGAAACAATTATTTGTCGAGAGTATGGATGCACGCCCCATGTGGTTAGCTTTTACTTACCCACTGAAGTTCTTGAGAAACTAGCTAGCCACTAATGACTTGTTTTGTTGACAAAATGAACTAATTTCCTTTTTTCCAAAAGTTGATTTACTTAAGCCGATGCTAGTATTAATCTGAAAAAGGCTTCCGTCCCACTTTATATAGTCATATATAAAGCAACATAGCCAAATCGATACATGGTGATGAGAAGATCCTCTAACAAAGCAGATTAAGGGAAAAACATGAATACATGAGAATCCACACCCTACCACAGGCCGGACCTCTTTGTGCTGCTCACACCAAGTTGCTGCCGGAGAGGGCCCCCTGCCTTCTCTCTCCGGATCGTGGAGCACGAGGCTGCCTTCAGAAAACGAGGACTGCGAGGAGCAAGAACGTGGAGCCGTGTAAATAGTAAGAGGCAAGTGAGACCGCCCACGCTTCATGTCAAGATCCGAAAATGTCTGCCAATGAGAACGCAGCGCATCAGAAGAAACCTTGGTTCCAACACAACACCCTCAGGAGGCAAATGACGCTTGCCAGAAGTCAGTGGTGGAATTGTGCCACAAAGATCTGCATGAACAAACTCGAGTTGGGCCGTCACTCGGTACATCACCATCTTTACTTTTCCTTGCATAACAACTAGTGAGCCATCACCAAAATTACCCCTTCATCGAGATCATTAAACATCTCCTATATCTAAGTACCATGCATCCTTTTGCTGCTCACCTCTCACCTTGGGCACCACTCTTTCCTCATTCAGCATTACGGTCTCTGTCGTCTCTGCTGGAGAACATGCTTCCTCACACGCCACAATCATGAGTTGTGCTGGGTCATAGTTAAAACATTGAACTTTTGTAATGTCAAATTTACGGCGCTTCTTTTGTTTTCCATTGCCGTTGCCACCCTTCTTTCCGTGGTCACCTTGTCTGACTTGCTCACTGGCGAGATGCCCTTTTCCTTTTGTTCCACTGTTGCTGGCGCATGATGCACCGTTTCTCTTTTACATTAGCAACTTGAGCGCACGAGTCAAGAGGAGAAGCTGATCTTCCTTGCCACTTTCTTCAAATGTCAGAAGACGCCCACTCACTCGGTGACCAACATCTTGGAGATGTCTCCCCTTGCTCAATCATGTTGATGATGGGGGAGAACTGCCGCAACATCGTTGCGAGGAGCCTCTGTACCACCGTCTTCTCCTCGACTTTTCTCCCAGGGACCAGATTTCACCCACCAGTGTGGTGAGTCATAGCCATGGATAGCCGGTCAAAATGTCATAGCAGCGACTGGATCCGAGCCTGCACAACACGGTCCTCGCCAACCCGCATCTTCTGGATCGCTGCCCATGCCTCACGTGCGGTGGAGAACTCAGTGATTATCATCATGACATTATCGGAGAGCAGTCCATCACTAGCAATTGAGAACTGACTAAACATTGGTCGGAGAGCAGTCCACCATGCATTAGTTTTAGGCACCACGAGTAATATGGCCTTGTGGGCAACAAAAAAAAATCAACAATGCTTCTTTTGTCCCAGAAAAGAGCAATTCAACCTCTCTTTTTTGAGTGTTCAAAAGCACGAGTAGTATGACATGCATGATGCATCACATTATGTTTCAACATTACTCATCCAAGTAATATGTCACTTAATTTTGGGTCTTGGCTACACTGAGTATACCTAAGTTTTCACACTCTCGTATGTCTTTTGGTTTATTTAGGTTGATTGAAATGATAATTTCACCGACAATAGAAAATGTCATAATATGTTGCAGATGTTGTTCTTTATGCACATTGATTGTGTAGTCCGAGGCTTACTTACTGCAACAATGACTAGAGGAGACATCGATTGAAGTAGTCCGAGTGTGCGATGAGATTGGAGTGACTTAGAAAGAAAATTGTGGCTGTTCATATGATGTAGGCATGCTAATGTTTGATTTCACATTTGGCATGCCATCTATTTTTACTTGCCGATCATGTGAACTTTTCTTTTTGAGGTTGTTTCCGGGAGGTTGTTGGTGGAGTTTGGTGCCACGACAACCTTCCGGACTTGTTCGGGGGAGATCCTTAGGCTCCCCAGTCCTAGTCGTGCCCCCACCTGGGTGGCTATGGGTACCTTGGCATGGACCCTCTGGTGCCTCCGCAATAAACTAGTCATCGAACGTGTGACTGATGCAATCTATAAAATGTGTGGCTTCTTACAGCTTTGGAGACCGCTAGCAAGCGACGCGATCGGGACGTCATCGACAACATCATCACCGGTCTCCGTTCTTTGGCTGCGGCATTAGCTCCACTACCACCGCCACCCCCTCCCGAGCCAGATTAGCTTCCTTTTTCTCTTTGTTTGGGGCTTGTTTTGCTGTGCCCCCATCGATGATTTAAGACTTGATTGTACTTTGAACCGACTTGTTGGATGCTTGGGTTGTTGCTTTATAATATAAAGCATGGGACACCCTTTTTCTTAACTTTTCTTTTTGAACTGTCGAGCATGTAAACTTGACAATGTAATAGGTACGAATACTCCCTCCATATCATAATATAAGATGTTTTTAAATACTTCCTTTGTATCAAAAAACGTCTTATATTTTGATAGAGTAGTTATGAAATAAATGAGCAGTTGAAAAATGGGATGGCCGATGTACAATTAAGTGCGTCTGAGGAAACATCAAAAGTTTGTAACTCACTACTCACGTATTTATCAACATGGCTATCAGCAGTGAGCCAACCTGTGGTTGGATGGTTAAGGTGGCGTTTGGTTCCGAGGCTATCCCTTAGTGGGATAGGGATAGCCAGATTTTGAGGGGATAGCAAACCTCTCATGCCATGCCAAGTTTGGAAGGAAGGATGTGATGGCGGGCGATAACCTGATTTAGCGAATATTCCACTGAAAACTTCGCTACTGATAGCCGCGAGAAACTGGCGGACGAGGGCAGCCACCCAGCCGCGCCGAAGGGTTTTCCTTCTTTTTCCTGTTCCGACGGCAGCGGCGGCGATTCCGGATCGGAGCGGCGGCGCTCGAGGAGCATCCCATCCTCCTCCTCCTCTCTCTCTCTATCTCTCGCCATTTCTGTCTAGCTCTTTCTCTGAGACTATGACTTCCCCTCACGCTCTTCCACCCACCTTGGTGGCCACCTGACGGCTGCTATGGAAGTGAGTGCTGCTGGCGGCCGGGAACGCGGGCGCCGGGGAGCCGGAGAACGGAGGCGCCAGCTGATGCATCTTTCCCTTTCTCTGCAGCTAGAACCGAGGAGCGCCGAGCCGACGAATAGATCAGCCAGGCAGTCCCGATTTGATGCATATGTTTGATTTCGTCAGTGAACAGCACAACTGCAGGAATATAGACTACTGATGCGTGTTCATCCATGCCATACACTACTGTTGTGTGTTCATCCATGGGTGCGTGTGTTTGATGCTGGTGTCCCCCTCTGTATTCTGTTTGCTAGTACGTACTGAGATGATATAAAAGCCTACACTGCTACAGCCTCTGCAATATTAACATTGGATTGTATATCCACCTAGAATTTCAGCATAGCCTTCAGTTGGGTTCCAGCGTCATTAATGTGATCGATTTTTTTTTTCTAACATAAGGAAGGAGGGACCATGCTAAAAATAAGGGGTAAGAGGGACCATGCTAAAATTTGCCAAGGAACAAAGTTTGCTCTAATGGAATGGGCAGAACGATTGTATAATGAGCTGATTGGAAAAAAATGCATAATTTTTTTCACCATGCCATAAAAAAAGTGTCATTACAAGAATATATCCACTTCTCATCCTTCCATCCAAACAACAAAATTTGGCTATCCAACACAACCAATCCCACTCAACCAAACAACCAAATGTGGTTATCCCTAACCAGGTGGCTGGGGATATCACCAGCCAATCCAACTTCGCCCTTGAACCAAACGCCCCCTAAATGGACAGTGGTATCCCCAGCCCACCAGAGTTCATAGGGGTGGGTATATGCGCGTATGTATGAGCACTTGCGTCTATACTGTGTTAAGAAAAAAACATGGCTACCAGCAAAACAAAATTGCAAGACGTATTTTCCTGGTAAAATCACCTCGTTAATCAGACAATGTTAAGTACCACAATTTTACAGATCGACTTGCTATGTGTTTTCTTGCTGAAAACTCTCCGAAGTATTTTCTTGAATGGAAAATCAATACAGATTTTCCATGATTACTGAAGATCCATTTAGCAAAAGAATTACACAAAATTAGAATTAATTATTTTCAGCGAAGACAACAACTAAAAGAATGAAAGAAGCAAAGCGAAAATGTAGGAATCTTTTTGAAACAATGCAAACATGTGCCAGAATGCGGGAGCAAAACTACCTGTATATTAAGAACAGATTAATAGGCTGGACAGATGAGATGAGTTGCCAGCCAAGGATGAGGTGCGGAATCATTTATTGCCTTGTTGCTTCAATCTTCGAACAATGGGCTACCGTTGTAATGCCCCTGAAACACATGAACGTACGTACCATCCGGCTCACTTGTCACTTCTCACCTAATCTAGCTAACTAACGCTTTGATCTGCCATCTCTAATACAAGTTCTACTATTGCTATACTGAGAATTGAAGAAAGCTCATGTACAATGGCATGTGGGTTCATCTTCCTGAGACCTGCCATTCCTAAACTGTAAAAAAGGTACATTGGTTTCTCGTTTTCGCACCTTGCATTTGCTTTGGCTCCTAGCTAGGTAATCACAGCTATTCTATGCACAAGTGATTTTATATTTTTCGACAAAGGGAATATATTAACATCGCGAAGATACCAATTACACCCGGCCGCTGTACCAACAAGATGCCCAAAGACATCAAGGATACACACGGCCAAAAAAGAAAATAAAGAGAACAGAAGTACAAGACCCTGCCATGATCAATCACTAGCAACAACAACAACACTCTAACCACCACCGAAAACAACACTCGGATTACGAAAGCGGTTCTCCAAAAGCAACGCCTTCAAGAAGGAAACAATGCACAAGTGTTGTCGTTACCCGATCGAAGATTTTGGGTTTTCACCCTGGAGAAAGTCCGAATTCACACAAAAACAATGCCTTCAACAATATCATTGCCAGGAACAACCAGTAGGCTAGACCTTGGGTTTTCACCCCGGGAATCGAAACTCGGAACTCGAGGAGCACCACCAAATTTGCAATCCTCCAATGTTACCGCCCCCGCTTGCCGATGCCGCTGTTGCAAGTCACCAAATACCTAGCACACAGTCTTCAACGCATCCAATAAACCGTTCTGCGCTTCAAGACCTCCAATCGCAGCCGCCATGACTTTATTCGCCTCTATCATTGCCTTGGGAATCTTGACTTAGACATGTCCCATGACTTGGATAATAAAGCGAAGTTTCGCGCCGCACTCGTTGAAGCCATGATGGCTGGTAATGTGAGCATGCGCGACCGAAATCTTCCGATCTAGATTTCCAGGGACGCCAATGTTAACCTTTGCTCTAGATGTACATGATTGAGACCAATCTTAACTATGGCCAGTATAGACTGTAGAGCTATAAAATTCTCATGTACTGCCCACACCAAATTTTAGATATTCCTCTTCATTTCGATTTAATGAGCTATGTTCGACCATGGATCTGAACAATTGTTTGCAGAGTGCCTGACGACAAGCCCACGTGGTCTGCTTTTAGTTACTCCCTCCGTCCGGGTTTATTGGGCCCCAAGACCACTTCTCTTGGACCAAGGCACATAGTAACTTGCTCACATTAATCCTTTCATCATATTCCCAATGCACTCTCTCACATGTCAATTCTCACATGCAGCCAATAAAAAAGCATGCATGTAGCATATTTATTATTCAGTCATGGGACTAGCAACAATAACTCTCTCTATGGCCAATGAAATGGATGCATGCATGTAGCTTTCCAAAGTAAGGCCTTATAAAAAGGGACATGCTTGTGGTGCTTTTAGGCCTAATAAACCCGGACGGAGGGAGTACCCACTAAAATTCTTCAGAAACAGCCACTAATGACTTGTTGTTGACTGAAATAGATCAACCTTACAATTGTAACCACTGGATTCATTAGCACATCCCGCATCCGCAAAGGCAGAATCCGTCATTGACTTTTTGGCCCCTCCACATCGTCTAGAGTAGACAGCAAAATACTAGTAGCTCCAATGTGGTGTTCGGACTTAACCTGAGTGTACACCAAATGTCCTTGTTGATCGGACCGATCGGTAGTCCCCGGGCGGCAGCCATGTTCAATGAAGACGCTGTTGTTTCATCGCATCTTGAGTGCACTATGTCTTCGGCACATTGTCGTGCAATCCAGAAGATTTGGCAACCCACGAGTTAAACAATATTCGCTCCGCTCTAAAACAATTGAAAGTTCATGGTTTGTACCAAATCAAATTTCATTACATTTGACAAAGTTTCTATAAAATATATCAAATCTGCCACATAAAAATTGCAATAAGATTTGTTAGGGCATCTCCAAAGCGGACCCACAAAATGCCCGCAATTGTCCGAACCGAGTTGTCCGGACGCACTTTGCCATCCAACAAGGCCCCGTATTTGCCCGCGGAAGTGTCCCGCTGTCCGTTTCCCAGCAAGCCAGAAGCAAACCTGGGGGACTTGCATGAGTCCGTACATTCGCCACGTAGGACTCTGACACCCCCGGCTCACCCAAAACCGAGGCAGAGCCCATGCATTTACAGCGGTCTGCACTATTTCTGCACCAAAACCAGTGCTCCCCCCGGGTACCCATTCTGATTGTCACCGCCCTCCACGCCAATTCCCGCACTTTTCTCCATTAGTCGCCGCATCGACACTTATGAAGACCTGCCAGAGCCGGCGGAAGTGGAGGATCCAAAGGGAGTGGCCGCCTGTAAGCTCAACTCGACAACATAGCAAGCCCGCTGCATCAAAAGGAAGGAAAAGATTGAAGAGGGGGCGGGTGGGGTGCAAGGGTCACGCGTGGGCGGGGACGAGGTGCAGAGTCCGGGCGGGGGCTGGGACGTGGCGCACTACCACCGCCGTCCATGCACACGCTGCCCTGGCTGGAGCAATATCAGGCACCCTACGTCTACACCATGAAGCAGCTCGAATGACAATCCCCGGCCTCAACAACAGGCACATGCCGCTACATTTCGCTAAATTGGCATCGCCATAGCTTATGCGGCCGCGGACGCAGGGCATAGGTCAGCTCGGTGCCCGCTCTCTATTCGCTGGTATATCTCAACCGAATGAGACGGTATTTGACAACGCAGACACGGAGTTGACGGAGATGATCCACGATTAAGACGGAGGCGGACGAGATGGAGGCGGAGCCAGCTTCGAGGACGGACAAGAGGATGACTCAAAGACAGAGGTGTATGCCCAGAGCAGGACACTTACGCTGATGAGGGCCTTGATCCAAACAATTGGCCGGCAGGTCCAAAGAAGAGGGGTAGGGGAGAAAGTTTCAACATGCGAGAGAACGAATTGTTGTGCGATGCGTGGTTGGCCACAAGCATTGATCTGATCTATGTCATGGAGTAAAAGGGCGCACCATTTTGGTCCAACATTCATTCTTAGTTCCATGAGCACTATAATTTTGAGCCCTACTGCAACAATGTCATCCGCGATCATGGGACATAATGGCTCAACCATCGATGGTACACCGTCCAAGAGGCCACGAGCAAGTATTTGCAGCCATTTAAAAAACTAATCAGCTGGTGGCCAAATGGTGCACAAATCGGCAAGCAAGTAAATTGTTCTTTATGTTGGTCATTTTGTTGGTCATTTTGCTGGATATGCACCTTGTTGCCAATGTCCTTTCTATATCTCTCCTGTGCGTGCAAATTTTATTTGAAGGTGGAGAAGAAGAACTCCGTCCTTATGCATTATTATTTGAAGTTGAATGTGCAAGCCAAGTGGCAAAATGACATTTCCAATTCCAAAGACTGCCGATATCAGCAATGAGGAAGAAGCGGTTAATCCAACCGACTGAACAAAAGACCCGCCGAAGAATGTTTGAAGGGGGTTTCGAGAAAGAAGTGGGAGGAGGAGAAGTAGAAGCGGGAAGGGGCTGCAGTCAAAATGACGGAGAGGTTTGAGGACATCTTGGCGAAGGAGGAGGAGGAGACATGTGTCAAGCGCTATGACGTGAAGGAGAAAAAGAAGTCGAAGAGGTTTAACATCTTGATAGCAGCGCTAAGAAGAAAATCAACCTCGAAGAGAAGAAGACCAAGCTCGAAGATTGCGGTGTTGAGCTCGCATGCTTCGGAGATACCAACATGTTGACCAAGAATACGGACGAGCTGGATCCGATGTGGTGATAACCGTGCAAGCCATCTGTGTTAGGATGTTGAAACGCTTGGCGGTCGAGATGGAGGTGGCTGAGAAAGAGGAGGTGGCTACTGCGGAAGAGGCGGTGGTAGAGTGGGCGAGGAGGCATGTAAAACTGATTTTGGATGGCAAAAATTCCATTTCTTTTGCATGGAGTGCTGGACTGGAACTTTTGTGATTGGAGGGCATGTAAAAAATTATGAACATCCACCTCTTTTTGGTCGTGATCAGTAGAGGATTTGTGGCACGCAAGCGTGAAGGCACCGAGCCCCTCGTACGTGCATTTTTCCTTTGGCTTACGTATTTAAAGCTTTCACACATTTTCAGCCAAAATTGGGTGAGCTGAGGGCTTTCAAATAACATCCATGTTAAACATGTTTTGATGATTTCTTAAAACACTTAGTAGAGCAAATGACTAAGTTATACGTTTCAACCTTTGAAACTTAGGAGAGCGAATGACTAAGTTTTACGTTTCAGAATCTGCGATGATGAAATAATAAATTTATGTTTCAATGTCTGAAACATGGTACGATCCACCGACAAACTCGTAAGTTTTAGAACCCGCGACTGACAAAATAACAAGTTTGAGAAACTAAAACTTAAAATTTATTGTGTCCTCGTGCGGGCTCGCATGGTATGCAACGACTTTACGGATCGCAAGACAATCGAGCGGGGTGCGTGCCCCTGCGAATTTTCATGGTTGGGTGCCATGAGCACCGCACTTTTAATTTGCTCATATTGCTATGCATTTCAAATGAAGGGTGGACAGACCTGGGTGGACGTTTAGAGGGTGTGGTTGGATGGGCGGCTCCTATATCCTTGTACATGGACTGATCCGGAATAGTCCACACACAAATAGTGAGTGTTTTAAGAGTTCACATTGAGGATGCCCTTGTAAAATATATTTTCATTTCCAACTGGGCATCACTTTTCCATTAATTTCTC
This sequence comes from Secale cereale, assembly GCA_902687465.1. NCBI lineage: Eukaryota > Viridiplantae > Streptophyta > Magnoliopsida > Poales > Poaceae > Secale > Secale cereale. The sequence continues at coordinate 873,383,980 of LR738712.1, read as the reverse complement.
AATGGAAAGATAACGGAGTTCAATTTTAGTTCACATCGATAAAGCCATATAGCGAAGCAACTACTGCTAATGATCAAGCAAAAGGAGACAGGGAAAGAGAGAGCGAGTTGGAGAAGCTACCATGAAACCAGCTACAGGAGCTCGGACTCGAAGCTACCTATTACAGGGCAAAAACCTGGCAAAACCACACCTCAGTACATATGAACAGCAACATTTTTCTATCACCACTTCACCGTGACAGGAAGCAACTGACCGAGGGCACGCATCACAACTGGAGAACCTCACAACCAGCAACCAGAAGCTTTCAGGGCATCCCCAATCTCAAAACTTTCATGTTAGATATATTTGAGGTTGTAGAGTTTTTATATAAACTTGATCAAACTTATGAAAGTTTGACTTAAGACAATCTTAAGACTTCAGTTAATTTAGAATGGACCAACTCAAACCACAGTTTTTTAGAACGAGGAGAGTAAGTAAAAAAGGTCTTGGATTAATGGCAGCCCTAGTCGTGGTAGGGGGATGCGACGAATCGTCGATCATGATGGTCTGGGATGCACAGGTCCAAGCAGTGCTTGTTTTTGGCCCGGCTCGAATTGGAAGCGGCCGTCCTTGTCAAGACGATTATATATCACCTAAAAACTCTCTCAGGAATGGAGCCCGACTGGTTGCTTGGGGCTTTGAGCAGTAGTCTGGGACTCTGGTCTTTGCTATTCGATCAGTTTGCGTCCGTATGCATGTTGTAGTGCGTCGCGTCTTTTCCTTTGGCGTTGTGTCAATGGTTGTGCTCGATGCGCGTGGGCGGGCTGTCTCTCTGGCAGGGCTGCATCTGGGGGCGTCCATGCGGGGTTCTTGCCTGAGCCCGACGCGTAGCAAATCCAGCCGCCATGAGGAATAGAGGTGGTTCACAAGTGGTAGTGTTCCCCAGCACCGGTGAGTAGCGGATCCAAAAATTTCGCGACCTTCTCCCCAAGCATTGCACCTGCAGACAGATCGCGTGCCATGTGATGGTCCTTCCTAGCTCCGACGCCTGCCAGATTCAAGCTCTGCATGGGTGGCCGGGATTTGGGCTCCACCAACCACCATGGCCCTCCTCATCCCTCCGGTGTAAGTTCTTGGAGTCATATCTGGATGTGGTAATTTCATGGTTTAAATAAAACAAACCAGATCCATTGTTTTTCTGTTTCATGTGTGTTTGACCAATCTTTTGTGATGTCTCAGTAGATGACATGTTCTTTGTTTAAGTTTCCTTGATTTCTACTTTGATGGACTAAATCTGGTTCTGTCAACGGTAGCCCATTCAAAAGCTGGAAAGCAAAATCATTGCATCGCAGGGTCCATTGCCTATAAGTTTGTCCTTACTGTCTGGAAAGATTATTGACAATTTATGAATTTGCTTCAAAATATGTATGGATTTCCATATATAGACACACTAGTGCAGAACCGGACAATAGCACCGGTTCGTAAGGCCCTTTAGTGCCGGTTCCATAACCGGCACTAAAGTGTGGGCACTAAAGCCCCCCCCCCCCTTTAGTACCGGTTCAGCACGAACCGGTGCTAAAGGGCAATCACGTGGCACGAGCCAGCTCCGGGGGCCGGAAGCCCTTTAGTACCGGTTGGTAAAACCAACCGGTACTACAAGGTTTGGTTTTTTTTTTTTGTTTTATGAGTTCTTTTTCATTTAATTTTGTGTTTTCC
>LR738712.1:873335931-873382073 GCA_902687465.1 Secale cereale | reverse complement strand
ATATATATATATATATATATATAGAATTTCTAGTAGAACCAATCATATATATATCATCAAATGTCTCATAAACCACCAATTCACACATACACACATGTATAGCTATATACAATTTCTCCTACATGTTGCCTTCGGAGCCAGTGGCATTAGCCTAATTGGTGCCTTCGGAGCACGATGACAATTGGAAGTGGTTCATAGGGGCGGTAGCGGGTAATGGTATTCTCCCTTCGGATCTATGACCTGGTCGAGCAAAAATCCCGCTATTTCCTCTTGAAGTGCTTGTACGCGCTCCGTTTCTAGGAGCTTGTCCCGCACCTCTGTGAACTGGTAAGAAGGAGATCAATATGCATGTTTATTAGTTGTGTGACTCGATATCGATAATGGTGTAAGAATTGTGAATAGTGTTCTGACAAACGTACCCATTCCTGTCTTTGAGATCTGCTCCTTTCGGACGCCATCATGCGAATGTTCTCGCAAGCGCAGTATGCACACAGATCAGTCCCCTGCGCCTGCTTCAGGGCCTTTACGAGAATGGAATTTGATCAGATAATAATTAATCAAGCATGATAATTAAAGAGATAATAGCAGCTAGCTAGCTAGCTAGTACTACTTAATTACTTACCTTGGGTCGAAACCATTGCAGTCTTTGTTTCCATTCGCCTGGAGTGTCGCTGATGAACCTTGCCCAAGCTCTGCCCGCCGACAAAGAAAATGAATAAATGGCTTATTAAATAGTTAATATCAGGAAATGACGAACTAAATAGGCCGAGATATATAGTTAATAATGATTGAAATTACCTGTTGACTATCTCAAACAAGATGGTGTAGTCACTTTGTTTTTTAAGTAGTGAGTCGAGTACTTCAATTGTTCCGGCGTCAACTTTAATGATACACAAGATCCAGTGAAATATGCATGCACACACGTTTGGATGTCTTAATTAAGCGGACATATATAAGCAAAAACATGTAACTAGCTAGTAGACAAAAACAGAAAATTTGTAGTACAAGACAGTGTGACTCGCTAGAAGTTGTAAAGAAGTAGTATATCTTCATTGTATTTGAGGCACTTCAAGAACTCTAGCATGCTGTCCTCTACATGCTTTTCATGATATTTATCTATTTTCCATGTGTATTCATTAACGGTGTTTGGGTCAATGAACCCAATGCCATAGCGTCCACCTTTTTTCATTTCATACATCTTCATCCTGCATAATACCACAAAGAATATAGTGAGGATAATTACAGGTAATGATTGATCAAAAGGATCACTACAGCTAGCTTGAGACTTAAATTACAGAAAGAAATCACTTACAGACAATAGTAACTGACGATAGATTTGTCGAGTGCGTCTTGATTGTATAACTGAAACAGTTCATTATACTCAACGGACACAGCTTTCTCATGGTAGTAATGATCCTTCTTGACTTCCACCATGAGGGACTCTCGATTGGACTCTTGGTAATGTCCATGTACCATTGATGCAATTCATACATTCTCGTTGGGAGCTTCTTGACCTCGTCTAGCTTGACCAAAGGTTCGTGCCGGACATATTTCCGTTTTATTTCCTCCTCTATAAGCATAGGCATGGGCTCGATCTCGAGGAGTTGTCCAACAGTGATGTTGAGAATTTCAGCCTGCGTTATATGCTCCTCGGTTATTACCACATTGCCCACCTCGGGAACGTAAACTGTTTGCCCACAATAATATTGGGCGCGCGTACTCTCACGTGTTGTTGGCACAACAAGCGAGGGGATCGATTGTGCCGCATGTTCTCCCAGCTGGGGAACGGTTTCCCGCATTTTTTGACAGCTGCTTGTTGTTTGCTCGAGCTCGAGCTCGCCTCCTTCTATAGACGTGCTCGATTTAACTTCCTGATGTGGCGCTCATAGTCTGTGTCAACAGGCTTGGGAGCTGGTGGTTGAGCCATACGAATGAAGTGGTCAATCTTTTCCTCAGGCACTTTCTCCCTTGGCGGCGGTGGCGGTTTCGGTCCAAAATGGGCGTCCACTTCTGCCCGCACTATGGCCTTGGTTTGCTCCTCGGTCCTGTCGTAAGCCCTCTGAGGAAGATCAGTGAGGCTTGGATCATATTTATATCACTTGCCTCCGCTTGTACTTCCTGTACTGCCTCGACTCGTTCCGCTATGCACCATAGCTGCGGGGTGTCTCTTCTGCGATTGCTGAGGCGGCGGAGACGGCTGACGGGGCTGAGTTGGACGAGGAGGAGTGGCCTGAAGCTGTGCCGAACTTGGAGGAGGAGTGGCCTGAAGTTGTGCCGGACTTGGAGGAGGAGTGGACGTCTGACGCTGTGTCAGACTTGGAGGAGGAGTGGCCTGACGCTTTGCCGGACTTGGAGGAGGAGGAGTGGCCTGATGCGTTGGTGGACTTGCAGGAGCGGGAGTCTGCTGACTCGGTGGCGGACTTCGACGAGGAGTCGGCTGACGCGGTGTCGGTGGCCTTCGAAAGATGATGCAATCCTTTCTCCATAGGATGATATGATGTTTGGCCTCTCCGAGTGTGTGCTCCTCGTCACCTCCAGGAATGTCAAGCTCTAGCCCCGAATATTGGTCCACCACCTCATCAACCAAGACACGAGCATAGCCTGCTGGAATCGGGTTGCAATGGAAGGTTGCCTCGGGGGGATTTGTAAAAGCAACGGCGTCCGCCACCTTCATGGATATGTTCTTCATTTTGAAGTGTAGCTCAAAGTTAGTGTTCTCCATGATGTCATCCATGGGGTATCTATCCAGCATTGCGTTGCCCGGGGCGGAACCCACGCTGCTTCTCGGCATGGATGGGGCGGTGGTATCCAATGCTGGATCATCCGCTAGCTGCTGTAGCTGCTGAGACCCCCTTTGCTGGCTAAGTGATTCGATCTGCTCCTGCTGCTGCTGGAATTTGACTGCCAAGTCCGCGTGCTTTGATTCTAGGCCTTGAAGGCGTTCATAGTCAAGCTTCCTCTGCTCCTCCTCCATCTTCCCCTGCTTCTCCTCTGCAATCTTCCTTCTCGCACGGGTTCTGTAGTCGGCGTTCCAGTCTGAAAACCCCTCATACCACGGAATAGCGCCCTTGCCTCGTGTTCTTCCCGGGTGTTCAGGATTTCCCAGGGCATGCGTAAGCTCGTCGTTCTCTCAGTTGGGCTGGAACACCCCCGATCGAGCCTCTTCTATTGCAACAAGTATCTTATCGTCGGCTCCGTTCAGACATGCCTTCGTTGAAACTTTGCCTGTCTTCGGGTCCAACTCCCCCCATGCGCATAGAACCAAGTCCTGCACCTGGGGGGCCAGCTCCTAGTAACCGGAGTGACACCTGCATTCTCCATCTCTTTCTCAAACTTATCCCACTTAGGCATTGCCACCGCGTAGCCACCTGGCCCCAGCTTATGGAACTTATCCTTTTTTTCGGCATTCTTCTTGTTTATTCTCGATCGTTCCTTAGCTAATTCTGAATCCTTGAATTTCACGAAATCGTCCCAATGAGCACTTTGCTTCTCTAGTGTTCCATCAAATACTGGAGTCTTCCTTCCTCCCTTGACGTACTTGTCCCATTCACGATTCCTGTGGTTCTTGAATGCAACCGCCATCTTCCTAAGAGCAGCGTCCTTGACTTTCTGCACATCTGCTTCTGTGAAATGATCTCGTAGGGTGAAATGTTCCATGAGAGTATCCCAAAGCATACTTTTTTGTCTGTCGTCGACAAAAGTAAGATCTGGACGTGGCTTTGCTGGCTCTGTCCATTCTTGATGGGAGATCGGGAGTTGGTCCTTCACAAGAACTCCGCACTGACGAACGAACTTGTCTGCGAATACAATTCATCATATTAGTCTCCGAATACAATTCATCATATTAGTCTCTGAATACAATTCATCATATTAGTCTCCGAATACACTTCATCATATTAGTCTCCGAATTGAAAAGACCGAACAAAGATAGAACAATATATTACAAGTCTCGAGACCGCGAGTAGCGAGTTTGTCTTCACATTACAAGTCGATATCGATCATCTAAACTACCATCACATAGAAGAGAGCTGCGGTCATCACGATGAGCATCATCACGATGAAACTCGTCTTCATCCGGTTCCTCCAACGCTCCCTCCCCTCTCCCGCTAGATAGCGGGCGTATCTAGATTCGGCCTCGGCCCTAGTGGTGTACCCTTTGTAACTGTTACCGCTGAATCGGTGAACCTGTCTCCGACACTCCTCCCAGTCGTCGTAGACTCCGGGAACCTTACCCTTGTACACGACATACGACGGCATCGCTATATATGCACTAGCCAAACGAAACGTTAGTACCAATTCACAGACAATTCATAAGCAATATATAAGTATGCAACAGAACGATCGAAAGAGAAAAGCAAGACATTAATAGCATCGATTACATCTAAGTTGAACGACTCTCGAAACCAAAGAGACATACTACAAGTTCATTAAAGTTTAATTACAACATGAGCCAATCGATGTTTCAGAACTAGACACAGCATCACTGCTTTCGACTCGACTCAAGGGACCGGAGCATGGATGAAGCCGCCGTCTATCGTGGGAGTCATGAAATCACGGGCGTTGTCAGCCTGCATTTGTAGCATTGTGTCGATGTCACTGTTCGACGGTTGATTTCTGAGGAAGAACTGTCCGCATAGTAATCACGGGCGCCTTTTGCTTCTTTCTCGGCAGTGGGCAATCTTTCCAATTTTTCAATAGCTCGTCTATTTCCTCGCCGCTCCTCGTACGCGGGCGTCCTCGGGGTTCGGTTTCACCATCGAACAGATCCTTGCGTTTTCTCCACAGGTCATCGTCGCGAAGCCACCTTCGATGTCCCATGAACACGGTTTTCGAAGACCCGGGATCTCTATCTAGCTGGCGATACGTTGTGTCATCCATGCACCTGACGCATCCAGAAAATCCGTGGACCACCTGCCCCGCGACATATCCGTAACCGAGATAGTCGTGCACCGTCGTGAGCAGCGCGGCTCTCATAGGGAAATATTCTTTCTTTGCGGCGTCCCACGTATTGGCTGGCATTTTCCACAGCGTGTCTAGCTCCTCTTTCAGCAGCCCCAGATACAGATTGATGTCGTTCCCTGGTTGTTTCGGTCCTTCAATTAGCATACTCATGTGAATGTACTTCCTCTTCATGCACAACCAGGGGGGAAGGTTGTACATCCACACAAACACAGGCCAGGTGGTATGTGTGCTTCTCTGGCTGCCAAACGGATTGACTCCATCGGTGCTCGCGCCCAGCACGATGTTCCTTGGATCGTTCCCAAATTCTAGGTCTTCGAAGTTCAACGCTTGCCACTGGCTCGCATCCTTAGGGTGACTCAGCATCTTGTCTTTTTTATCTATCTCCGGATCATTTGCGTCATCTTCTCGCTTCTTCTCCTCCCTATCCGCGTGGCAACGCAGGAGCTTTGCTACCTTAGGGTCCGCGAAATACCGCTGCAGACGAGGAGTGATCGGAAAGTACCACACCACTTTTCGAGGAGCTTCCTTCCTCTTCTTGTATCGAGTGACGCCGCACACCGGACATATGGTAGACTCCGCGTGCTCGTCCCGATAAATGATGCAATTGTTCATGCACACATGGTATTTCACGTGCGGTAAATCCAGAGGACACACGATTTTCTTCGCCTCCTCCAAACTGGTGGGGCACTTGTTCCCCTTGGGAAGACGTTCGTGCCAGAATGACATGTTCTCGTCGAAGCATGCGTCGGTCATTTTGTGTTTTACCTTCATCTCCAGAGCCATGAGCGTTACTTTCAGGCGGGTATCCTCGGGCCTGCATCCTTCATACAATGGAGTAACCGCGTCTAACTCAAGTTGATCCATCTTGGCTTTCTCTCGGGCGGCAGCTCTTGCGTTATCGGTCTGCTTGAGAAGCAGCTCTTGAATATGAGGGTCCTGCACCCAGCCCATCGATGGTCCAGCGTCGTCTGCTCCGCCGGCATCATCATCTTCATGATCATGCCCGTCGTCTGCTCCGGCATCTTCCTCATCATCATGTCCTGCATCTTCTACATGATGACTGTGTACAGCATCACCGTCGTGATCATCTCCTGGGGATTCTTCGTCTTCTCGCCCGCCCGAGCCGCGGTGGTTGTCTTGCTGCCCTTCCTCATTTCTTGCCCGGCCCCCATGGACGACTTCGTAGTCATCTTCATCACCTTGCCACCGATAGCCATCCATGAAACCACGCAAGAGCAGGTGGTCCCGCACCTGCCCGGAATCCGGGTCCGCAATAAGGCTCTTCAGCTTGCATCTTCGACACGGACATCGTATCTTCGTCTCGTTCTTTTGAAGCATCTCGGCCTTCGCGGACCTCAAAAACCTATTCACGATGCCTTCGGTCATCGTGTGCACCATGGTCGCCTGCGGGGTAGAGCAAAACGATATTTTAGAACCAAGAAAAAATTTGCCATGACTTTCCCTAAAAATAGGACAAAAATGAATGCTTAATGCCAAAATTCTCACCGAAACGGAAATGAATCAACATTCCGGGAAAATATTGGCAACTATCGCATTTCAAATACCGGTACACCTCCAAACACAAACACATATGCAACACAACAAACATATGCAACACCACGAACATGCATAGATCTAGCTAGGCCATAAAAAGTGCATGTGCACATTGTTGTATGGAGAACAACATAAATATAGCTTCCCCCTTACTTACCTATCAAAACAAGGTAATTTAATCACTTAATTTGAATGAATATATGGTGGAAATGAGGTGAAAAAGAGGAGGGACCCGAGAGGAGAGGAGGTGGAGAGAATGAAGTGGGGGAGAAAGTGAGTGTGGGTAGCTGTCCAAAATATCTTGTTTCTGCCCGATTACTAATGGCGCACCAACTATAAATGCGCCATTAGTAATCAAGGTTACTAATGGCGTATTTATAGTAGGTGCGCCATTACTAGTTTTGCAAAAAAAAAATAACATACTAATGGCGCACTATCACACAGTGCGCCATTACTAGTTTAAACTAGTAATGGCGCACTCTGGGACAGTGCGCCATTAGTAGTTTTGTAAAAAAAAGAATAAAAAATATCATTAAAAAAAACATTAATGGCGCACTTTACTGCTGGTGCGCCATTACTAGTTATAACTAGTAATGGCGCACTTCGTACAGATGCGCCATTAGTATGTTTGGACAGGCGCGCTAGTTAAAAAAAAAACTTCTTGATACTAATGGCGCACTCTGGGCCTGGTGCGCCATTAGTAGTTCGAACTCTAATGGTGTATCTGTTGCTGGTGTGCCATTACTATATACTAATGGCGCACTGCTTGTCTGGTGCGCCATTAGTATCAATTCCATCTATAGCCCTTTTCCTAGTAGTGTCTGCATGAACATACTCGAGTTGGGCCGTCACTCAGTACATCACCGTCTTTACTTTTCCTTGTATATCAACTAGTGAGCCATCACCAAAATGACCCCTTCATCGAGATCATTAAACATCTCCTATATCTAAGTACCATGCATCCTTCCGCTGCTCACCTCTCAGGCTCTCACCTTGGGCACCACTTGTCGGTGTACTGAAGTAGGGGTACCTTAGTATCCCGATTTGTGCACGGGCAGTAGCAGCGTCCCGTGGTCGGGCTTACCACGCGCCCGCCAAGGCCCGCTCTGGATCCTTTAGAACCATTCAAGAACAAAGTATTCAAGTTAAGAAACAAGGCCCCGGCAAGAGGAGCTTGCCGGGAAGGCCGCACTAGGCTCAAGGTTATCATTCCAGCACAAGACCCTGGCAAGAGGAGCTTGCCAGGGAGGCCAGGGAACAGCGCCTCAGAAGATATATCGCGGCGCATCCTGCGCCCCGACGGGGCCCGGAGAGCGACAAGCTTCCGGGCCCGGCAAGATAGCAACCCCGGCAAGGTGCTTGCCGGGGAAGGCTTACCCTGTGTGCCTGCGCTCCAGCTCATCTGGCCACGCGTCGCCCTGGGGCCCTTCCAGGAGCACGTGGCGGATGGCTCTGCAGCCTGGGGACACGGTGGCGAGCCGCGGTGACAAGGCCATCGTCGTGGCGAACGGAGACGCCCGGGCGGACGCTTTTGGGGAGACGGCGACGGGCATTCAATGCCCTTGTCCCCCACCGTCAGGGTTAGGTATAGACCACTATACATCCACTGTACATACACTATTCACGCACTGTTACAACTACCACCAATTTTACACTTTTACCCTCCTCTACGTCGACACCTGTCGGTGACCCCTTTGAGCTATAAAAGGAGGCCCATGCACAACGTGGAGGGGGTTGGATCCCAGAAACTCGACCACTCCCACGCTCGGTGTAGCTAGCACTGTAGATCTTCAAGCTCCCGAGCTCAAGAACTCAATACAACCAAAGGCAGGAGTAGGGTTTTACGCATCCAAGCGGCCCGAACCTGGGTAAACTGCCCGCGTGTGCCCCTCGATCTGCTCTCCGTGCTCCCTCCGCACCCTTGCCGTACCGTAGAAGGGGCTCCGGTCCCATAGGTGTTCGTGGGCGACCAGTTTCCCCAACATCTTTGGCGCGCCAGGTAGGGGGCGCGTCGAGGTTTTGCGAACCTGATCCGGCGCTCACGCGGGCGCAACCTCCAGCAACTTCACTAGCTTCAACAACTTCATCGACTACATCAACATGCCTCCAAAGAAGAAGGCTTCGGAGGTTGGAGGCCCGTCCGCGTCGATCCCACCACCACCAGAACCAATGGTTGGTGGGGTAGACGGGGGCGGAAGGATGGACGCCGGTGAGGAGACTCACGGTGCCACCAAGTCCAAGGACAAGACGGACGACCGGGCGAACTCCAAAGCCTCGGCGTCCGTGCACGCACCCCGTCCCTCTCAGGAGGTGCCGGGCCAGCAGCGACGTAGTACCCACGGTACCATCCGCCTGCTGGGACAAGGCCAAACTGGCGGGTCGCGGGACGCTCAAGGCCAGCGTGCTGGCACGAGCAAGGCGCGGTCGCCGGGGCGAGAACATGCTCCTTCTAACGTGGTTAGAAGTCCGAGCGTATCTCGCTCCTCACACCGCTCGCCACCGTTTCCCTCCTCTCCAGCAGAAGCTCTAGCTAGAGCCCAGCTGCTCCTCGACTTCCCTCCAGCGGCGGACAAGGCCGAAGACTGGAGGGCTACGATCCAGAGCCTCATCGCCTTCGCCAACAACGACACGCCGCAGCAGCCGGCAACATCACGGCCACGGCAATTCAACCAAGCAAAGGCCGATGGAGACAAGACCGCCGGGGGTGCAACTACCGTCCACTCCCCGCCGCGGAGGCAGAAATCGCCAGCCCGCCGGATCAACGTCGACGATGACTCCACGGTGTCGTCGGATCCGCGTGCTCGTCGCGATCAGCGCCAAGTCCTTGACGACAGGCGACAAGAGGACGCTCGAACTCGTATCGAGCGTCGAAGAGAAGCCCGAAGACAGTCCGACCAGCGCGCTGGGACTGCTGTCGACATGCACGCGCCCGGTGAACCAGGCGACCTGCCGTACGCGGCAGGCTGCCCTGCGTTCACCCGAGAGCTGCGGCAAGTCCAGTGGCCCAGCATGAAGAACTTCAAGCCCGACGTACCCGAGAAGTACGATGGCAAGACGCACCCCTCAGAGTTCCTCAGCATCTACACCATTGCGATGCAGGATGCCGGGGGACGCGACGAGAAGATCTTAGCGAACTACTTCCCGCTCGTGCTTAAGCCAAACGTCAGGTCTTGGCTTATGCACTTGCCGGAGAACTCCATCTCTTCTTGGGCAGATCTGTGCCACCAGTTTGTCGGCGCCTTCACGGGCGGCCACAAACCCCACGGCCAGGAGAGCGATCTCCACATTCTTGCCCAGAAGGAGGGAGAGTCCCTGCGCAAGTACATCCAGAGGTTCAGCCGCGTTCAGCACAACATCCCCGATGTCCACCCCGCCGCGGTTATCAGCGCGTTCCATCAGAACGTGCGTAACCGCCGGATGAGGTAGGAGATGGCGATGACCAAGATCCGGGACGTCAGCGAGCTTTATGCTCTGGCTGACAAGTGTGCCCGCGCTGAAGAGGGGAGGAGACTTCCCGGAGAGGATACTGGAGCGGGAGGAAGTGACAGCGAGGATGCCGCCCCGGCAAGGAAAAACCGGCGGCGGAACAATAAGAAGAAGAAGAACAAGGAGGTACTGGTTGTCGAGCAGTCCGGCAAGGAGGCTGTCGCCAAGAAGACACAGGCTCGTGGCTCCGGCAAGGAGGCCACCCCTGTAGCGGCAGCCGACAAGCAGGACGGTTCCGACAAGAAGTACTGCAAGATCCACCGCACCAAGGGCCACGATCTCCAGAACTGCAAGAGAGTAGAGTACCTCGTACAACAGCAGAAGGCTGAATACGAGCGTCGCGACAAGGAGAAGGCCCAAGGAGGCGGAGGAGAGCCCAGCAAGAAGCGGCCGTTCAATGGCCGGGGAGGACGTCGCGGCAAGGCCAAGCAGCGGCAAGGAGACAGACCTCCCCGAGGCCGCGACAAGGATGAAGATGAAGACGATGACGAGGACATGGATGACGGAGATAACAGCGAGCAGGAGTTCCAGAAGGCCACAGAAGTTCTGTGTGTCGATGGAGGTGCCTCTCTGCACACTTCCCACCGCCAACTCAAACAATGGGTGCGGGGAGTGAATGCAGCTGAGCCGCCCGTCGAGTCGCGCAGGCTGCTGAAATGGCCCCGCACGCCTATCATCTTCGACCTTGAGGACCACCCTGACCGCACAACTGCGGTCGGGTGTTTGCCGATGTTGGTTTCACCAACTATCCGCAACCTCAAGGTCACCAAGATGTTGGTAGACGGTGGAGCCGGCCTCAACTTGATCTCCTCCGCTGTGATCAAGAAGCTGCAGATCCCCGACAGCGAGCTCGAGGAAACCGGGACTTTTCAAGGAATCAACCCGGGAAGGAGCAAGCCGAAGGGGAAGATCACGCTGCTGGTGACCTTTGGCGGAGAGCTTAACTTCAGGACAGAGAGGATCACATTCGACGTTGCCGATATCCCATTACCATACAATGGGATACTTGGCCGTCCTGCGCTCGCCAAGTTCATGGCAGCCTCCCACTATGCTTACAACATGCTCAAGATGCCAGGGCCCATAAGCGTCATCTCTGTCCCCGGCGACAAGAAGGACGCGCTCATTTGCGCCGACAAGATCTACCGGGACGCAGCAGCCGCGGTAGACAGCAAGACACTTGCCGCTGAAGCTCCCGGGGCGAAGACCAAGTCCGGCAAGAGCTCTGGGGCATACTCCAGCAAACGCACCTCTTCGGAGTGCTGCGCTGCCGTCGATGACGCACCATCGAGCTCCACCGGCAAGTGCAAGAAGGGAATAGCAGCTCCACCGGCAACCAAGAAGGTGTCCGCCAAGGAGGACGGCACTGGTGGTACCTTCACCATCAGTGCTATACTCGACCCCAAATAGGAAAGCGCGCTCGTTGCCTTCCTGCGGGCGAATGTCGACGTGTTCGCATGGCAACCGTCTGACATCCCCGGCGTTCCCAGGAAGGTAATTGAGCACAAGCTTGCTGTTTGTCCTCATGCGTGGCCCATCAAGCAGAAGGTCAGGAAGCAAGCGGTGGAGCGCCAAGAGTTCATTGCCGAAGAGATTAAGAAGTTGGAAGCAGCAGGCCTTGTTAGAGGTGTACTTCATCCCACGTGGCTGGCCAATCCAATTGTCGTGCGCAAAGCCAATGGGAAGTGGAGACTTTGTATAGACTTCACCGATGTGAATAAAGCATGTCGCAAGGATCCATTTCCCTTGCCGCGCATTGACCAGATTGTGGACTCCATGGCTGGATGTGAGTTGCTTTCATTTCTCGATGCATACTCAGGTTACCATCAGATATTCATGGCCGAGGAAGACGAAGAGAAGACCGCATTCATTACTCCATGCGGCACATATTGCTTTATACGCATGCCCTTTGGATTGAAGAATGCGGGCTCAACATTCGCAAGGGTGGTCCACACCGCTTTTGAGCCACAGATACATAGGAATGTAGAAGCCTACATGGATGATATAGTGGTCAAGAGCAAGGACAAAGATACCATGATACAAGACCTAGAAGAAACTTTTGAGAATCTGCGCAAGATACAACTCAAGTTGAACCCCGAGAAGTGCGTTTTCGGAGTCCCCTCTGGCAAGCTTCTCGGGTTCTTTGTGTCCCAGAGGGGGATTGAAGCCAATCCCGACAAGATCAAGGCCATCGAGCAGATCGAAGCCCCAAAGCGTGTCATGGATGTACAGAGGCTTGCGGGTTGTGTGGCTGCCCTCAGCAGGTTCATTTCAAAGTCTGCAGAACGCGCCCTGCCTTTCTTCAAAATCTTGAAAAAGGCAGGTCCTATGAAATGGACTCCGGAAGCGGAGGCAGCGCTGTAAGACTTGAAAGGATACATGTCCTCTACTCCAATACTTGTCGCACCTAAGCCACAAGAGAAGTTGCTGCTATACTTAGCAGCAACCAATCAAGTGGTTAGTGCTGCGTTGGTAGCGGAGAGGGAGGCAGAGGAAGAGCCCACAGCCCCGGCAAACACTTCCAGCGACAAGCAGGCGGCTTCCCCGACAAGCTCTGGCCCCGACAAGGACCAATCTGCGCAGGAACAAGGAGAAGTGCGAAAGAAGATGGTGCAGCGCCCGGTTTATTTTGTAAGTTCCCTCTTGCAGGGGGCTAGATCAAGATACTCTGGCGTACAGAAGTTACTTTTCGGCCTCCTCATGGCATCGAGAAAGCTGCGCCACTACTTCCAAGCACACGAGATAACGGTGGTCACTCGCTTTCCGTTGAAAAGGATATTGCAGAATCCAGAAGCAACAGGCAGGATTGTCGAGTGGGCACTAGAGCTGTCAAGCTTTGGTCTCAAGTTTGAGAGTACTTCAACTATACAGAGCCGAGCATTGGCAGAGTTCATAGCGGAATGGACCCCAACGCCAGATGAAGAAGTTCAAGAGACAAACATCCCCGTCCAAGAAGCGAGCAAAGAGTGGATAATGTACTTCGATGGTGCCTTCTCGCTGCAAGGCGCCGGTGCTGGTGTGTTACTCATAGCGCCCACCGGAGAGCACCTCAAGTACGTTGTTCAGATGCACTTTCCCAAGGAGCAAGCGACAAACAATACTGCAGAGTATGAAGGTTTGCTTGCCGGCCTCAGGATTGCAGCCGAACTTGGGATCAAGAAGCTGATTGTGCGGGGAGATTCGCAGTTGGTGGTCCGACAAGTAAACAAGAGCTACCAGAGCCCTTTGATGGAAGCTTATGTCGATGAAGTGAGGAAGCTTGAAGAACACTTTGAAGGCCTACAGATGGAGCACGTTCCAAGAGCTCAAAATGATATCGTAGATGGCCTCTCAAAGTGTGCTGCAATGAAGTTACCTGTGGAACCAGGGACCTTCCTGCTCAAGTTAACTCAACCATCTGTTACACCATCAGTTGGGCAGAACAAGAAAAGAAAGTTGGTCTCCGGCGACTACTTGCCGATGGATCTTCTTGAAGCCGCCGCCAAGGTCCCCAAGATCGACGACCGAGTTGCTGAGGAACAGACTGCTCCTGCGGGCCCAAGGGTTCGTGCAGTTGAAGCAGATGTTCCCGGCGAGTCTTGCCCCGGCAGGCTTGCCGGGGAACGTGAAGCTCCGGCAGAACCACAAGTCTTTGCCGCAGAAGCTGACGTTCCCACAGCAGCACTGGTGCCTTTAGTCTTTGTTGTTGAACCCCAGGCTCCAGCATGGGCGCAGCAAATCGTCCGTTTTCTTCAAACTGGAGAACTTCCTGAAAAACCAGAAGAGATAGAGAGGATAACCAGGCAGTCAAGTATGTATCAGTTCGTCGGCGACGAGCTATACAGAAGAAGACTCAATGGTGTCAGATTGAAGTGCATTTCTCGGGAAGATGGACAGAAGCTGTTGGCAGAAATCCATGGAGGCATATGTGGCCACCACATTGGCGCAAGAGCACTTGCCGGGAAGGCGTTCCGGCAAGGTTTCTTTTGGCCAGAAGCCCTCCAAGATGCAATTGCACAAGTAACCAAGTGTGAAGCGTGCCAGTTCCATGCCAAGCAAATACACCAGCCAGCTCAAGCTCTCCAGACGATCCCTGTGTCCTGGCCCTTCTCGGTCTGGGGCTCGACATCCTCGGCCCTTTTCCCCATGCTGTCGGGGGCTTTGAGTACTTGTACGTTGCAATCGACAAGTTCACAAAGTGGCCAGAAGTGGAACCAGTGAGAAAGGTGACCGCACAGTCAGCAGTGAAGTTCTTCAGATCAATTGTTTGCCGTTTCGGAATCCCTAACAGGATCATCACCGACAACGGCACACAGTTCACTAGTCGCACCTTCATGCAATACGTCCAAGACCTTGGCGCCAAGGTCTGCTTCGCTTCTGTTGCTCACCCGAGGAGCAATGGTCAAGCGGAGAGGGCAAATGCTGAAGTGCTGCGCGGACTCAAGACGAGGACCTTCGACAGGCTGCACAAGTGTGGAAGAAACTGGATAGAGGAGTTGCCGGCGGCTCTTTGGTCAATCAGGACGACACCAAATCGACCCACCGGACAGACACCCTTTGCTCTTGTTTATGGAGCAGAGGCAGTTCTCCCCACGGAACTCATATACGGGTCTCCTCGAGTACTCGCTTACGATGAGCTCGAGCAAGAGCAGCTGCGGCAAGATGATGCACTGCTCCTCGAGGAGGACCGTCTCCAGGCTGCTGTACGAGCTGCTCGATACCAGCAAGCCTTGCATCGCTATCATAGCCGCAAGGTCAAGGCCAGGAGTCTCGAGGAAGGCGACCTTGTTCTTCGGCGCGTTCAGTCCGCCAAGAACTCCAACAAGTTGACGCCGAAGTGGGAAGGCCCTTATCGGGTGAGGCAAGTCACAAGGCACGGCGCTGTCCGCCTTGAGACCGAAGAAGGCATACCGGTGAGCAACTCCTGGAACATTGAGCTTCTTCGCAAGTTTCACCCATGAGGCGCGGTTGCCGTGATCCGCTCCGGCAACCACCTTTTGTACAAGTCTTGCCGCTGTTGCATGTAAACCTTTGTACAAAGCCGGGCGCAGACCCCGTGCATCAGTAAAACTTTCGTGCTTCGCACCATTTGTCATTTCACGCCTTTCTTTTTTACTTGCATGCATCATCTGACACTTTGTGCAGCACACATCCCTGGTAAGCAGTAACAAGCCGCAAGGCTCCATACCCGTGTCTCCTCCTCTTTTCCTTTCCCTCTTAAACAGAAGAAGTGTTCCTCGCACACAAGTTTGCCGGGGGGAAGGAGATAGTGGTATGGACCAAGCGCTATTCAAGGAAGGAAAGCCTTGTCAAGAAGCAAACAGAATACATAAGATAAGTTGACAAAGTTTGAACATTCAAAATTTCGAATTTTTTGTTATCTTCCTAGAACAACCACGCTTTGTATGGAAAACCTGTGCGCGGAGGAACCTACCCATGGCTAGCCGCACCCTTACTTTGTTTCGAGCACGCTCAATGGCTTAAGTGAGCTACGACAAGTGTCGCGCCCTTACTCCGTTTTCGAGTTCGCTCAACAATCTAAGTGTGCTACGACTAGCTGCGGCAAGGTTTCTTGCCGGCAAGGGCATTGCCAGCAGGCTGCTAAGAGTCTCGCACTCAGCGCTCGCGGCAAGGGTCCCTTTGCCGGCGAGTTCCCTAAAAGCGTAGGGTGGAAGGCATACAAAGTGAAGGGACTAAGCAAGGGAGATAACACTGCATTGACTATCCAAAATAAAGTTATATTACAAGATAACTCGCCACTATTCTAACCAACTACTATCCATGACTTAATCGACAGCGGCAAGGAAAGCAGGAAGAAAGGAGCCTAGTCTACACGGTCTCCGTCAATCCTCTTGATCTTGCCCGCCTTGGCCACGATATGGGCAACTTGTGCCTTCAACGCCTCCTGGTCAGCTTCGGGCGGCAGGGTCCGGAGGACGTTGTTGAGATTGATCCCGGGGTTGCGGTAGACAATCTTCGACAGCACCCGCTCCATAGTACCCATGCAAAGCCGGCGCGCCTCATCAGCCAGCTGCGTGGGAATCTTCTCCCGTAGCTGCGGGAGAGCCGGCGCCACTCCTCTGAAGAACAGGCTCAGCTTGGCGCTGTGGGGGAGACTCTCGTCGGGGGAGTACACGAGGTGCTCCGCCCTCAGCGCCACCATCTCCTTGTCGATGTTGGCGGCGGAGGCGACGAGCTCCTCGGTCCACTGCTCCACCGTCCGCTGGAAGTTGTTCTGCGACAAGGCAGCACTGTCCAACAGCGCCCTTTCAGACCGGAGGTCTTCTTTCAGCTTCGTTTCACGGTCCCGGGCAGCGTTAAGTGAGTCATTGAGGGTGGAAACCTTCAGCTCCAAGTCTGCGATGGAGTCCTTGGCGTCGTTGCGCTCTTTGCCTTTATCGGAGAGACGGACTTCCAGCTCCGAGTTGGTGTGGGCGTCCTTCTCCCGTGCCACATTGAGTGCGGCAACCCTCTCCTCGCTCGCCTTCAAGTTCAGCTCCATCTGCGCCACCCTTGCCTCCAGGTCCCTCTTGGCGGTCTCTGCGGCAGCAGTGGCATCCCTCGCCTCCTGCAGAGCCCCGCCAATGGCCTGCTCACGAGCGGTGAGGTCGTCCTCGTGGCTATCGAGGTCGAACTTCCGCTGGTTGAGCTCTCCCTCCCGCCGAGACAGATCCTCGGCGGCCAGTCGCTGCTGCTCCTCCACCTCGGCCTTCTCGAGGAGGAACGCTTGGTGTGCTCCGGCAAGCTCTTCACGCTCCTCCGCCAAGTTCCGGGGGGCCGCCTGGTTGGCAGCACGGAGCTCCACGGCACGCTTCTCCAGATCAGCACCAGCCTTGGCAGCCAGAGCCTCCCGAGACTCCAACTTAGCCTGCCTGGCCCGGTACAAGGCCAGAAGCCGGCGTAGGAGTTGCTCCTCTTCGGCCTCGTTGCTATTGCCGAGCGCGTCAACAACCCTCAGTCCATCGGAGGCAAGAACTTCTTCGTCGAAGCTCTCCCCCTCCGCGGGTGCCCTTGATGAAGACGCCCATGGGACTTGGATGAAGACCTCGTTGGCGGCCTCCAGATAGACGCCCGACCCAGCCGCAGGGGCGGAGGGGTCGGCGGCGGGTGCAGCGTCCGGCGCTCCTGCGGCCTCAGGGCCAGCAGTGCGGTCGCCGGTCCCTTCCCCAGCTGCCGCGTCAGCGGTCGGGGCAGTCTCCTCAATGGCTGGCTCGTCGGCGCCGGCCATTCCTTCAGCGGTGGTGGCGTCGCCGCGCACTTCCTCCTCGGCGATGGTTTCCATCTCCATCGGCTCTGGGGCGGGCGGATCTAACAGAAGAAAAAGAAAAGAAATAACCATCAAGCAAATATCCAAAAAAGATGAATTCAAGAAAAGAAGAGTACAAGGGCTACCTGCGCGGGCCTCTTCAACGACGGGGTCCCTTGCCGGGGAGTCCTCCCTTGGCGGTGTAGTAGTGGCCCCCGCCAGCGGAGGGCTGCCGGCGCCATCCCTTGTCGGGGTGCCCTCCCTTGTCGGGGTGCCCTCCCTCATCGGGATGCCCTCCCTCGCCGGGGAGCTTCTCCTTGGCGGGGATGGCGGGACGAGCGGCTCGTCGGGAGCGATCTCCTGGTGCTCCTGCGGCTGCGGCTCCACTTCTGCACAAGGCAACAAGCAAACAAGACATCAATAAGGATAAGAAGCTCAAGCGCGCCCGATGAACAGAAAAGCGAACAAGGAACTTACGTTGGGGGCTGCGCTGGGGGCTGCTCTCCGGAGCAGCAGGCTGGTCCGGCAAGTTTGTCGCTGGCGCGTCCCCCGTCGCTGCGACAGGCTCGTCGTCCTCAAGGTCAACCACAGGGATCTTGGCCCTTTTCGCCATCCTCTGGGTCAAGGTCCTGGAAGCCAAACAAGATCAGAACCAAGCAAGAGAAATCAAGACAAGAACAAAAATTAAAGGAAATAGAAATTGCAAGTGCTTACTCTTCCTCCTCTTCATCGGAGCTGAGGGCGGAGAAGTCAAACTCCGCCTCACGCGCTGCAGCGCGAGGAGCTGGAGGAGAATGCTCCCTCGGGCGCTTGGCGGGCTCCGGAGCCGTGGGTTGGGAAGACCCCGCTCCGGTAGTCCCCGAGGACCGAGGGGCGGAAGGAACACCAGAGCCGCTTCGGGAGGATCCCCCTCCGCTCGCCGCTGGGACATGAGGCGCCTCCTTGACGACCTTGCTCGTCGTGGTGGCACGCGTCGCACGGCGCTTCGGCTGCTGTCGGGGCGCCGGTGGCCTCGCCGTCTCAGCGGTCTTGCGGAGGCGCTTCTTCTGCGGCGGTGGAGGACTTGGTGGTGGCGGAGAGTTTTCCGAGGATGAGGAGGCGTCCTCGAGGTTCAGTGACCCGCTCGAGTCTTCATCGGAATCGCCCGATTCGGCGTCCTCCTCGGCGGGCCCACTGGACTCGGTGCCTTGCCCGGCAGCGTCACTCCCCCCGGTAGGCTCCCCGGCGGGCTCTCCGGCAAACTCCTCGGGCGCAATCTTCAACAGCTTGAGGATCTCTTCCTCCTCGGCTTGGCTCACCGCGTCCGCCGCTTGCGCCTCCTCCACGGTGTACCCAAACTCACCCGCGGCCGCCGCTGCGGCGGCCTCCTCCATCCTGTTGGCTATATATGCCATATCCCGGTCGGTGGTCGCCCGGGTAAGGCCCTTTTTCTCCTCGGGGTTGCATGGCCGTTCGACCAGGCTGTCGAAGAAGGCTTGCACGGTCTCCTCTGAAGGCATCAGCCAAGTGGGAACAACCCCGTGGGAGTCGCACTCAGGCATTACCGCGCGGATGGCACTAAGGGCAGTATTATTGCACAATGGAACTACTCCCCGGGACGGGGTGAACCACTCCTTGTGCTTGGGATCATGTTTGAACAGCGCCCGGACCATCCCCTTGAGTTCCAAGACAGTGAAGTTGTAATTCAGCCCGGGGCGCAGCCTCATGAAGTCCGCCGCATTGCCGAACTCCCAAGCAGGCCTCTTCCTGTCCTGCAGAGGAGCAATGCGGCGGCGGAGGAAATCAGCCCCAACTTCACCTACAGTAAGGTTGGCGGCCCGGAGACGAAGGATCCTAGTGAGGGCAATCTGCAGCTTGTCGTCCTCCGGGGCCAAGTCACTCCAATCCTTGCCGCACACTACTGCAGCCCGGCGCGGCGAGGTGAACTGCTCGGGTTCATCTTCCATGACCCAGCACCAATCAGCCCTCCACTCTTCCCACTTGCCGCGGAGCTCTCCAATCAAATACGCCTCCTTCTTGTTGAGCCTGAAGATCCAGGAGATGCCGCCGGAAAGTGGGGATCCAGACTCTACTCTAGGCGTAAAGAAGTGGCGGAAGAGAGCTACGTTTGGGTGGACCCCGACATAGTTTTCGCACAGATGTGCGAAAACGGCCAAAGTGAGGACGGCGTTCGGGGTAAAATCCAAGAGGTGGAATCCATATGTGTTCAGCACATCGCAGAAAAACTTTGAATACGGAGGACAGAGACCGCAATGGAAGAACAAAGCGAAGAAGTGGTAACCTCCCGGGTACAGGTCGACGGCTTCGGCGGGGAGGACCCTGGTGCGCGGGTGAGCTTTCGTCTCCCTCACCTAGAACAGGTAATACTTGTCCCGCAGCTCCCTCGCGCCAAGCCTCGGTGGAAAGACCACCATCCTCCTCCGCATGGCTGCCAGCTTCGCCGCCCTGTCGGACTTCTCTTTCTTCGCCTTGTCGCTCTTCGCCTTGTCGCTCTTCGGGGCCATGGCGGGGACGGCGAGGGAGGTCGACGGCGCTGCAGATGCTGGAGACGGCGGAGGAAGGGCGGAGCTCGGCTCTCTGTCGACCTTTGGGGAGGCGGAGAGCGGCGGGGGTTTCTGGAGATTGAAGACACAATGAAGGCAATGGGGGGGAAACTGCCCCTGCTTCCTCTGCTTTTAAGGGGGAAGTGGGGGACGTTCCGCATTTTCCCATTAAAGAAACAGGCCACGATCTCCCCCACGACGCCACAATCGACGCGTGCCGTTAGGGAGGGATGCGGCTGAGGCAGAGTGGGAAATGGCGCGCCGTGGGCCGCGTGTGCCCGTGCACTGTTTTGGACCTGGCCCAACAGCGCTCGGCACCGTGTGTGGCCCAGGCCCAGGGGCTCCTGTCGGTGTACTGAAGTAGGGGTACCTTAGTATCCCGACTTGTGCACGGGCAGTAGCAGCGTCCCGTGGTCGGGCTTACCACGCGCCCGCCAAGGCCCGCTCTGGATCGTTTAGAACCATTCAAGAACAAAGTATTCAAGTTAAGAAACAAGGCCCCGGCAAGAGGTGCTTGCCGGGAAGGCCGCACTAGGCTCAAGGTTATCATTCCAGCACAAGACCCTGGCAAGAGGAGCTTGCCAGGGAGGCCAGGGAACAACGCCTCAGAAGATATATCGCGGCGCATCCTGTGCCCCGACGGGGCCCGGAGAGCGACAAGCTTTCGGGCCCGGCAAGATAGCAACCCCGGCAAGGTGCTTGCCGGGGAAGGCTTACACTGTGTGCCTGCGCTCCAGCTCATCTGGCCACGCGTCGCCCTGGGGCCCTTCCAGGAGCACGTGGCGGATGGCTGTGCAGCCTGGGGACACGGTGGCGAGCCGCGGTGACAAGGCCATCGTCGTGGTGAACCGAGACGCCCGGGCGGATGCTTTTGGGGTGACGGCGACGGGCATTCAATGCCCATGTCCCCCACCGTCAGGGTTAGGTATAGACCACTGTACATCCACTGTACATACACTGTTCACGCACTGTTACAACTACCACCAATTTTACACTTTTACCCTCCTCTACGTCGACACCTGTCAGTGACCCCTTTGAGCTATAAAAGGAGGACCATGCACAACGTGGAGGGGGTTGGATCCCAGAAACTCGACCACTCCCACGCTCTGTGTAGCTAGCACTGTAGATCTTCAAGCTCCCGAGCTCAAGAACTCAATACAACAAAAGGCAGGAGTAGGGTTTTATGCATCCGTGCGGCCCGAACCTGGGTAAACTGCCCGTGTGTGCCCCTCGATCTGCTCTCCATGCTCCCTCCGCACCCTTGCCGTACCGTAGAAGGGGCTCCGGTCCCATAGGTGTTCGTGGGCGACCAGTTTCCCCGACACCACTCTTTCCTCATTCAGCATTACGGTCTCTGTTGTCTCTGCTGGAGAACATGCTTCCTCACACGCCACAATCATGAGTTGTTCTGGATCATAGTTAAAACATTGAACTTTTGTAATGTCAAATTTACGGCGCTTCTTTTGTTTTCCATTGCCGTTGCCACCCTTCTTTCCGTGGTCACCTTGTCTGACTTGCTCACTGGCGAGATGCCCTTTTCCTTTTGTTCCACTGTTGCTGGTGCATGATGCATCGTTTCTCTTTTACATTAGCAACTTGAGCGCACTGAGTCAAGAGGAGAAGCTGATCTTCCTTGCCACTTTCTTCAAATGTCAGAAGACGCCCACTCACTCGGTGACCGACATCTTGGAGATGTCTCCCCATTGCTCAATCATGTTGATGATGGGGGAGAACTGCCGCAGCATCGTTGCGAGGAGCCTCTGTACCACCGTCTTCTCCTCGACTTTTCTCCCTGGGACCAGATTTCACCCACCAGTGTGGCGAGTCATCGGGAGTATGCCGACACCTCCTCCCTGTCAGCCATGGATAGCCGGTCAAAATGTCGTAGCAGCGACTGGATCCGAGCCTGCACAACACGGTCCTCGCCAACCCGCATCTTCTGGATCGCTGCCCATGCCTCACGTGCGGTGGAGAACTCAGCGACATCATGACATTATCAGGGATGGACTGAGAGATCACCACCATCGCCCCCTGACCCTTCTCACATGCTACATCTCCCGCGGGCGACTAAGGGGGAACCCTGGCCGCCATCCTCCCGGCGCTCCTCTCGGCTCCACCTCTCCTCGCCGCCGTCCGAAGTGCCGCCGGGCAAAGCTTGGCCGGCTGGGCGGCAGCGAGGCATCTCTCCACCTTGTCCATCGCGGCTAGCGCGAGGCAGTGAGATCGGGCAGGGCGCCGGATAGCGTGGGGTCGAGCGGTGCCGCCAGCGGGTTTCTTGGCGATGTCGAGCGCGGCGCAGCGGCGGCGGCGGCCTGCTCGCGGCATGGTGAAGGCTGCGTGGTGTGCAAGATCAGTGGTCGTGGGCGCTGCAGGGTGCAGATCGGATCCAATTCTGTGTTGGGGAACGTAGCATAATTCAAAAAATTTCTACGTCTTCACCAAGATCCAACTATGGATGCATCTAGCAACGAGCAAGTAAGAGTGCATCTACATACCGTTATGAAGATTGCGTGCGGAAACTTTCAATGAAGCAAGGATGAAGTAGTCGTACTCTTCACGTTCTTCGTCACCGATGATCTAGCGCCGAACGGACGGCACCTCCGCGTTCAACACACGTACGGTGCAGCAACGTCACCTCCTTCTTGATCCAGCAAGGGGGGAGGAGAAGTCGTCAGAGATCTGGCAGCACGACGGCGTGATGACGGATGCAGTGGAGATCGCAGCAGGGCTTCGCCGGGCGCCCTGCGTGGGAGTTGGGAGGTGTGACGGGAGGGGGAGAGGCGCCAGGGCTGAGGTGCGGCTGCCCTCTCCCCCCCACATATATATAGGGGCCAGGGGGGGCGCCTGGACCCCCTGCAGATCCAATCTGCAAGGGGGCGGCGGCCAAGGGGGGTTCCTTGCCCCCCAAGGCAAGTGGAGCCCCCCTCCCCTTTAGGGTTTGAACCCTAGGCGCAGGGAAGGTGGGCCTCCCTTAGTGGTGCGCCAGCCCAGAGGGCTGGACACATCCCCTCGCGGCCTAGGGGCCCCACCGGGATGGGTGGCCCAACCCGGTGGACCCCCGGGGCCCCTCCGGTGGTCCCGGGACGCTCCCGGTGACCCCCGGAGATAACCCGTTGGCCGAAACTGGACTTCCCATATATCAATCTTTACCTCCGGACCATTCCGGAACTCCTCGTGACGTCCGGGATCTCATCCGGGACTCCAAACAACTTTCGGGTTTCCACGTGCATTTATCTCTACGACTCTAGCGTTACCGAACCTTAAGTGTGTAGACCCTACAGGTTCGGGAGACACGTAGACATGACCGAGACCACTCTCCGGTCAATAACCAACAGCGGGATCTGGATACCCATGTTGGTTCCTACGTGTTCCTCGATGATCTTCATCGGATGAACCACCGTGTCAAGGATTCACTCAATCCCGTACGTTATTCCCTTTGTCCATCAGTACGGTACTTGCCCGAGATTCGATCGTCGGTATTCCCAATACCTTGTTCAATCTCGTTATGGCAAGTCTCTTTACTCGATCCGTAATCCATCATCCCGTGACTAACTACTTAGTCACATTGAGCTCATTATGATGATGTATTAACGAGTGGGCCCAGAGGTACCTCTCCGTCATACGGAGTGACAACATCCCAGTCTCGTTTCGTACCAACTCAACAGACACTTTCGGAGATACCCGATGTGTACCTTTATAGCCACCCAGTTACGTTGTGACGGTTGGCACACCCAAAGTACTCCTACGGTATACGGGAGTTGTACAACCTCATGGTCTAAGGAATAATTACTTGACACTGAAAAGCTTATGCATTACGAACTATACGATCTCGTATTATGCTCAAGTTTGGGTCTTGCCCATCACATCATTCTCCTAATGATGTGATCCCGTTATCAATGACATCCTATGTCCATGGTCAGGAAACCGTGACCATCTGTTGATCAACGAGCTGGCTACTAGAGGCCTACCAGGGACTCATTGTGGTCTGTGTATTCACACATCTATCGCTGTTTCCGTATAATACAATTCAAGCATGAATAACACACAATTATCATGAACAAGGAGATATAATAATAATGCTTTTATTATTGCCTCTAGGGCATATCTCCAACAGTCTCCCACTTGCACTAGAGTCAATAATCTAGTTACATTGTGATGAATCGAACACCCATAGAGTTCTGGTGTTGATCATGTTTTGCTCGTGAAAGAGGTTTAGTCAACGGGTCTGCTACATTCAGATCCGTATGCACTTTACAAATATCTATGTCTCCATCCTGAACATAATTCCGGATGGAGTTGAAACGGCGCTTGATGTGCTTGGTCTTCTTGTGAAACCTGGGCTCCTTGGTAATAGCATTAGCACCAGTGTTGTCACAGAAGAGAGTCATCGGGCTTGACGCGCTTGGAATGACTCCTAGGTCGGTGATGAACTCCTTCATCCAGACTCCTACCTGCGCTGCTTCAGAAGCAGCTATGTACTCCGCTTCACATGTAGATGCTGCCACCACGCTTTGATTGCAACTGCACCAGCTGACTGCCCCTCCATTCAAAATATACACGTATCCAGTTTGTGACTTAGAGTCATCCAGATCTGTGTCGAAGCTAGCATCGACGTAACCCTTTACGACGAGCTCTTCGTCACCTCCATAAACGAGAAACATATCCTTAGTCCTTTTCAGGTACTTCAGGATGTTCTTGATCGCTGTCCAGTGTTCCGTACCGGGATCACTTTGGTACCTCCCTACCAAACTTATGGCAAGGTTCACATCAGGTCTGGTACATAGCATGGCATACATGATAGAACCTATGGCCGAGGCATAGGGAATGACACTCATCTTTTCTCTATCTTCTGCCGTGGTCGGCGACTGAGCTTTGCTCAATCTCATACCTTGCAAAACAGGCAAGAATCCTTTCTTTGACTGATCCATATTGAACTTCTTCAATATTTTGTCAAGGTATGTACTTTGTGAAAGACCAATGAGGCGTCTCGATCTATCTCTATTGATTTTGATGCCTAATATGTAAGCAGCTTCTCCAAGGTCCTTCATTGAAAAACTTTTATTCAAGTAGGCCTTTACATTTTCCAAGAATTCTAAATCATTTCCCATCAGCAATATGTCATCCACATATAATATGAGAAATGCTACAGAGCTCCCACTCACTTTCTTGTAAATACAGGCTTCTCCATAAGTCTGTATAAATCCAAACGCTTTGATCACCTCATCAAAGCGAATATTCCAACTCCGAGATGCTTGCACCAGCCCGTAGATCGAGCGCTGGAGCTTGCATACCTTGTTAGCGTTCTCTGGATCGACAAAACCTTCCGGTTGCATCATATACAACTCTTCCTTGAGGAAGCCGTTAAGGAATGCTGTTTTGACGTCCATTTGCCATATCTCATAATCATAAAATGCGGCAATAGCTAACATGATTCTGACTGACTTCAGCATCGCTACGGGAGAGAAAGTCTCGTCATAGTCAATCCCTTGAACTTGTCGATAACCCTTAGCGACAAGCCGAGCCTTATAGATGGTCACATTACCATCTGCGTCTGTCTTCTTCTTAAATATCCATTTATTTTCTATGGCGTGCCTATCATCAGGCAAGTCCACCAAAGTCCATACTTTGTTTTCATACATGGATTCTATCTCGGATTTCATGGCTCCAAGCCATTTATTGGAATCTGGGCCCGCCATCGCTTCTTCATAGTTCGAAGGTTCACCGTTGTCTAACAACATGATTTCCAGGACAGGGTTGCCATACCACTCTGGTGCGGAACGTGCCCTTGTGGACCTTCGAAGCTCAGTAGTAACTTGATCTGTTTCTTCATGATCATTATCATCAACTTCCTCCCTTGTCGGTGCAGGCACCTCAGGAATAGTTTCCTGCGCTGCGTTACTTTCCGGTACAGGAGGGGTGACTGTCACCTCATCAAGTTCTACTTTCCTCCCACTCACTTCTTTCGAGAGAAACTCTTTCTCCAGAAAGCATCCATTCTTGGCAACAAAGACTTTGCCTTCGGATCTGTGGTAGAAGGTGTACCTAATTGTTTCCTTTGGGTATCCTATGAAGACGCATTTCTCCGATTTGGGTTCGAGCTTTTCAGGTTGAAGTTTCTTGACATAAGCATCGCAACCCCAAACTTTTAGAAACGACAGCTTCGGTTTCTTGCCAAACCAAAGTTCATACGGAGTCGTCTCAACGGATTTCGACGGAGCCCTATTTAAAGTGAATGCGGCAGTCTCTAAAACATAACCCCAAAAAGACAGCGGTAAATCGGTAAGGGACATCATAGATCGCACCATGTCCAACAGAGTACGATTTCGACGTTCAGACACACCGTTACGTTGAGGTGTTCCGGGCGGTGTCAATTGTGAAACAATTCCACAGCTTCTAAGGTGTGTGCCAAATTCATGACTTAAATATTCACCCCCACGATCCGATCGCAATAATTTTATTTTTCTGTCACGTTGATTCTCAACCTCATTCTGAAATTCCTTGAACTTTTCAAAGGTCTCAGACTTGTGTTTCATCAAATAAATATACCCGTATCTACTCAAGTCATCTGTGAGGGTGAGAACATAACGGTAGCCTCCGCGAGCCTCAACACTCATTGGACCGCACACATCGGTATGTATGATTTCCAACAAGTTGGTTGCTCGCTCCATTGTTCCGGAGAACGGAGTCTTGGTCATCTTGCCCAAGAGGCATGGTTCGCACGTGTCAAATGATTCATAATCAAGAGACTCCAGAAGTCCATCCGAATGGAGCTTCTTCATACGTTTGACACCAATATGACCAAGTCGGCAATGCCACAAGTATGTGGGACTATCATTATCAACTTTACATCTTTTGGCATCTACACTATGAATATGTGTATCACTACGTTCGAGATTCATCAAAAATAAACCATTGACCAGCGGGGCATGACCATAAAACATATCTCTCAAATAAATAGAACAACCATTATTCTCCGATTTGAAAGAGTAGCCATCTCGCATAAGACGAGATCTAGAAACAATGTTCATGCTCAAAGCTGGTACTAAATAACAATTATTGAGGTTTAAAACTAATCCCGAGGGTAGATGTAGAGGTAGCGTGCCGACGGCGATCACATCGACCTTGGAACCATTCCCGACGCGCATCGTCACCTCATCCTTCGCCAGTCTCCATTTATTCCGCAGCTCCTGTTTTGAGTTACAAATGTGAGCAACTGCACCGGTATCGAATACCCAGGAGCTACTACGAGTGCTGGTAAGGTAGACATCAATAACATGTATATCATATATACCTTTGACGTTGCCGGCCTTCTTGTCTGCTAAGTATTTGGGGCAGTTCCGCTTCCAGTGGCCCGTTCCCTTGCAATAAAAGCACTCTGTCTCAGGCTTGGGTCCATACTTTGGCTTCTTCCTGGCAACAGGCTTGCCAGGCGCGGCAACTCCCTTGCCGTCCTTCTTGAAGTTCTTCTTACCCTTGCCTTTCTTGAACTTAGTGGTTTTATTGACCATCAACACTTGATGTTCTTTCTTGATGTCTACCTCCGCTGATTTCAGCATTGAATACACCTCGGGAATGGACTTCTCCATCCCCTGCATATTGAAATTCAGCACGAAGCTCTTGAAGCTTGGTGGGAGCGACTGGAGGATTCTGTCAACGACCGCTTCATCTGGGAGATTCATTCCCAGCTGAGACAAGCGGTTGTGCAATCCTGAAATCTTGAGGATGTGCTCACTGACAGAACTGTTCTCCTCCATCTTACAGCTGTAGAATGCGTCGGAGACATCATATTTCTCGACTCGGGCATGAGCTTGGAAAACCATTTTCAGCTCTTCGAACATCTCATATGCTCCATGGTGCTCAAAACGCTTTTGGAGCCCCGATTCTAAACTGTAAAGCATGCCGCACTGAACCAGGGAGTAATCATCACTACGCGACTGCCAGATGTTCAAAATGTCTTGGTCCGCATCGGGAGCAGGTGCATCACCTAGCGGTGCTTCTAGGACATATGATCTCTTGGCAGCTATGAGGATAATCCTCAGGTTACGGACCCAATCCGTATAGTTGCTACCATCGTCTTTCAGCTTGGTTTTCTCTAGGAATGCGTTGAAGTTGAGGGAAACCTGAGCGTGGGCCATTTGATCTACAAGAGATATTGTAAAGAATTTAGACTAAGTTCATGATAATTAAGTTCATCTTAATCAAATTATAATGAACTCCCACTCAGAATGACATCTCTCAAGTCATCCAAGTGATACACGATCCGAATCGAGTAGTCCGTGTCCGATCATCACGTGAGACGGACTAGTCAAAAACGGTGAACATCTTCATGTTGATCGTATCTTCTATACGACTCGTGTTCGACCTTTCGGTCTTCCGTGTTCCGAGGACATGTCTGTACATGCTAGGCTCGTCAAGTGAACCCTAAGTGTATCGCGTGTGTAAATCTGTCTTACACCCGTTGTATGTGAACGTTAGAACCTATCACACCCGATCATCACGTGGTGCTTCGGAGCAACGAGCTTTAGCAACGGTGCACAGTTAGGGGAAACACAATACTTGAAATTTTAGTGAGAGATCATCTTATTTACTACCGTCGTTCTAAGTAAACAAGATGCAAAAACATGATAAACATCACATGCAATCAATAAGAGTGACATGATATGGCCAATATCATCTTGCTCCTTGGATCTCCATCTTCGGGGCACCATGATCATCTTGTCACCGGCTCGACACCATGATCTTCATCATCATGATCTCCATCATCATGTCTTGAAGAAGTCGTCACGCCAACTATTACTTCTACTACTATAGCTAACGTTTGGCAATGAAGTAAAGTAATTACATGGCGTTATTCAGTGGCACGCAGGTCATACAATAATAAAGACAACTCCTATGGCTCCTGCCGGTTGTCAAGTTCATCGACATGCAAGTCGTGATTCCCTATTACAAAAACATGATCAATCTCATACATCACATATATCATTCATCATATCTTCGTTCTTGGCCATACCACGTCACAAAACACATGCTGCAAAAACAAGTTAGACGTCCTCTAATTGTTGTTGCAAGTTTTACGTGGCTTCTATAGGATTTCTAGCAAGAACGTTTCTTACCTACGCCAAAACCACAATGTGATTTGTAAACTTCTATTTACCCTTCATAAGGACCCTTTTCATCGAATCCGATCCGACTAAAGTAGGAGAGACAGACACCCGCCAGCCACCTTATGCATCTAGTGCATGTCTGTCGGTGGAACCAGTCTCACGTAAGCGTACGTGTAAGGTCGGTCCGGGCCGCTTCATCCCATAATACCGCCGAATCAAGATTGAATAGTAACGGTAAGAAAGTTGAACAAGATCATACGCCCACAACTGCTTTGAGTTCTACTCGTGCAAGATGCTACGCATAAAACCTAGGCTCAGATGCCACTGTTGGGGAACGTAGCATAATTCAAAAAAAATCTACGTCTTCACCAAGATCCAACTATGGATGCATCTAGCAACGAGCAAGTAAGAGTGCATCTACATACCGTTATGAAGATTGCGTGCGGAAGCTTTCAACGAAGCAACGATGAAGTAGTCGTACTCTTCACGTTCTTCGTCACCGATGATCTAGCGCCGAACGGACGGCACCTCCGCGTTCAACACACGTACGGTGCAGCAACGTCACCTCCTTCTTGATCCAGCAAGGGGGGAGGAGAAGTCGTCAGAGATCCGGCAGCACGACGGCGTGATGACGGATGCAGTGGAGATCGCTGCAGGGCTTCGCCGGGCGACCTGCGTGGGAGTTGGGAGGTGTGACGGGAGGGGGAGAGGCGCCAGGGCTGAGGTGCGGCTGCCCTCTCCCCCCCCACATATATATAGGGGCCAGGGGGCGCCTGGACCCCCTGCAGATCCAATCTGCAAGGGGGCGGCGGCCAAGGGGGGTTCCTTGCCCCCCAAGGCAAGTGGAGCCCCCCTCCCCTTTAGGGTTTGAACCCTAGGCGCAGGGAAGGTGGGCCTCCCTTAGTGGTGCGCCAGCCCAGAGGGCTGGACACATCCCCTCGCGGCCTAGGGGCCCCACCGGAATGGGTGGCCCCACCCGGTGGACCCCCGGGGCCCCTCCGGTGGTCCCGGGACGCTCCCGGTGACCCCCGGAGATCACCCGTTGGCCGAAACTGGACTTCCCATATATCAATCTTTACCTCCGGACCATTCCGGAACTCCTCGTGACGTCCGGGATCTCATCCGGGACTCCGAACAACTTTCGGGTTTCCACGTGCATTTATCTCTACGACTCTAGCGTTACCGAACCTTAAGTGTGTAGACCCTACGGGTTCGGGAGACACGTAGACATGACCGAGACCACTCTCCGGTCAATAACCAACAGCGGGATCTGGATACCCATGTTGGTTCCTACGTGTTCCTCGATGATCTTCATCGGATGAACCACCGTGTCAAGGATTCACTCAATCCCGTACGTTATTCCCTTTGTCCATCGGTACGGTACTTGCCCGAGATTCGATCGTCGGTATTCCCACTACCTTGTTCAATCTCGTTATGGCAAGTCTCTTTACTCGATCCGTAATCCATCATCCCGTGACTAACTACTTAGTCACATTGAGCTCATTATGATGATGTATTACCGAGTGGGCCCAGAGGTACCTCTCCGTCATACGGAGTGACAACATCCCAGTCTCGGTTCGTACCAACTCAACAGACACTTTCGGAGATACCCGATGCGTACCTTTATAGCCACCCAGTTACGTTGTGACGGTTGGCACACCCAAAGTACTCCTACGGTATCCGGGAGTTGTACAACCTCATGGTCTAAGGAATAATTACTTGACACTGAAAAGCTTATGCATTACGAACTATACGATCTCGTGTTATGCTCAAGTTTGGGTCTTGTCCATCACATCATTCTCCTAATGATGTGATCCCGTTATCAATGACATCCTATGTCCATGGTCAGGAAACCGTGACCATCTGTTGATCAACGAGCTGGCTACTAGAGGCCTACCAGGGACTCATTGTGGTCTGTGTATTCACACATGTATCGCTGTTTCCGTACAATACAATTCAAGCATGAATAACAGACAATTATCATGAACAAGGAGATATAATAATAATGCTTTTATTATTGCCTCTAGGGCATATCTCCAACATTCTGGGTCTTGGGCTTGAACGCCGCCGCCACCGCATGGTGGTGGTGGTGGTCGCTGACCATACCGGATCGCTGGTTCGGCGTCTGATACGTCCAAAATGCATCACTATTTTGTATTATAATTTATCCTTATTCATTGATATATTTCACATTATGATGATGTTCTTATGTTGTTTTGGTCTATTTTACACAGTTTGCAACTTTCCGATGCCGAAACAGCAGACGCAGGATTCAGCAGGAAAAAG
The DNA here is from genome assembly GCA_902687465.1 of Secale cereale. NCBI lineage: Eukaryota > Viridiplantae > Streptophyta > Magnoliopsida > Poales > Poaceae > Secale > Secale cereale. The sequence goes on along the minus strand of LR738712.1, from coordinate 873,350,916 downwards.
TGGATGCTGAGTTGCTGAAGAAGAACACATCCAAATTACCTGAAAATTGACGGGAGGTATTTGTCATAAGAATAACGAAGACACGCAAAAGGGGAGTCAGAGGGGGGCCACAGGGTGCCCAGGCGGCCTGGGGGCGCGCCCCCCCCCTGGCCGCGCCGGGGGGGCGCCTGGAGCCCCTGGCCCACCTCTGGCCGCCCCCTTTTGCATATATGCTCTTCGTCCCCCGAAAACCCTAGGCACGGGACTTTTTACGGAGTTCCGCCGCCGCTCCGAGGCGGAAACCTACAGAGAAGAAAAGGGCATCTCCGGCGGGCAGATTCCGCCGGGGAGATCACCTCCCGGAAGGGGAGATCGTCGCCATCGTCATCACCATCATCACGGGCATCATCGAGATCATCATCAACATCATCCCCAACACTTTGCCTTATTAAGGACCTAGGAGAATACATTGTGTATAAAGAATGCTTATGGTGGGTTGCCGGAGTGACAGAAACCTGAACCCCAGTTCGCACGCTTTTGCATAAGGGAATAATGGATCCTCGATCGTATTGCTATGATTAGGCTTTTGCCTTAAATTCTATCTTGTATTTGCGGATGCTTGCAAGGTGTTTAATCATAAGAGTGCATTCATCTTAGTCTAGAGAGTGCACTAGCATAGATCCACCCACTCAACACTTATCAACACATAACATAGTATCGATACGGAATATGGCGAAAGCACATGACTACTCGCCCGTGTGTCCTCAAGAACGCTTTAGTCTTTATAAGTTCAGTTGCTAGGCCTCTCCTTTGCTAAGAAAGGATTGGGCCACTTGTTACTCTCAGTATCTTTTACATTACATGCCTTTACATTCTTGTTGCTTATATCGAGAAAACCCCTAAAAGTTATCTTTCAGTGCTTGCAGTAATTTCTTGTTCAGAATTGCTTATCAATACCTTCTGCTCCTCGTTGGGTTCGACACTCTTACTTATCGAAAACGCTGCAACAGATCCCTGACGGTTGAGGGTCATCAAGTACCGTTTTCTGGCGCCGTTGCCGGGGGGCGTAGCGCTATTGGTAAAGTGAAACTGGTAAGAAAGTCTTTTTATAATTCTGTTTTTATTTTTGTTATTGCTGCTCTCTGTCCTTATGGATAACCCTATTATTGGAGCGTTGCTTGCGGGAAGACACCCCACACCTGTGGTGGTTGATCCTCCCCCTACTGAAATTGTGCCTTATAAAATACCAGCTGGCATTATCAATTATGTTTTGGCTAATCGTTATGCAGGAGACAGACATCCCGGTGAACACTTACTATATTTGTCACGACTATGTTCATTATGTAAGCTTGCAGGTGTATCGAGGGAGTTTGTCATGAGGAAATTGTTTGCCGTATCCCTTATAGATAAAGCTTCAGATTGGTATGGGCTTCTCGATAACTCACACTTGCTGGACTGGCAGGAGCTTATGTCTCTCTTTTATACTAAATTTTATCCTCTTCATGAAATTCATCGAGACAGGAATTATATCTATAACTTTAGGTCTCGTGACGGAGAAAGCATTGCTCAAGCTTGGGGGAGATTGAAGTCTCTAATGCTCAAATGCCCAATTCATAAGCTTCCCAAGGAAATCATACTTACAAACTTTTATGCCAGGCTTTCTCATCAGGATAAGGAGATGCTGGATGCCTCCTCTAGTGGGGTATTTCAGAAGAAGAGTGTTGAAGAAAGGTGGGATCTCCTTGAAAGAATCCAAAGGAATACTGAAGATTGGGAAATTGATAAAGGTATTGAACCCGCTATAAATTATGAACATGATTATATTGAGAGCTATGTGGAAACTGATTACTTCAATACTTTTTGCTCTAAGATTGGTCTTGATTCCCATCTAGTGATTGATTTATGTAAGAACTTTGCCTCTCACGTTGATTCTTTTAAAAAGAATAGAGACCAGCACCATGCACCTTTTAAAGAACCATCTATTGATATTTATGTTGCTGAGCCTATTTTGCCTGCAGTCATATATGAAAAGCCTCCTTTTCCCACGAGGATAAAGGAACACTCTCTCGTAACAGGCATAATAAATAAAAGTGAGAGAAGAGTTGATGAACCTGAGGACCAGATCAGGGTCGATCCTCAAGTTGCATTGATTAAAGACCTTGCTACTGATGATGTTTTGGATTCCAATATAACTTTTTGTGCTGTTTCCACTAACCTTGTCACAGCCAAGAACAAAGGCCCAATTTCAGTTACTCCGGTGGTATCTGTTAAAATAGGAGATCACAATTATTATGGGCTATGCGATTTGGGATCGAGTGCAAGTGCTATTCCTTATTCACTCTATGAAGAAATCATCGGTGAGATTTCCCCTTGTGAACTTGAAGAAGTTGATGTTACTATTCATCTTGCAAATAGATCAACTATCTGTCCTATCGGAATTGTGAGGGACGTTGAAGTCCTATGTGGAAAGGTAAAATACCCTACCGACTTTCTGGTACTTGGTTCAGCCAGGGACAATTTTTGTCCCATCATTTTTGGTAGACCTTTTCTTAGAACTTGTGTAGCTATAATAGATTGCAAGAAAGGTAAAGTTTCTGTTGAATTCGATGGTGAGCCATATGAATTTAATTTTTCTAAATTCTCTAAGCAGCCTCGTGGTACTGATTTACCTAGTGATGATAAAATTATTGAAAGTATTGCCTCTATTGCTATTCCTCCTGATGATCCTTTGCAGCAATACATGGAGGACCACGAGAATGATTTACATATGCAGGAAAGAAATGAACTAGATGAAATATTCTTGAGGCAGCCTGCTATCCTGAAGCACAACCTTCCGGTTGAACCTTTGGGAATTTTATCGAAACCGAAAGAAGACCCGGTGTTCGATCTTAAACCTCTTCCCGATACGCTCAAGTATGCTTATTTAGATGAAAAGAAAGTATATCCTGTTATTATCAATTCTAACCTTTCAGGATATGAAGAAGAGCGATTATTGGAAGTACTTCGTAAACACCGAGGCGCAATTGGCTACACCCTTGATGACCTTAAGGGGATTAGTCCATCTATCTGTCAACATACTATCAACCTTGAGCCTGATGCTAAACCAGTTGTTGATCATCAACGACGGTTGAACCCGAAGATGATGGATGTCGTGAGAACTGAGATTCTCAAGCTTCTAGCCGCAGGTATTATCTACCCTATAGCTGACAGTAAGTGGGTAAGTCTGGTACATTGTGTTCCTAAGAAAGGAGGTACAACTGTGGTTCCTAATGATAAAAATGAACTAATACCTCAGAGAATTATTATTGGATATAGAATGTGTATTGATTACAGGAAGTTGAACAAGGCAACCAGGAAGGATCACTACCCGTTGCCGTTCATCGACCAAATGCTTGAAAGGTTATCCAAAAATACCCACTTTTGTTATCTCGATGGTTATTCTGGCTTCTCTCAAATTCATGTTAACACTGTCGATCAAGAGAAGACTACTTTTACTTGTCCTTTTGGTACTTATGCTTACAGACGTATGCCTTTTGGTTTATGTAATGCCCCTGCTACTTTTCAAAGGTGTATGTCTGCTATCTTTCATGGTTTCTGCGGGGATATTATGGAAGTCTTCATGGACGATTTCTCCGTCTATGGAACTTCATTTGACCATTGTCTTCACAACCTTAATAAAGTTTTGCAGAGATGCGAGGAGACAAATTTGGTACTCAACTGGGAGAAGTGCCACTTTATGGTTAATGAAGGAATTTTTCTTGGTCACAAGATTTCCGAAAGGGGAATTGAAGTGGACAAAGCCAAGATCGAAGCTATTGAGAGGATGCCCTATCCAAGGGACATCAAAGGTATTCGCAGTTTTCTCGGTCATGCGGGTTTTTATAGAAGATTTATTAAAGACTTTTCTAAAACCTCGAGACCCCTCACTAATCTTCTCCAGAAGGATGTTCCTTTTGCATTTGATGAAAATTGTAAGGAAGCTTTTGAAGTCCTTAAGAAAGCTTTAATAACTGCTCCCATAGTACAACCACCTGACTGGAATTTACCTTTTGAAATCATGTGTGATGCAAGTGATTTTGCTGTTGGAGCTGTTTTAGGACAAAGAGTTGATAAGAAATTGAATGTTATACATTATGCTAGTAAAACCCTTGATAGTGCTCAAAGAAATTATGCTACTACTGAGAAGGAATTCTTAGCTGTAGTTTTTGCTTGTGATAAGTTTAGGCAGTATAATGTTGATTCCAAAGTTATTATTCATACTGATCATGCTGCCATTAAATATCTTATGACAAAGAAGGATGCCAAGCCAAGGCTTATCAGATGGGTACTCCTTCTTCAAGAATTTGATTTGCAGATTGTTGATAGGAAAGGGGAAGACAATCCGGTAGCGGACAATCTTTCAAGAATGGAAGATATACCGCATGACCCCGTCCCAGTTAACGATAGTTTTCCAGATGAGCAACTTGCCGTTGTAAAAATACAACCTCTTTCCGACCCTTGGTATGCAGATTATGCTAATTTTATTGTTGCGAAGTATTTGCCTCCAGGTCTAACATTTCAGCAACGGAAGAAGTTCTTTCATGATTTGAGGCACTACTTTTGGGATGACCCACATCTTTTCAAAGAAGGTCCCGATGGGATCGTGAGAAGATGCATTCCGGAACATGAGCAAAAGGACATTCTCAGACGGTGCCATGATAGTCCCTATGGAGGACATCATGCCGGTGAAAGGACTGCACATAAGGTTCTTCAATCAGGTTTTTATTGGCCTACTCTCTTTAAAGATGCTAGAAATTATGTTTTAGCTTGTGATAAATGTCAGAGAGTTGGTAACATTAGTAGAAGGAATGAGATGCCTATGAATTACTCACTAGTAATTGAACCTTTCGATTGTTGGGGTTTTGATTTTATGGGTCCTTTTCCTTCGTCGCACAAGTACACTCACATTTTAGTAGCTGTTGATTATGTGACCAAGTGGGTTGAAGCAATCCCCACTGAAAGTGCTGATCACAAAACATCTTTGAAAATGCTTAAAGATGTAATTTTTCCGAGGTTTGGTGTACCAAGGTATCTCATGACCGATGGAGGATCACACTTCACGCACGGAGCTTTTAGAAAAGCTCTGGCTAAATACGATGTTAATCATAGAATTGCTTCACCGTATCATCCTCAAACTAGTGGGCAAGTTGAGCTTACCAATAGAGAGATTAAGTTGATCTTGCAGAAAACAGTAAACAGAAATAGGAAGGATTGGTCAAATAAATTAGGAGATGCTTTGTGGGCATATAGAACTGCTTACAAAAACCCCATGGGCATGTCTCCTTATAAGATGGTGTATGGCAAGGCTTGCCATCTGCCATTAGAGCTAGAGCACAAAGCTTTCTGGGCTGTTAGAGAGCTTAACGCTGACCCAAAACTAGCTGGTGAGAAGCGTCTCATGAACTTGACTTCTCTAGATGAATGGAGAAGTGAAGCTTACGAGAGCGCTAAAATGTTCAAGGAAAAGGTAAAAAGGTGGCATGATAGGAAGATTCTGAAACGTGAATTTAATGTTGGTGATAAAGTTTTGTTGTTTAGATCCCGTTTCAGGTTTTCTCCAGGTAAACTACTTTCCAGGTGGGAAGGACCATTTCATATTGAAGAAGTTTATCGGTCCGGTGCGATTAAGATTAATAATTCTGAAGGCACCAAACCTCAAGTTGTGAATGGGCAAAGACTTAAGCATTACATAGCAGGAGAACCTGTCGATGTTGATGTGAATATAATATACACAACAACCCACGAAGAACATGTTGCAGCCCTGTTTCAGACGCCAGCAGAAGCAGAATAAAGAAAAGGTATGTAGTACGGTAAGAAAACACCGCAAACCATCATAAAAGTTCCGTATTACGAGTTTTTGTAAAATTAGTAAAATTCCGAGTCGAAGTGGAGCCGGAGACGACCACCAGGGAGTCCAGGCGCCCCCCCCCCTGGGCCGCGCCGGCAGGCCGCCTGGACACCCTGGTGCCCGTCTCCGACCCCGCTTTGGTCCGTTACCTTCCTTTCTGTGCATAAATTTTTCCTATATATTTGCCCAGGTTGTTCCGGCAACGTATCTTGCGATTTCACGTGTTTTCTCTTCGATCTGTGTCTGCCAGGAAATCTTTCAGCTAAATTTAGGTGCCATGGCTTCTCCAAGTTCCCCCAAGGACGCGTTCGTCGTCAACGTCATCAACCCTTACCTCGCTGAGGTGAAGAAGCACCCTCAGGTTGTTCTGATGAAGGAAGGTGTCCTTCATCAAGAAGATCTGAAGGGACCTATCAAGGAGGGGAGCGTCCAGGCCAGGTTGGAAGAAGTGGAGCAAGAAGTCTTCAAGTACAAGAAGATGACCGAGCGTGGTGTCGAAGCTAACTTTGACATCACCAACGAGCTGAAGAACTACTTCCTGAAGGAGATGAAGGAGATGTGGGAAAGAATCGCCGCGTCTGAAGACAGGATTATAGAGCTACAAGGGCAAATTAATGATCTACATAACCAGAACTGTGAGTATGAACTAAGGTTTCTACGCATGGGTTTGGGTGCTGAATGCAGGATCCAGGAGACGAGCTTCTCGTATGAGACTGGAGAACCCCTTCCATGGAAGAGTTTCGCCAAGAACTACTTGATCAACGCCAACAAGGATGATGAGTGAAATCTCCATGGTAATGGCATTCCCTTGGCTTGTTCCAAGCTTGGGGGAGTGCCCGGTATCTTTATCTTTTACCTTTTGTCTTTCAGAAGTCAAGTAGAGTCGTATCATGTCTAGGGAGATTATTATATGAGATAGGTGTGTGCATTGAGGTCTATCACCCCCTGGGTGAAGAATTGTATCAGTGTGCGTGGAGTCGTTTATGATGGAATATTAATGAGAAGTTTATCGGTTCCTTTTTGCTGCACTCGGTATTCTCTTCACGCAATCGACCTTATATGATGATTCTTATGGGGAGTATTGACCTTATGTCAGGTATGGCTATGAAACTTTATTTAATCTTGGCAAACATAGCTTTGGTCATAACAACAAGCATGATGTTCTTAAAGTATCAACATAGCCAAAACCTTTATGTTATTATGCTTGAAGTGTTATGTTGACAAGGAAGACAACTTGATGCGTTATGCTTATTTCAATGTTCATGCTTTATATTGCTTTGCATCTTAGTCATCATCAGTTGTCTGCTCTTTCAAAACCTTTGCTAGCCTAACTTTGTACTAAGCGGAATTCTGCTTGTGCGTCCATACCCTTAAGCCAATACCTTCCGCATGAGTCCACCATACCTACCTACTCGTGGTACTCCACTACCACCTCCTAAAGTATATAATTTATGTGTTATCCTTCAATGTTCAAATCTTTTATTTTGTGCCTCTGCTTTAGCTCATGAGGAAGTAGTAGCTAATTCATGACCTTTTTGAGTTGGACAAGCTTCACCCCGGGATTGCATGTATAATGTGCAAACCCATAATACGAAAAGGAACTGGCATTGAGTGCGCCCGGCTTAAAAATAATATAACAAACAAACCCTCCTTCACGCTTTGTTCATGAGAAATCAGAAAACTGTGGCAGTGATAGACAAAGGAGAATAAGAGGATGTTATCGTCCCATACGGGAGCCGTTCCTCGAAACTTGTCCAGTTCAAGAAGTAATTGAGTTATCTGTTAGCATTCGTTGACGAATCATGCACCTCTCAAAAACTTGTTTTCATTCTGTTTGATTTGAGGATAGCACATGAGTTTTCCCTACTACCCTAGAGCAGGGCCTATCTTTTAATTTTAAGTTGAGTCAGTTATTTCTACTTCCCTCTATTTCTCAAAGAGAGCAGACGTTTGATGTTGATAAGGATTCATTCATAAAAAGCTGCATTAAGATTTGTCATATCATATCCTTGTTGACATTATCATTCGATAAGTAAGTTGTTTATCATGCCCAGCTAAGGCAAATATCTTCCTTCGTGTTAACACTTTCACTTCTTTCTTATTAACTTGTTATTTCAAAAAGCTTCAATTAATCCCATCAAAAGCAAAAGTTAAAATTATTTGTTGTTCTTTGACCAAAGGACATGTTTGCCATAATATAATGAGTTTCCATTGGTCCTACTTTCGAATATAAGTGTTGACACTCTTTCATAAGAGCCTTATGAGTTGAAGATTGTTGCTGAGGATATTTGAGTTGGTGAAGAGACTATGATGCTTCTTGTCCGTATTCTATTTATCGACACTTCACTCTCTAAACTTGTGGACAGGTTTACCGAGTTCATATTCGCTTGGGGACAAGCGAGGTCTAAGCTTGGGGGTGTTGATACGTCCAAAATGCATCACTATTTTGTATTATAATTTATCCTTATTCATTGATATATTTCACGTTATGATGATGTTCTTATGTTGTTTTGGTCTATTTTACACAGTTTGCAACTTTCCGATGCCGAAACAGCAGACGCAGGATTCAGCAGGAAAAAGTGGATGCTGAGTTGCTGAAGAAGAACACCTCCAAATTACCTGAAAATTGACGGGAGGTATTTCTCACAAGAATAACGAAGACATGCAAAAGGGGAGTCAGAGGGGGGCCACAGGGTGCCCAGGCAGCCTGGGGGCGCCCCCCCCTGGCCGCGCCGGGGGGGGGGGGCGCCTGGAGCCCTTGGCCCACCTCTGGCCGCCCCCTTTTGCATATATGCTCTCCGTCCCCCAAAAACCCTAGGCACGGGACTTTTTACGGAGTTCCGCCGCCGCTTCGAGGCGGAAACCTACAGAGAAGAAAAGGGCATCTCCGGCGGGCAGATTCCGCCGGGGAGATCACCTCCCGGAAGGGGAGATCGTCGCCATCGTCATCACCATCATCACGGGCATCATCGAGATCATCATCAACATCATCCCCAACACTTCGCCTTATTAAGGACCTAGGAGAATACATTGTGTATAAAGAATGCTTATGGTGGGTTGCCGGAGTGACAGAAACCTGAACCCCAGTTCGCACGCTTTTGCATAAGGGAATAATGGATCCTCGATCGTATTGCTATGGTTAGGCTTTTGCCTTAAATTCTATCTTGTATTTGCGGATGCTTGCAAGGTGTTTAATCATAAGAGTGCATTCATCTTAGTCTAGAGAGTGCACTAGCATAGATCCACCCACTCAACACTTATCAACACATAACATAGTATCGATACGGAATATGGCGAAAGCACATGACTACTCTCCCGTGTGTCCTCAAGAACGCTTTAGTCTTTATAAGTTCAGTTGCTAGGCCTCTCCATTGCTAAGAAAGGATTGGGCCACTTGTTACTCTCAGTATCTTTTACATTACTTGCCTTTACATTCCTGTTGCTTATATCGAGAAAACCCCTAAAAGTTATCTTTCAGTGCTTGCAGTAATTTCTTGTTCAGAATCGCTTATCAATACCTTATGCTCCTCGTTGGGTTCGACACTCTTACTTATCGAAAACGCTGCAACAGATCCCTTACGGTTGAGGGTCATCAGCGTCTGGAGATCTACGGTGGATGCAGGTTTCGCTTTGTGGTCCATTGCCGGATCTGGAGCCGAAGGAGGTTTGGTGGTGTAGGATGGGACCGGAGGAAACTTTGATTGGCTGGTTCGGTACAGCATCGGCGACGTTTCTTGACGATGTTACCCTATGTGGAGGCGGTGTCGTGGTCTCTCCTATCCACCGCCGGACCCCTCCCGGACGAAAGTCTAAAATTCTCTTTGGATTGGGTGGCGGAGGCGTCCTTGACGTCGTACCCTCCATGGAGGTGCCGTCTTGGGACGTTCTGCTATTCGGCGGAGAGCTGCTGTGGGTGATGGACTCCGTGTAGCTCCAGCTGCGGTGATGGTGTGGAGGTTTCCTAAAGATGCGGCGTTGTTTTGTTTCTACTGTGTCAATGACAACGAGTATTGGCAGCATGGTGCAGGTTGATATCGACGACGGATGTGGCTGGATGGACGAGCGTAGGATGGTGGCACTGTCTGGCATCATGGTGGCGTCGACAGTTGACCTGGCAAGGTCTTTGCATCGGTACCTGCTCTGAAGATGGTTTGGATGACGGCTGCGGTAGCCTCAGCGAGTGCACCGAACCGGTGTGTGACCCATTCCCGGTAAGTGGCTGGGATGGGGCAACCGGCATTAGATGTTACATTTTGGTGCGATGTCTGTTTGCTATTAGGCTCGGACATTCGGTAGCCCCGCATCAAGGGGATAGGAGTAGCGACAGGTGTCGTCAAGATGGTGGCTTCAGGCTTACCGATGTAATAATTTGTAAGATCTCTGAGAATAATTAATAAAATGGCTGCATGCATCGCCCAGATGCAGAGGCCGGGGATCAATCCTCCTTTAAAAAAAACCATATGCTGCATGAGGACTTGGGAGTAAATTTTAGAATAAGGAAAGATGGATTCATTATAATAGGTAGAGCAAGTCGTTAATGGGTAACTACTTTTCCTGAACTTTAGTGGTAACTAGAAGTTAACCACATGATTCTTGTGCAATGTTCTTTGCAATTTGACGGGGCGAACATATAGCTCATTAATCAAGTTGAAGATGTAGGTCTAAATTTTTGACCTGACAGTACATGAGAACTTTATAGTTCTATATCTGAACATGGTATCATGTCCATTCAGAGGAAATGTTGGATCCAATCCCTATAAAATGGGCTATGCATTGTTGTGGTTATGTGGAATCCAAAGCAAGTGCAAAGGTGCTAAAAAGATATACCAATACAGTTCATTTAGATCTTTGGGAATGGTAGGTCTCCGGATAACTAACGCGCACACATTTTATATGATCATTCTTCATGCATCCTTCAATTTCTAGGCTCCCTAGGAATCATACACTACTACCTTCAGTTTTTGGGCCCATTTATTGGTTCCGTGCAGCGATATTGGTGCTTTATCTATAAAGCAGGGCGTAAACTTGTTTGGTGAATGTTGCAGCTCATAGTATGGTTCAACATGTATAAAAAAGGACAGCACAACCATTTGTTGGTGCAGCCTCGCGCGCTCGAGATTCTATTCCGCTTTACTACATCGTTGGACGCACTATCGCAAGCTACGTCTCCTGTAAATGATGGCTCTAGCATCGGTAACCTCCTGTACCGCCGCATCCCATCACTAGCAATTGAGAACTGACTAAACATTGGTCGGAGAGCTGTCCACCACGCATTAGTTTTAGCCACCACGAGTAATATGGCCTTGTGGTTGTGGGCAACAAAAAAAATAATCAACAGTGCTTCTTTTGTCCCAGAAAAGAGCAACTCAACCTCTCTTTTTTGAGTTTTCAAAAGCACGAGTAGTATGACATGCATGATGCATCACATTATGTTTCAACATTACTCATCCAAGTAATATGTCACTTAATTTTGGGTCTTGGCTACACTGAGTATACCTAAGTTTTCACACTCTCGTATGTCTTTTGGTTTATTTAGGTTGATTGAAATGATAATTTCACCGACAATAGAAAATGTCATAATATGTTGCAGATGTTATTCTTTATGCACATTGATTGTGTAGTCCGAGGCTTACTTACTGCAACAATGATTAGACAAGACATCGATTGAAGTAGTCCGAGTGTGCGATGAGATTGGAGTGACTTAGAAAGAAATTTGTGGCTGTTCATATGATGTAGGCATGCTAATGTTTGATTTCACATTTGGCATGTCATCTATTTTTACTTGCCGATCATGTGAACTTTTCTTTTTGAAGCTGTTTCCGGGAGGTTGTTGGTGGCGTTTGGTGCCACGACAACCTTCCGGACTTGTTCGGGGAGATCCTTAGGCTCCCCAGTCCTAGTCGTGTCCCCACCTGGGTGGCTATGGGTACCCTGGCATGGACCCTCTGGTGCCTCCGCAATAAACTAGTCATCGAATGCGTGATTCCTTGTCGTGTGACTGACACAATCTACAAAATATGTGGCTTCTTACAGCTTTGGAGACCGCTAGCAAGCGACGCGATCGGGACGTCATCGACAACATCAACACCGGTCTCTGTTCCTCGGCTGCGGTATTAGCTCCACCACCACCGCCACCCCCTCCTGAGCCAGATTAGCTTCCTTTTTCTCTTTGTTTGGGGCTTGTTTTGCTGTGCCCCCAGCGATGATTTAAGAGTTGATTGTACTTTGAACTGACTTGTTGGATACTTGGGTTGTTGCTTTATAATATAAAGCGGGGGAAACCCTCTTTCTTAACTTTTCCTTTTGAACTGTCGATCATGTAAACTTGACAATGTAATAGGTAGGGATACTCCCTCCATATCAAAATATAAGATGTTTTTAAATACTTCCTTTGTATCAAAAAATGTCTTATATTTTGATAGAGTAGTTATGAAATAAATGAGCAGTTGAAAATGGGATGGCCGATGTACAATTAAGTGTGTCTGAGGAAACATCAAAAGTTTGTAACTCACTACTCACGTATGTGTCAACATGGCTATCAGCATCGAGCCAACCTGTGGTTGGATGATTAAGGTGGCGTTTGGTTCATGGGCGAGGTTGGCTTGGCTGAGAATATACCTAACCATGTGGTTGGGGATATCCTCGTTCTTGTGTTTGGTTGTAAACTCGGAGATGGTTACAGATAGCCATTTTTATGTTTGGTTAGAAGGATGAGAGATGGATATCATGTTGTTATGACCTTTTTGCCATAAATGATAAGATTAGAAGATTCATGCATATAATCAAATGGGCACAATCCATGCGTACAATCAAATGGGCACAATTCGCAAAAAAAAAAAATGGGCACAATCCAATCCGACAAAGAAAAGTCTCTAAAACTACATCACGTATATTAGCAGATTAGAATATTCATCAGATGGCGAGTCGAAGCTATCGTTTCTCATGTTACACCCAGAAGGCAGAAGCAAATATGCTACTCGGAAGATTGTTTCTTCAGGCAGTTGGGATCACCCGAGGTGTGGAGGACATCAGTAGCGCTCGACGTGCACAACCGGAGACTGGACCTTGCTCGCCCGAAGCTATACACCCGCCGCCGCCGTGCACACTGCCACACTCGACCATGAAATGTGCCGCCGTCGTTCCAAATCGTAGCTGCCGCCGCTGCCTTGTCCGTCTTGGTGGGGTGTTCTGTTTGTTCGGGAGGGTGAGAAAAAGAAAACGTTTCATTGCCTCGAGCGTGGGTGGCTGCCATCGTCCGCCAGAATTTCGCGGCTCCCTTCAGCCAGCTTTTGAAGGAATATTCCTAGGTATCTGGTTATCCCCAGCCTTCTTCACCATCAAACCAAACGAGTGGTATCTCTTTCAAAACAGGCTATCCCTATCCACTGGTTGGTTATCCCTTGAACCAAACGCCACCTAAAGGGACAGTGGTATCCCCAGCCCATCAGAGTTCAAGTGCTAGTGCTTATATTATTCCTGGATTTATTATAGGATTTCACAATGTTAAGTACCACAATTTTACAGATCGACTTGCTATGTGTTTTCTTGCTGAAAACTTTCCGAAGTATTTTCTTGAATTGAAAATCAATACAGATTTTGCAAAATTATTGAAGATCCATTTAGCAAAAGAATTACACAAAATTAGAATTAATTTTTTTCCGCCAAGACAACAACTAAAAGAATGGAAGAAGCAAAGCGAAAATGTAGGAACTTTTTTGAAACAATGCAAGCATGTGCCAGAATGCGGGAGCGAAACTAACTGTATATTGAGAACAGATTAATAGGCTGGACAGATGAGATGAGGATCAGGCGCGGAATCATTTATTGCCTTGTTGCTTCAATCTTTGAACAATGGGCTACCGTTGTAATGCCCCTGAAACACATGAACGTACGTACCATCCGGCTCACTTGTCACTTCTCACCTAATCTAGCTAACTAACGCTTTGATCTGCCATCTCTAATACAAGTTGTACTATTGCTATACTGAGAATTGAAGAAAGCTCATGTACAATGGCATGTGGGTTCATCTTCCTGAGACATGCCATTCCTGAACCGTAAAAAAGTTACATTGGTTTCTCGTTTTCGCACCTTGCATTTGCTTTGGCTCCTAGCTAGGTAATCACAGCTATGCTATGCACAGGTGATTTTATAGACACTGGATCCAGCCTTTGCTATAGATGTACATGATTGAGACCAATCTTAACCATGGCCAGTATAGACTGTAGGGCTATAAAATTCTCATGTATTGCCCACACCAAATTGTAGACCTTCCTCTTCATTTCGATTTAATGAGCTACGTTCGACCATGGATCAGAACAATTGTTTGCAGAGTGCCTGACGACAAGCCCACGTGGTCTGCTTTTAGTTACCCACTAAATTTCTTCAGAAACAGCCACTAATGACTTGTTGTTGACTGAAATAGATCAACCTTACAATTGTAACCACTGGATTCATTAGCACATCCCGCATGCGCAAAGGCAGAATCCGTCATTGACTCTTTGGCCCCTCCACATCGTCTAGAGTAGAGCGCAAAATACTAGTAGCTCCAATGTGGTGTTCGGACTTAACTTGAGTGTACACCAAATGTCCTTGTTGATCGGACCGATCGGTAGTCGCCGGCCGGCAGCCATGTGCAATGGACACGCTGTCGTTTCATCGCATCTTGATTACACTATGTCTTTGGCGCATTGTCGTGCAATCAAGAAGCTTTGCCCCGTTATCTTTGGCAACCCACGAGTTAAACAATACTCCCTCCGCTCCAAAACAATTGAAAGTTCATGGTTTGTTCCAAATCAAATTTCGTTACATTTGATCAAGTGTCTGTAAAATATATCAACATCTGCAACATAAATTTTTCTTAATAAGATTTGTTAGGGCATCTCCAAAGTGGACCCTCAAAACACCTGCAATTGTCCGGACGCATTTCACCATCCAACAAGGACCCGTATTTGCACGCGGACGTGTCCCACTGTCCGTTTCCCCGCAAGCCAGAGGCAAACCTGGGGGGCTTGCATGAGTCCGTACATTCGCCACGTAGGACTCTGACACCCCTGGCTCACCCAAAACTGAGGCGGAGCCCACGCATTTAGAGCTGTCTGCACTATTTCTGCACCAAAACC
>LR738712.1:873319247-873335886 GCA_902687465.1 Secale cereale | reverse complement strand
GGTATCCACTCCGATTGTCATCGCCTTCCACGCCAATTCCCGCACTTTTCTCCACCGGTCGCCACATCGACCTTTACGAAGACCTGCCAGAGCCGGCGGAAGTGGAGGATCGAAAGGAAGTGGCCGCCTGTAAGATCAACTCGACAACATAGTAAGCCCGCCACATCAAAAGTATGGAAAAGCTTGAAGAGGGTGCCGGGTGGGGTGCCAGGGTCACGCGTGGGCGCGGATGAGATGCAGAGTCCGGGCGGGGGTGGGGACGCGGGGTACTGCCGCCGCCGTCCATGCACACACGCTCTTCGGGCCGGAGCCATATCAGCCGCCCTACGTCTACACCATGAAGCAGCTCGGATGAAAATCCCCGGCCTCAACAACGGACACATGCCGTATTGTGTCAACGTAAACGCGGCGCCACTAGATTTCGCTGACTCAGCATCGCCATAGCTTATCCGGCCACGGACACAGGGCATAGGTTAGCTCGGTGCCCGCTCTCTATTCGCAGGTATATCTCAACCGAATGAGACGGTATTTGACAACACAGACATGGAGTTGACGGAGATGATCCACGATGAAGACGGAGGTAGAGATGGAGGCGGAGCCATCTTAGAGGACGGTCATGAGGATGACTCAAAGACAGAGGTGTATGCCCAGAGCAGAACACTTACGCCGATGAGGGCCTTGATCCGAAGGTTGGCCGGCAGGTCCAAAGAAGAGGAGTAGGGGAGAAAGTTTCAACATGTAGAGGACGAATTGTTGTGCGATGTGTGGTTGGCCACCAGCATTGGTCTGATCCATGTCACGGAGTAAAAGGGCGCACCATTTTGGTCCAACATTCATTTTCCACGAGCACTGGAATTTTGAGCCCTACTGCAACAAAGTTATCCGCGACCATGGGACAAAGTCGCTCAACCGTCTATGGTACACCATCCAAGAGGCCACGAGCAAGTATTTGTGGCCATTTAAAAAACTAATCACTTGGTGGCCAAATGGTGCGCAAATCGCCGAGCAAGTAAATTGTTCTATATGTTCGTCATTTTTGCTGGATATGCACCTTGTTGTCAATGTCCTTTCTATATATCTCCCGTGCGTGCAACTTTTATTAGAAGGTGGAGAAGAAGAACTTCGTCCTTATGCATTATTATTTGAAGTTCAATGTGCAAGCCAAGTGGCAAAATGGCATTTCCAATTCCATCAAGACCGCCGACATCAGCAATGAGGAAGAAGCGGGTAATCCAACCGACTCAACAAAAGAGCCACCGAAGAATGTTTGAAAGGTGTTTCCAGAAAGAATTGGGAGGAGGAGAAGGAGAAGCGGGAAGGGGCTGCAGTCAAGATGATGGAGAGCTTTGAGGACGTACATCTTAGCGAAGGAGGAGGAGGAGGAGACATGTGTCAAGCGCTATGACGTGAAGGAGAAAAAGAAGGCGAAGAGGTTTAACATCTTGATGGCAGCGACTAAGAAGAAAATCAACCTCGAAGAGAAGAAGACCAAGCTCGAAGAGAGCAGTGTTGAGCTCGGACGCTTCTGAGGATACCAAAATGGTGACCATGAATATGGACGAGTTGGATCCCGATGCGGTGATAACCGTGCAAGCCATCTGTGTTAGGATGTTGAAACTCTTGGCGGTCGAGATGGAGGCGGCTGAGAAAGAGGAGGTGGCTGCTGCGGAGGAGGCGGTGGTAGAGTGGGCGAGGAGGCATGTAAAAACTATGAACATTTATTTTGCACGGACTGCTCGACTGGAACTTTTGTGATTGGGGTGCATGTAAAAACTATGAACATCCACCTCTTTTTGGTCGTGATCAGTAGAGGATTTGTGGCACGCAAGCGTGGAGGCACCAAGCCCCTCGTGCGTGCATTTGTTCTTTTGGCTTACATATTTAAAGCTTTCACATATTTTCAACCAAAATTTGGCGAGCCGAGGGCTTTCAAATAACATCCATTTTAAACATGTTTTGATGATGTCTTAAAACACTTCCTTAAGTTTCAGCCGTTGAAACTTAGGAGAGCGAATGACAAAGTTTTATGTTTCAGAATCTGTGATGACGAAATAATAAATTTAAGTTTCAACGTCTGAAACATGGTACGAGCCACCGACAAACTCGTAAGTTTCAAAACCGGCGACTGACAAAATCACAAGTTTGAGAAACTAGAATTTAAAATTTACTGTGTCCTCGTGCGGCTCGCGTGGGATCCAACGACTTTACGGATTGCGAGACAATCGGGCGGGGTGCATGCCCCTACGAATTTTCATGGTTGGGTGCTATGAGCACCGCACTTTTAATTTGCTCATATTGCTATCATTTCAAATGAAGGGTGGATGGATATGGGTGGATGTTTAGAGGGTGTGGTTGGATGGGCGGCTCCTATATCCTTGTATGCGGACTGATCCGGAATAGTCCACGGACAAATAGTGAGTCCATTTTAAGAGTTCACATTGAGGGTGCCCTTGTAAAATATATTTTCATTTCCAACTGGGCATCACTTTTCCATAAATTTCTCAATGGAAAGATAGCAGAGTTCGATTTTAGTCCACATCGATACAGCCATATAGCGAAGCAACTACTGCTAATGATCAAGCAAAAGGAGACAGGGAAAGAGAGAGCGAGTTGGAGAAGCTACCAGGAAACCAGCTACAGGAGCTCGAACTCGAAGCTACCTATTACACGGCAAAAGGCTGGCACAACCACATCTCAGTACGTATGAACAACAAAATTTTTCTATCACCACTTCACCATGACAGGGAGCAACTGACCGAGGACACGCATCACAACTGGAGAACCTCACAACCAGCAACCAAAAGCTTTCAGGGCATCCCCAATCTCAAAACTTTCATGTTAGATATATTTGAGGTTGTAGATTTTTTATATAAACTTGATCAAACTTATGAAAGTTTGACTTAAGACAATCTTAAGACTTCAGTTAATTTAGAATGGACCAACTCAAAACACAGTTTTTTAGAATGAGGAGAGTAAGTAAAAAAGGTCTTGCATTAATGGCAGCCCTAGTCGTGGTAGGGGGATGAGACGAATCGTCGATCATGATGGTCTGGGATGCACAGGTCCAAGCAGTGCTTGTTTTTGGCCCGGCTCGAATTGGAAGCAGCCGTCCTTGTCAAGCCGATTATATATCACCTAAAAACTCTCTCAGGAATGGAGCCCTCCTGGTTCCTCGGGGCTTTGAGCAGCGGTTTGGGACTCTGGTCTTTGCTATTCGATCAGTTTGCGTCCGTATGCATGTGGCAGTGCATCGCGTCTTTTCCTTTGGCATTGTGTCTATGGCTGTGCTCGATGCGCGTGGGCGGGCGGTCTCTCCGGCATGGCTGCATCTGGGGGCGTCCATGTGGCGTTCTTGCCCGACGCGTAGCAAATTCGGCCGCCATGATGAATAGAGGTGGTTCACGAGTGGTGGTGTTCCCCCAGCACCGGTGAGTAGCAGATCCAAAAACTTCACAACCTTCTCCCCAAGCACTGCACCTGCAGCCAGATCGCGTGCCATGCGATGGTCCTTCCTAGCTCCGACGCCTGCCAGATTCAACTCTCCATGGGTGGCCGGGATTTGGGATCCACCAACCACCATGGGCCATGGACCTCCTCATCCCTCCGGTGTAAGTGCTTGGAGCCATATTTGGATGTGGTAATTTCATGGTTTAAATAAAACAAACCAGATCCATTGTGTTTCTATTTCATGTGTGTTTGACCAATCTTTTGTGATGTCTCAGTAGATGACATGTTCTTTGTTTCAGTTTCCTTGATTTCTACTTTGATGGAGTAAATATGGTTCTGTCAATCATAGTCCATTCAAAAGCTGGAAAGAAAAATCATTGCATCGCAGGGTCCATTGCCTGTAAGTTTGTCCTTATTGTCTGGAAAGATTATTGACAGTTTATGAATTGGCTTCAAAATATGTATGGATTTCCACAGATAGGCAGACCCTGTTGTTGAATACATTCGTGAAATTAAGAGGAAACATGTTGGTCAATGACATCACACGGCTCACCTCACTGCCTGTAAAGTTTGTGGCACTTTCTCATATGCAGACAACCTGCGGTCCATACATTTGTCCAAAGATTTTTGAGTGTTTGATGGGGTTGCATTGCAGGGATACTGGGAGGGTAGCTAGCTTGAAGCTATGGCAATCAAAGGAAGATAAGCCCATGAGAGTAGCTTCAGATTGATATTTCATATATCACTTCCACATTTTAATGTGGAAGTAGAATTTCTTACTCCTGCAACTAAACCAGCATATGCCAGCTTCTTTATTTTAGGTGTACTTATTGGTTTCATTCATGGTTCTTTCAAAAGTAAGTAGAGTAACCAAAATTTATTTGAGGATACCATGCTTCCTTGCTATGTGCATACATATATCTCTAATTTGGAACCAACATGTGGGAACAAATCGAATGGAGAAGCTCCCAAAATCTCATGTGCATTTCTAACAATTTGGCATGCATCTAGCCAATTGTAGTATTCTACTCCCCCTCTATAGGTTCTTAACAATTCGGTCCTTATTTTGTTGAATTGGGTGCTTGCATTCTATTGTATCAAGTTGGGCTAATTTTCAGTCACTCCTCTCCTAATGTTGCCAAGATCATTTTTTTAAACACCCCATATATTATTAATCCAAATAAGTGTTCTTACAATCATTTGTTACAACATACACCATGCATGGCGGAACAAAATTTAAAAGAATCTCATCGGACCTAGTACTGAAGCTAAACTTAGCGATCTCTTGTGCCACCCCATTAGCAATCTGACTTATCTTTGAAACATTAAAATTTTGAATCATCCTGGAGATACTCAGAGCCTCGTTCATCAGATCAGCCAGAGAGGACCTGTCAAGCTTCTCATTTGCAAGAAACAAATGTACGAAAGCACAATTAGCATCTAAAATAATAGATTGGTGAAGGGTGATACCTATATAAAGTCCTACGAGGCAGGCGCAGAACTCAACTTCAATCACACTGGTACACCGATCAATAAAATCCCACGAAGAAACAATAATATCTCCAGAAGAATTACGAGCTACAACCCCCATGCTAGCTGCATTAATACTCTCTACAAAACTGGCGTCAACATTGATCTTGATATGGTCATTAGGGGAAGGTGTCCACACCACATTATCTTTTAACGGTGCATAATCAGCAACAACACTGCTCACCTTCTCCTTACCTTTGTTGCCAGCGTCCAATTGAATGGTGTCGTGATTGGACGTGAAAGTGGCCCAATAATTGTCCACAAAATATGCCGAGGCATAAACGAATCTTTTCCCTTCCCAAAAAGTAAATCATTTCTCAAATGCCATGCTCCCCAGAAAATAAACAAGATTTGCTCCCTCTGCTGCAAGCTCAATTGCGCCAGCAAAATCAATAACCAATTTGGTCCCGAACACTTGAAGAACTCTTCATCCAGAATATTCCACAACTCTCTGAAGGCCAGCCCTAGTGCATGAGGTTTAGAACACCTCACCAGAGCATGAAAAGTGTCTTCATCTTCTACACCACAAATAGAACACATACTTGAATCAGTCTAATGGTGCTTAACTCTATTCATCTGGACCACCAAGCTATTAGTTCCAGCTCGCCACGCAAAAATCTTGATCTTTCGAGGGATATTAGCCTTCCAGATTAACTCCCCAACCGCCCTTCCGCCCTCTGGTTCACCACTAGATTGGCTAACGGTATCGTGACTATCCTTTAATTTAAGCGCAAAATTGTTCGCACTTTTAACAGAAAATATACAATTCTTCTCATGGTGCCACGCAACAAAATCCCCATCCCTAGAGGCATGAATACGAATCTTAAGAATGTTGCAAAGATCATTGATTTACAAAGGAACTCTTACCCATTGAACTCTTACTTAGAGCCAATTCGGTAATCCACCAAGTCCACGAAATATCCAAAATCTGTGGAGCACCTATTTCCCTGCTCTATGAATTTTAACTGCATCCGGCTCGGTTCCGGAGCAGAGTTGTGGAGCGGAGGGACTCCAAACATGCACTTACTGAGGAAAGTGTACATGTTGAAAATTCTGTAGTTCTTATACAAAATTTCCAAAGAAAAAATAGTCGACTTTGGTTCTTTAATTTTCTTCTTCTTCTTCTGTAGTAATTGATTGTGTAGTCGCCATTGATGTACCAATATTTTCTGCTTGTTTAGAGAGGTAATGCAGATCTGGAAAATTTTAGTTTGACTTGCCAAACCAATTGCACACCAAATGATAGTTTTATGGCAAATTTTAGCATGGTCCCTCTTACCCCCTAGTTTTATTCATCTGGGCCCTGGACAAAATATAATTTTCCTGAGTAACAGGGATATTTATTGTTCCTTGAAGCTTCCTCTTTTTTTGAGAGGCTAAAAGGTCTTGCTATTCTAAGAAAACAGAGGATGAAATGAATTCACAACATCCGGTAGGACAACAGAGGATGAAATGAAGCTTCCTCTTGTTTCATGTTTCGACGATGCTATGACGGCACCCCGGCTGCTCTGATGATGATGCGATTGTATTGTATCTATGTTTCAACGGCGGCAGCGGGGCGGAGGCATCAAGGACACTACCCTAAGCATTGCTATATCCAAGCAACCATGGCACCATGAGCTTGCTAGTATCAAATCCAACAAACACCCACAGTCAAAAATATTTTAGAAAAGGCAGTCAAAAATATGGTGTTCTGGAATCTTTGTTTGCTACTTGCTACCTACTTCCTCCTAAGATTACTTGTAGCATCATGTACACGCGTAGCTACGTGGGTAAACAAGACGTGAGAAAGTAGAAGTGGAATGGAATTGTCAAATAATCACTGGGACTACTTAGCTTCAGGCGTGCGTCTAGCCACTACCACGGCCAGGCGGTCAGAATCAGATAGGTGGGCAGCTTCGCGTGGGCACATAGAGAGGCTTCATGGCAGAGCGATCTAACGGCGCCGGACGTGGCTGATGAAACCAACAAATCATCCGACTGATTTTAAACATTTTCCCATTTTTTTATATTATTTGCTCTACACAAACATGAAAGACGGACTAGTAGTGCACGCAATGATACTATCTATGCTCTCATTATGGGCAGCCTTATTCTGATTTCCAACCTGCAATTTGCTTCATTGCAGTGCACGGAATTTAAGCCAGGCAAATTAGTAATCCATCGAGTGGCACCGAGACATCTTGCCACGTCAGGTCTCTGCCGCATGACTGTAGCACAGACAACTACACCTCCAGCTGGACCAAGAGCAATGGCGAGCTTGCTCGTGGCTTGCAGCTGAGTAGAGCCGGCCCATTGGACTGTGTAATGTGTTGTCCAATCTCTGCAATGACCAATGAAGTTGAAAGTTATCCCGAGACCTATCATTCCCAAATGATTTTCGAAAAAGTACTGGGCTCTCATTTTGGCACCTTCTATTAGCTTCGGTTCACCGATCCGTCCTCCAAAGTGACATTTTGCGATGCATAGGCCATTTTATAGCCAATTAATCCGGCCACCTCTATACGGACAGGGTTGGGGCCGATCTTCACCATGGAAATTTAGACCTATGAAGTTCTCAAGTACTAGTTGCTCTAAATTTTCAACCTAGGTTGGACAGACCCATGTGGTTAACTTTTACTAGTACCCACTAAAAGTTCTAAAAAATTGTCAGCCAATAATAAATTGTTTTGTTAAAGTTTCAAATCAGCTATATGCACTATGTTATTAATTAAACTAAATAACTGTTTTCTCCTCTTTTTTTCCTTGGTGGGTAGGGCAAACTCTCCCCTCCAGGCTTCACCGGCGAGCCCATGGATTCGACTCCCGTCTGCCTGTGGCTCTGGCGGACAGTGCCATGAAGGGAATCTCGGTGCCTTCGCTTCGGCTATTAGTTTTGGTTAGGGTCTCATTAGTACTCGCAGGTGCGGCGCTCTGGTGGATGGCAATGCTTCTTCTTCTAGTTTGTATTTCGGGCTCTGGCATATATTTTTTCCGTCTCATTGGGGTGGTGATATAAGAGTTTGTCATCATACATGTGCGATGGCAAGATTTGGCATTAGTTGATTCAGATCTATTAAAGGGAGCAACAACAACGACTACATACGACTCCAGTGAACTGCTCCTTAGGGGTATGTGCACGAAGACTTCCCGGCTATCATCGATAAGGTCAAGCCAGATCTGGTAAGGAAGCGGCGACAACGGTGCGTTGGTGGATAGTTTTGGCGGCGGTAGTGGTCGTTCAATGGTCTAGAAATCTCCATGTATTTTTTACTATATTTGAGGTGCTTTGTACTTCTGATAAACTTTTATAATAGGCATGAATCTTTTTTGGATTTTGAAAATAAACCACTAGTTGTTTCATCGATTAGTGCTTGAAGCTATGTCCCATTTGTCTAAAGGAGAACGAACAATCGCTTTTCATGTCATGTTTGTACTCTCTCTAGAAACAATAAAGTCCATCTTATTCTTACCATGATTACGAAGTATAGTAATAGAACGATCATCTTCTTTGCACTCGTCATGTTTAACATTCCTTTACCAGTATTTTTGAGGCATCCTGCATAATGTAATAATTGAAACGCTGATCCCACTAACTTATTGATCTGCTTTGCATTTTTCTAATTAACATCGTTGCTTTGCTTTGTCCCCGCATGCAGCGAGCGACTGGTGTCTACAACAAAGAGCAGACGAGGAAAGAGAAGCATGTACTTGTACAGTGGAAGCCTGAGCTGCAAGTTCTTATCATCAGGCCCTTCACGTTTGTTTCCTTTGTATTTGTTGACTTGTCTCCTCTGGGGTGGCATTCACGAATCTTTCCTTCTTTGATGTTGGCTAGTGCAAATTCCAAGTGGCAGCCAAGCAAAAAAAAACTGGAGCTTGAATTTCGTAGAATCAAATTCAAGTGCAACTCCTTGAGTCGAGACTAGCCGTTCAAAGGTTTTCAGAAAGATCATGTACAAAGGCATATGTGTTTGCAATCCCAAGACCTACCATTCCCAAGTGATCCTACAATATCTATATCGGTTTCTTCTTAACACCATGTATTTGCTTTGGCTCACAGGTAACCGAGCGATGCATAGGCCATTTTATAGACACTGGATCAAGCATCTCCCCTCTATGGAGGTGGTTGGCATCAATCAAGAATGGTCAAGTACAGAGCTATAATTTTCCTTTTTCTTCTACTGTCTACTGTAAAGTTGACATTGTTTTGCATTCTAACATGCATTGTCAGATCTGGCTGACATAACTACAACCATGAGAAGACTCGGAGATTGATCGAGATGGTACTAATTAACTAAGAGGGCCTACCTGTTTCAATGTGATACAGCCATTGTTTTTCTTTTTTTGAGCATCAGTACCCATGCAAACACTCATATACATGCGCATACACTCACCCCTATGAACGCACACACGCACATCTTACCCCTATGAGCACCTCCAAGAGACTGATCCGGCATATTATGTTGAGATTTACGAAGTCACCGTAGGCGCCTCGTCGTCGACGGTAACGTCTCCTCCCACTGAAAGCGCATCGCCGGAAATCCTGAAATAAATCCAGGAATAATGCGAGCACCAGGATTTGAACCCTGTTGAGTTGGGGATACCACTGTCCACCTAACCATCTCAGCCACTGGTTGGTTCGCTGATACAGCCATTGTTAATCCCAGACTTAGCAGACTTATCTAGCTACGATTTAGAAGACTTTGGAAACGATCGAGGTCCTTACTAACAAACTCATTGATTTGATTACCTATCGAAGCTTCATCCCCAGCGGAGTCGCCAAAAAGTGTGTTCGCACACGAACACGTCACCGTGTACCCTCGACGCCGGGGGTGATGCACCGCAGCTCACGTCGAAGGAGACCCGTCCGGAAGCACGGTATGCAAGCAATCCGGCGGACACTTTTGAGGACCCGAAACCCCACACGTCTGGGAGGGAGCCCGTCAGGGCACGCGGCGGCTATGGGCTGCCCTAGATCGACCTGATCGCCCCTAGGGCCTCGAGGTTCGCCGCCCTGCAATGAAGAAGAACGAACGAAGAACGAGGAAGAAGATACAAGGGTAGGGGATAGATGAACACGAAAAAGTAGTAGATGTGTTTGTTCGATTGTGTGTTGTTCAATCGGCCGTCACCTCTTGTCTATATATGAGGCGGGTGGACTTCCCGTACAAGAAAAGGACTTTCCTAGATGTCCAAATCATCAAAACCTAATAAAACACAGACTATTCACGACCTCCGGCCCGGACTCAAGGCCCGGATGATCCGGCCTAGCCCAGTTTTGTGACAGCAGCTCACTAATCGGGCAGTAACTTTTGCATACGAACTCGGATTAAGATGATTTTTATAACAAAATCAACCGCCTCAACGAGACGCACAACTTTTCTGTTGAACAATTTTTGATTTGAGGCCATATTGAGAGTGTTTCGGGCCGTTTTCTAAAGTCTGTAGCAGAAAAAGTTGTCCGGACGTCCGGACTTCTACCCGGATTGTCCGGCCTCCACCCGGATCATCCGGGACTGGACCCAGATTATCCGGCTTCATCGCAAACCTTCTGTTGTCGTTGGTGCTTCAATTTCCCGGATGATCCGGACCCCGGCCCGGATGATCCGGCCAAACATGGTTGCAGCGCATGGTTTTGCCTGTAACTTTTTCATACGAGCCTGGATGGGGACGATTTTTATATCAAAATCGTCCGTTTCGACGAGACGAAGAACTTTGCTGTTGAAGACTTTTTCATTTGAGGCCATCTTAATTAGGTTCCATGCCATTTTCTAATCTGATGTGAACACAGGTATCTCCGAAATTGGCCTATCTTTTGCACTTGAGCTCCGTTTTGGTCCATTTTCATATTTATTTCGATCATCTTGACGAGGGTCATCAAATGATGACATGAACTCATAATTTTAACCTCATCCCATTATAGGCTCAAGTCACTCTTTGCGATCATGCCATTTTTGAGTGTCAACAACGCGGCTGATGAAACCAACAAATCATCCGACTGATTTTAAACATTTTCCATTTTTATAATATTATTTGTGTGTTGTACACAAACATGAAACATGGACTAGTAGTGCACGCAATGATACTAGCTATGCTCTCATTATGGAAAGCCTTATTCTGATTTCCAACCTGCAATTTGTTTCATGGCAGTGCACACAATTTAAGCCAAGCAAATTAATCCATGGAGTGGCATCGAGACAGCTTGCAGCGTCAGGTCTCTGCCGCATGACTGTAGCACAGACAACTACGCTTCGCGTTGGACGAAGAGCAATGGCGAGCTTGCTCATGGCTTGCAGCTGAGTAGAGCCGGCCCATTGGACTGTGTAATGTGTTGTCCAATCTCTGCAGTGACCAAGGAATTTGAAAGTGACGTGTGTTCACTATCCCGAGACCTATCATTCCCAAATGATTTTCGAAAAAGTACTGGGCTCTCATTTTGGCACCTTCTATTAGCTTTGGTTCCTACATGATAGCACCGACCCGCCCTCCAAAGTGACATTTTGTGATGCATAGGCCATTTTATAGCCAATTGATCCAGCCACCTCTATACGGACAGGGTTGGGGCCGATCTTCACCATGGTAAAATTTAGACCTATGAAGTTCTCAAGTACTATTTGCTCTAAATATTTAACCTAGGTAGGACAGACCCATGTGGTTAACTTTTACTAGTACCCACTAAAAGTTCTAAAAAATTGTCAGCCAATAATAATTTGTTTTGTTAAAGTTTCAAATCAGCTATATGCACTATGTTATTAATTAAACTAAATAACTGTTTTCTCCCTTTTTTTTTCACGGCGGCTAGGGCAAACTCTCCCCTCCAGGCTTCACCGGCGAGCCAGTGGATTCAACTCCCGTCTGCCTGCGGCTCTGGCGGCCAATGCCATGAATTGAATGTCGGTGCCTTCGCTTCCGCTATTAGTTTTGGTTAGGGCATCTTCAATGGAGGGGCGCTTATTTGGGCGCTTAGAAAAAGAAAAAAATTAACTAAGGAAGTGGCGCCCATGTAGGAGTCCGCTCCTCCAACGCAGGAACAGTTGTTTGAGCGCTAACAGAGTTAATTTTCTACCGAAAGAATATCTATAAGGCCTGCCGCTCGGGAAGAAAAAGAATGAGGCGTCCGGCGCCTGGCCAGGCATCGACGCCAACCAAAAGCCTGGGATCAGACGGGATTTGACCAAAACAACAAGGAATTAATCCCTGGCGCCTGGGTTAAGCGCCCCCATTGTAGATGCCCTTAGGGTCTCATTAGTACTCGCAGGTGCGGCGCTCTGGTGGATGGCAATGCTTCTTCTTCGAGTTTGTATTCCGGACTTTGGCATATATTTTTTCCGTCTCATTGGGGTGGCGATGTTAGAGTTTCTCATCATACGTGTGCGATGGCAATATTTGGCATTAGTTGATTCAGATCTATTAAAGGGTGCAACAGCAACGACTACGTACGACTCCAGTGAACTGCTCCTTAGGGGTATGTGCACGAAGACTCCCTGGCTATTATCGATAAGGTCAAGCCGGATCTAGTAAGGGAGCGGCGACAACGATGCGTTGGTGGCTAGTTTTGGCGGCAGTAGTGGTCGTTCAATGGTCTAGAAATCTCCATGTATTCTTTTTACTATATTTGAGGTGCTTTGTACTTCTAATAAACTTTTATAATAGGCCTGAATCTTTTTTGGATTTTGAAAATAAACCACTATTTGTTTCATCGATTAGTGCTTGAAGCTATGTCCCATTTGTTTAAAGGAGAATTAACAATCGCTTTTCATGTCATGTTTGTACTCGCTCTAGAAACAATAAAGTTCATCTTACCATGATTACAAAGTATAGTAATCGAATGATCATTAACTTTGCACTCGTCATGTTTAATATTCCTTTACGAGTATTTTTCAGGCATCTTACATAATGTAATAATTGAAACGATGATCCCACTAACTTATTGCTACACATGTAGCCTCTCGCTTACCCGAAAAAAAGTAGCCTCTCACCCGAGCAGGTTCAGCGAAGAAGTTGCTACTCTTTCCATGTCACCTTTAATTTCCGTGAGAAGTTTGATCAGGTTTCCTAATTCCACCACCGGAGGCATGTGGAACCACTTCTCTTAGTGTTTTACAACTTAACATATGCCATGCAGTCTGTTTGGATGGTTACAAGGACAGTGGTATCCCCGGCCCACTAGGATTCAAGTCCTGGTGCTCGCGTTATTCCTGGGTTTATTTCAGGGTTTTCGGCGATACGCTTTTAGTGGGAGAAGACATTCCCGTCGACGACGGGCACCTACGGTGACTTCGTAAATCTCAAAATGATATGCCGGCTCAGTCTTTTGAAGATGCTCACAGGGATAGGGTGTGCGGATGTGCGTTCATTGGAGTGAGTGTATGCGCGTCTGTACCGTGTTAAAAAAAACATACGCCATGCAGTCTGTTTGGCCTCACAAGTTCACATTCGATCGTGCTCGCCTTGCTCCTCGAATTCCAGACACCAATTGGCAATATACTACACCACTTGTCATGCATGGTTTTGGACTTGGATTTGCTGCTTCAGTGGTGTTCTACATAAGCATTTGACAAATGGCTAATATATAGATGCATTTCTTACGTTCATTCTGCTTTGCATTTTATTAATTAATGTCGTTGCTTTGCTTTGTCCCCGCATGCAGCGAGCGACCGGTGTCTACAACAAAGAGCAGACGAGGAAAGAGAAGCCCGATCTACACGCACAATCGGTGCAATGACGACTACAGCGACGCATCTGTCCTTTCCCATCTACACGCACAACAGAGCGAGTGCGTGTACAGTGGAAGTCTGGGCTGCAAGTTCTTATCATTAGGCCCTTCACGTTTGTTTCCTTTGTATTTGTTGAGTTCTCTCCTTTGGGGTGGCATGCATGAATCTTTCCTTCTTTGACGTTGGCTCGTGCCAATTCCAAGTGGCAGCCAAGCAAAAAAACTGGAGCTTGAATTTCGTAGAATCAAATTCAAGTGCAACTCCTTGAGTCGAGACTAGCCGTACAAAGGCATATGTGTTTGCAATCCCAAGACCTACCATTCCCAAGTGATCCTACAATATCTTTATTGGTTTCTTCTTACACCATGTATTTGCTTTGGCACACAGGTAACCGAGCGATGCATAGGCCATTTTATAGACACTGGATCAAGCATCTCCCCTCTAAGGAGGTAGTTGGCATCAGTCAAGAATGGTCAAGTACAGAGCTATAATGTTTTCTTTTTATTTACTGTCTACTCCAAAGCCTACACCCATCACTTCAGTTTGAGCAGTGAGCTCCATTTGCCCCATTGAAGCAGCTTTTTATGGAGAGCTTGGCACGGAGGGCCATGTGCTTAACTTTTAGTTACCCACTAAAGAACCAGAAAATAGTTAGGCACTGATGACGCGTTTATCTCAAGTTCACAACTTCACTGTATGCACTCTATTAACTACCGGGGCTCCAGAAAACATAAGTTCGCGTAATAACTCATTTTTGGATGTTCCAATTTTTTTGATGAAAAAGGGTTTTCCCCGCTTTATATATAAAGCAAGCATCACCACAACATTGGAGATGAAGATATAAACGCACTCCACCACTACACTCAACAACACACCCAAGGCGAGATACAAAGGTGCTGGGCACCGAAACACCAACCCAACGACGACCAAGCAACCTAATGATAAGCAAAGAAGAACCGCTTGGGCCGACGAAGATCAGCACCAAGATGAGCAATTCACCGAGGAGCGCTGAGACGGACACAGCCGGAGCGAGGACTCCAAGACGATGCCTTCATGAAGGATACGGCCACAGGTAGCCACCACCGTGTGATCTCGAAGATCAAATTTTCACCCGGAGTGGCACGAAAGGAGTGGGAGCACCACGACAGAGCCTGGAAGAAGGAGAAATCCACGGCCCCCGCCTCTATTGGCCAGTACAGGGACTGGGCAAGTGGTGTACCCCCATGTTCCTACCCCTCCGTCGCATCCCCGCTCCGCCAACCACCCGTAGCCATGCCGCCCAAGCGACCATGTCTGCCCACCCGCACCAGAGCCGCACCGTCAGCCCACGACCAACGCGCCTCCCACCGCCAGAACGGCCGCTCCACACCTAAACTGCCCCAAGAACCACCAAAGGCCACGACTTTGAGTAGATCCGCACCCCCACCACTACCAGGACCGCCGGCAAACCACCCCGCCTCGAGCAATGCCGGAACCGAGAATAGAGCAGCCAGGATGGGGAATGGGGGAGAGGGTGGAGCCGCCCACGACAACGACCAGCGACAACCTGTGCCGGTGATGAGCAGCTCGACCATGGAGCCCCCGTCCCTCCAACCAGCCTCCCCCCTAGAAACCCATGTTTCGCCCCACCGTGGCCGCTGGTCGGGGCCAGCGCGAGACCACTGGCGGTAGCCCGTCTCGAGAGGGGGGGAGCAAAGCCATCGCCGCCGCCATGGATGGCCACCTAGGGGGTCTCCCGGGCCGTGTGTCGTCGACCAGCCGCAAGGGCCCTATCGGCCAACGGCGAACGCAACCACCAGCTGTCGCGCCGCCACCCCGCCCACGAGCCATGGCAAGGAGGCCGACCGTGACCCAGGCCACCCACGACCCGCGGCGCCAGAGGCAGATCTGTGTTGGCAACTCTGAATGTAATGAAGCATTCTCACATCAAGCTAACATCAACGAAGTTGACATTGTTTTGCGTGCTAACATGCATTGTCAGATCTGGCTGACATAACTACAGATATGAGAAGACTTGGGGATTGATCGAGATCGTATTAATTAACTGAGACAGCCTGCCGGTCTCGATGTAATACAGATTTGTTAATCCAGACTTGGCTAGACTTAGGCTCTGTTTGGTTCGGCTGTGGATTTCTAAAAGCAGCTGTGAAAAGTCTGCCGTGGAAAAACAGCTGCGGAAAATCTGATGTGAAAAAGATATAGGTCATTTGGCAAACCAGCTGATACAGCTTTTTCAGATTTTGGCCCGCAGCGGAATCAGATTTTGAAAAGCACGTCCTGGGCTGCTTCCGCTTTTGGTTCAGATTTTGGCAGCGGATTTCTGGAATCGGATTCTGCTGGGTTCTCCCTTTGGTTCAGATTCTGCTGCGCGGTAGCGGAATCCGTCGATAAAAGCTAAACCAAACAGGGCCTTAGCTAACTACGATTGAGAAGACTTTGGAAACGATCGAGGTCCTTACTAAGAAATTCATTGATTTGATTACCGTCGAAAGAACCTGTGTTCACCTTTACCCAAGCATGTGGCTAACCACTAGTACGTGTCATCACAAGAAGTTTGTAAACTATAGTCTAGCAGCAAAATTAAGGGAGAACACACAATTAGCAGGGATTGAAATGTCATGGCTAACAAGTGAAAGATCATAAACAAACCAGAGAGTTAAATCAGGCAAGATATTATTGAAAATAGTAACCAATTTTCAAATAAGCTAAATCATGGGCTTTACAAATGAAAGACAACTAAATTGAAATAACCTATAGCCTTATCCATGGGTGGGCCAAAGGCCATTCAAGTACCACTATCCAGCCATTTACAGCATAGCTCACCATCCACATGACTCGGTGCCGAGTGTAATGAGTTCCGACCCGTTGTATTAAGGCAGGTTTTGATGGATGAAAAACTTTAAGAATGGCTAGATCTTATAGCTATCATAACCAATGTCAATTTATGAGAGGGGGGGGGGGGG
>LR738712.1:873255297-873285332 GCA_902687465.1 Secale cereale | reverse complement strand
GTTCAACTACCTCCTAGACATAATAAAACATCTATGCATGTCAGGTTGGTCGGCATAACTATCATAAGCACTAAAACAAATAGTTATAAATTAAAGATAATATACCACATCCGAATCGTAGACCGGACGAGGGCCCACGTGGGCGGATATCAAAACCATCGCACTATATAATAACAAGCAATAATAAACGTAAGAAAATTAGACAAACATCTATCTAAAGCAATAATAAAAGTAAGAAAAGCATGGACATAACAAGAGGCTCACCACGGTGGTGCCGGTGACGAGATCGGCGGGGGCGATCGACGGCGGCGAAGACGGGGACGGGACGTGACGGACCGCTAAACCTAGACAAATCTCGGAGAAAATAGAGCTTCGAGAGGAGAAAAGCTTAACTAGTGTGGCTCGGGCATTCCACCGAACACGTTGTGTGCATAGGAGGTGAGCTAGAGCACCATTAACCCCTCTCCTCCTCGGCCAGAAAAAAAAACAGAGCAGTGAGCTCTGCTCTTGAGTGAGGGGTTATATATAGGCACCTCATTGGTCCCGGTTGGTGCTATGAACCGGGGCTAAAGGGTTGCCTTTGGTCCCGGTTCATATCACTAACCGGGACCAATGGTGGTGGGAGCCATTGGTCCCGGTTTGTCGCTCCAACCGGGACCAAAAGGTCTAAACGAACCGGGACCAATGGCCCACGTGGCCCGGCCGGCCCCCTGGGCTAACGAACCGGGTCCAGTACCCCCATTGGTCCCGGTTCTAGATTGAACCGGGACTAATGGGCTGGACCAATGCCCTGTTTTCTACTAGTGATAGTGTCAAAAACGTTCTTATATTATGGAACAGAGGGAGTATATGGGTCTTACATTCGATTTGCAACCCGCACAACACTTAGCCATTGAGCCCACACTTCAGTCGAGCTTCTCCCTGCTTTATCCTTCCCTAGCTACGTGCTTGCTCTACCCCTAGATCTCTCTAGATCACCTTCTGATCAAGCTGCATGGCCAAGCTCGCAAGCGCCATCAGATCTCGCCGCCGTTATGCTGCTGTATTCGCCAGAAATGGCCGCCAGTTAGCCAGGCCTGCCTGCCTGCCCATAGGAGACGAGGAGCACAGCACCTTACATATGTATTCGCCGGATTTCCTGCCTAGCTTGTGTGATCCTTGCTAGTTTATTCAAGAGGAAATCTAGGACGGAAAGGAGCCAGAGAGATAATGAGTCTAACGGAAGAAAGGAGATTAATTGTGGGACCATGCATTAATTCGAGAAAGAAAGCACATGCATTCGTCGTGTGTCATCCGTCCACGGTCCTACTTACTGTTCGAATTTGACTGGCTGTCGGGCAGTCTGGCTGACCTTGAACAAGGCTTGTAAAGGAAACCACATGTGCTGTCTCCATTCTAATGCCAAGTTGTGCATCAAATGACTAAAATTCTATTTATATTTCAGTTAGTAAAATTAGTTCCATCTTCATGTAAAAATGCTACATCACCAAATCCAATTAGCATCAATCGGTTATTTTTTAGTAATATAGATAGGAAAAACGGACAACAACCCAGTTTTCTCCTTTAATGCAGATACAATTCATACTTTCCTTGCAGCAATTTAATTTAATGTTTAATTACATCAGCTCACTGTCACGCGCCCACCAATTCGTCAAAGAGTGGGAGCTTAAGTGCATGGTGGTGGCCAGCTTCGCCCTGCAAGTCTTCCTCCTCTTCTTCTCGGGCTTCCGCAACCGCTGCTCTTGGTGAGTACTCAGCGTGCTGCTGTGGCTCGCCTACCTATCGGCCAACTCCCTCGCCGTCTACATCCTCGGCCGCCTCACCCTCCACGGCGGCAGCGGCAACAACCACATGGCCCTCTTCTGGGCGCCATTCCTGCTGCTCCATCTCGGCGGGCAAGAGACCATGACAGCCTTCTCCATGGAGGACAACGCGCTGTGGAAGCACCACCTACTCAGCCTTGTCACCCAGGTGCCCATGGCTACCTACGCCATCAGCAAGCAGCTCAGCGCCAGCGGAGACAACGATGACCAGTGGCTCGTGGCGCCCATGGTGCTCGTGTTCGTTGCCGGGACGGGGAAGTACGCCGAAAGGATCTGGGCACTCGGTGGCGCCGGGAACAAGCCGCTCTACCTCAAAACTGATTTCGCGTGTGTCCAACGATGCTGTCTGGGACACGCAGGGGTTCTACGGTCAGCTGTGCTTTGTGATCTCCAAGAAGCAGGAGAGGAATTTCGAGGTCATCCTGGATGTGGCAGCCCAGGTCTTCAAACCGAGCCTCCACTTTCTCATGGACATGACCCCTTCAATCTCTCTGCTTCCTGACGATACCAAGGACATCAAGCAGGCAGTAGAGGTGTTCCAATCTTCAGAGGACAGAGTCCACATGGCGTACAAGCTGGCTGAGATCAACCTCTCCTTGATCTATGACTACCAGGCAGTGCGCCATTAGAATGTCCATCTGTGCGTCATTAGTATGCCTCCCAGGGGGGCATATGTACCCATGTGCTTTGGCATACTAATGGCGCACTGATGGGTGATGCGTCATTAGTATCATCTGTACAGTGCGTCATTAGTATCTTGAGTGGTGCGCCACTAGTATGAATATTAGGTGTTGAGTATAAGGATTATTAGGAAGTATAGGATAGACTAGGATTTGGTCCTGCCCTGTCTTGTACTCCAAGTTGGTCTTTGTACTCCTATATATATGCCCACGAGGCTCAAGCAATACAACAACTATTCCACCAAACCTCTCTCTCCCTTCTAACATGGTATCTATCGCAAGTCGATCCTAAACCCTAGCCGCCACCGCTTCCGCACCCGCGCGCCGCCCCCGGGGCGGTCGGCCTCCATGACCGCCTCCGGGGGCCGCGCCGCCCGTACCTAGGGTTCGTCCGCCGGCCGTGTTGGCCGGCTGCCCTAAAGAGTCTTTTTCCCGAGCCATTGCTCCGGGTTTTTTTTTTCGCTCTCTCGCTGGTCGTTTTGATCGGCGTCTTTCTTTTTGGTTTTCCGATCTAATCTTGATCGGTTTGCGTCGCCCGCCGCCGCCGTCGACCCCGTGCGTCTCTACTCCGACCCTGGCGCGACCTGGTAGCCTCTCCTCCGACCCGACGGCCACGCGCGCCGAGGCGGCTCGTTTGGGCCAGCCGTCGTCCGCGCGCTGGTCCGCCCGTCGCCCTGCGCCGGCCGTCACCGCCCTGCTCCGATCAGTACACCTGCATCACCGACCCGGCGGCCTCGCGCCATGCGACGGCCAATCATAGCCGTTGCTCGCGCGCCGGCCCGCCCATCGATCCACGTCACCCGTCTCCGCCGCGTCTGCACGGCGGCTCGACGGTCTACCTCGCCGGCATCGTCCTCGGCTGCATCAGGCTCGTCGGCTGCCTCAACCCGGGCGCCGCTGCTCCGTTGGTCGCTTGGGCCTCGCTGCCCAGGCGCCGGCGCTGCTTTGGCAGCCCGGGTGCCCGCGCTGACGTCCCACGCCGTCCGCCGTCGTCGGCCTCATCCAGGACTCCGCCGCCACCACGCCTCCATCAAGCGGCGTCCCCGACCTCGCGCGCGATCGGCTTGATCACCCGCTCGCCGCCGCGATCCACCTCATCTACGACGCGCGATCGACCTGGCCCGTCGGTCACGCGCGCCTCCGCAGGTCCCGTGAAGATCGTCTCCGAGTTCAGCGCGCCTCTTCACCGATCGAGCATCGGGCTGCCGCTGCGTCGCCCCGTCGGGCCGCAGCGCCGCCGCCCCCGTGGTTCTCCTCGCGGCTGTATCGACTCGTGCTTCGCCGCTGCGTCGCCCCTTCGGGCCGTAGTGCTGCGATACGCGGTCCCCGCCGCCGCCCCGAGGCCGTCCCCGCTGTTGCACCGACTCGCGAACCGCCGTTGCGTCGCCCCTTCGGGCCGCAGCGTCGCGGCCCGCGGTCCCCGCCGCCGCCCCGAGGTCTTCCCGCCGTCGCCCTGACCCGCTTGCCACCGCTGCGTCGCCCCTTCGGGCCGTAGCGCCGCGGCCCGCGGTCCACTCTGCCATCACCGCGCGTCGACTTCTCGTGGTATGCGCCGCGCCATCTCCCTTGGCGCGGGAATGTCACCGTCCGCGCCGGTCTTCGTCACGCTGTCAGGATTCTTCGCCTACTTCGAGCACCGCCGCCGCACTACTAACCTAGCCGCCGACGCCGCCGTCAGGCCGCCGCCGCCGCCGTCAGGCCGCCGCCGCTGCTCTTCTTTGGCCGCCGCCGCCGCTACCTTCGTAGCCGCCGCCGCCGCCCGTCCACCCCCTTCGTCTTCGTCCAAGCACCAGCCCGTCACCAGCGTCGCCGTCATCTACCCTGACCACTTCGTCTACTCCGACCACTGTTGGTGACGTCGGCCCTGCGCCGATGGACGCCGCAATCGTCGTCGAGTTCTTCTCTGCTGGCCCCTCCGACTTCTCCGACATGGCGTACAGCTCGTGCAGGTCCCTCGTCTAAGCATGCCCGGTACTGGCAACACCGATGCGTGCCTTCATCCACGACGTGTCCCCGGGCCTGGCAAACCTGGTCGGTGCTTCGTCAACTTCGTCTTCGTCCGTCTACGCGTGCCCGGTGCTGGCAATACCGGTGCGTGCCTTCATCTACGATGTGTCCCCGGGCTTGGCAAACCCGCCGCGACGCGTCGTCAACAACATCTTCTTCCCGGCGCACCACTACTTCGACACCACAGCGCCCATGCTAACTTGGCGCCCCTTTGCGCCCGTGGCTCCACGGCGACTTCCTCGACACCGGCTACCCCGACTCGACATCGACCACGGCATTCTTCGCACGGCTACCTCGACCACGGCTCCACCACCCTACGCTCTCGGCTACATCGACAAACGGCACAAAGGGCTACCGCCTGCTTGAGCAACCTCGTCGGTTTCCACTCCAGCCACGACTCCGCGATGCGTCGACCGTTCCGACTGTGGGGGTTGTCCGTCGGCTTGTCTTCGGATTCTTCTCCAGTCTCATCGTCTGCGTCGCTACCGTTGTGACTGCGGGGGGATGTTGAGTATAAGGATTATTAGGAAGTATAGGATAGACTAGGATTTGGTCCTGCCCTGTCTTGTACTCCAAGTTGGTCTTTGTACTCCTATATATATGCCCACGAGGCTCAAGCAATACAACAACTATTCCACCAAACCTCTCTCTCCCTTCTAACATTAGGGATTTTTTTTTCTTTTCTGATATTTTCGCGGGATACAAAATATATTATTAGACAGAATTTAGACAACAACAGATTCATCGAATACAATAGAAGGTTAGCCTCCGAATACAATTCATCATATTAGTCTCCGAATACAATTCATCATATTAGTCTCCGAATTCAAAAGACCAAACAAGGATAGAACATTATATTACATGTCTCGAGACCGCGAGTAGCGAGTTTGTCTTCACATTAAAAGTCGATATCGATCATCTAAACTACCATCACATAGAAGGGAGCTGCGGACGATCGTACCCCCGATGGAGTTATCCACAAAGCCCTTGCCCTCTGGCACCTTGGCCGCGAAAACCGGGTATGCCACATCCTTCTCTCTGAGACGCCGCTTCTCCAAAGAAAGAACACTGTCATGCAGACTCCGCATAGCATCGGTTGCAGCATTGAGCATATTAGTCGGTAGCATCGCCCTACCCGCCACATGCACCCTCCTCATTATATCCTTAGGTGAAGGTGGCTCGTCCTGAGCACGGATCGTACTCGGTGCCGGCTGGCTCGCACCCTTGTTACTCTTTCTTTTCCGTGCCTTCTTCTTCTCCTGTAATGGGACCGAGTTCTGCTCACAGACCGCCTTCTTGAGTGTGTTGGGGCTGATAATATTTCACACCTCGGCTATCTGAGGCTCTGTGAAGTCGGCAGCTGGAGGCATCTCCTGAGAACTGAACGCCAGACGACGCCTGTTGCAACTTGGTTTCTCTGCGGTACCAGCTAGATCGCGATCGTCTTTTGTAGGGTTGGGTTCTTGAGAAGGAGGCCCCATGAATTCTCCATCGTACCCATGATCGGCAAAGTACTTTTCGAGGACCGGCTGCGGTCGTCCCCGAGACAGAGTCTTCGGTTGGTGATCCCGTGACAAAACGGGCCTAGACTTGGTCTGTCATCTCACAATGACATGCACTAACACGAAGAAGTAGTTATTCTCTGTGGCCTACCCCCTCTAGGTGCCGAACAACGCCCTAGACCGCCGGGGCCACCAGAGGGGTGCCGGTCTCCAGAACCGGATGAGGCCCATCCAAAGAAGAAAACACAAGACGGTAATTATGATGTGCTAAGGTTGTTTTCCAAGCATGGAAGAAAACAACAACAAAAGTATAATACATATTATCGAGAATGCACAAGAAGGAAAGAGATCTAGGTTAGATGCTTTACCGAGAGATCCTCTCGGAAAAGATGGCCATTACCGAGAGTATTATCCTGCATACACCTAAGGGGTCAATTACAGGCATCTACCATTTGTTTTCCATGCTTCCGAGAACCAAAATTACCATCACAGTTGCCCCATAAACAAGCATGTTTGTGCTTCATCCTACATACAACTCACATAAAAAACTTCTCATTTTCACATGCTACCAACACGTTCGGCTCAGGCTTCAATGTACACAACTATATGCTTCACTGCTCTAACCACAAGCATATGTCTATTGCAGGACACTTACGACCATCGCGCGCTAACCACAACCATTGCCGGCGGTTCCGTTTCCCCGTGGTCGTGCGCGTGCACGTGTGTGTGGATATTTTCCAAAAAAGGCCCCTAGTATAAGAGGAGGGGAACGGGCACCGGCCGCATCGCCCACCCCATTTCCCCCAAATCGCCTCCCTCTCCCTCCTCTCTCCTCTGCCTCGTCGTCTCCCTCATCGGCCACCCCACCTGCTCGCTCACCACCACCGCCTCCCTCTCTCCTCCTGCTTGCTTCTGGCTCGGATGGAGCAAGGCCATGGCGAAGCTGCCATCACAGAAGGAGATCTCGA
This sequence comes from Secale cereale, assembly GCA_902687465.1. Classification (NCBI taxonomy): domain Eukaryota; kingdom Viridiplantae; phylum Streptophyta; class Magnoliopsida; order Poales; family Poaceae; genus Secale; species Secale cereale. The sequence goes on along the minus strand of LR738712.1, from coordinate 873,278,352 downwards.
CAGGACGGGCGCGGAGACCGTAGCAGATGTCGTGCAGGCCCTCATCGGCGGTGCGGGTGCAGGAGGTGCTGCATCACCACGTCCTGGATCGGTCGCTGCGGCGGCGGGTGTGGAGGAGAATAAGGTGGCCGTGGCGGCCTCCGCCGTGCCGGAGCTTGGCATGACGACGTCGAGCGGCCCATCTCATGGACCTACGGAGGCCGGCGGCGAGCACGTGGACCTGCAGGTAATCCTTGCCAGCAGTCCCCTCCGTTTCTAGTTACCCCATTAAGCAGTAGACTTAGGTGTTAGGTTTTTTTGTTGTTGCTAGTTGCTACATCGATCCCCTTCTCATAATTAATTAGGGTTTTTAGATGTTTGATTGATTGATTGATAGTGAAAGGTTAAGTTTGGTGTGATTGCATCATCCAGTAGATCTACTAGTTAGGGTTTTTTCAGTTAGATGTTTAGTTGGGTTTTTTTTGTATTCGATTCAATTATAACCAATGATATGTGGAATCTATGATTGAATTAATCATCCAGTGGATGTAGCGTGGTTAGAATTTTTTTTGTATTGGATTAATTTATAGGCAGTTATATGTAGAATCTGTGATTGAATCATCCAGTGGATGTAGTGGTTAGGGTTTTCTAGTTAGCTGTTTAGTTAGGTTATTTATATTAGAATCTGGATTGCCGCATGTGCTCAGATTCTGTTATGTGCTGTATATGTTGTTTGATTTGTTGTGCATATTCCCTCAATTAATTGTTGAAATGAACACGGTACGTTTATAACTAGTGCACAATTTCAAAATAGTTAGGAGCTTCACTTCATTATCCATAAACTAAAATAACTAGTGCGCAATTTCAAAATAGTCAGCATGATATAAAATTTTAGTTTGACCAAGCTATCTTTGGATAATTTTAGGTCAAATTACATTTTAGGTTATTAGAAGCACATTGCAGATTGCTTGACCTTTGCATACTGTGTTATATGTAGTTAGTAGTATAATTGAATTAATTACTTATATTGCAGAATGAGGAAGCTGCTGGAAACAAGAGGAAGTTGGACATCGCCGGGTTCAACGACCCGTCTGATTCTGACGACGACGAGGAGGTAACCCCAAGCTGTTTTTTGTCTGTTTATTAATCTGTGTGAGATGTTGTTCGTTGATGATGCCCTATATGAATGGGCTATTATGTTTGTTTGTTCCTTAAATTCCAGTAAATGGAAATTATTTGATGTTTGTTAATTACATTACTCTAAATAGGAAGTATGTATTTATGCAAATCATTTGTATGTGCAGTACAACTCTGGAGATGAGGTGGAAGAGTGGAACCACAAGTCTTTCATTGAGAAAGAAGCCAACAAGATCAGGGAGAAGGGGAAGGCGGCGTACTACAAGTGGGGCAAGTTCAGGTGCCCATACTGCACCACTAAGCCAATTCCCAAGGATGGGATGTATGAGCACCTTATGTCGCATGCACGCGGTTTAAAGACGAGTGGGAGGGACGTGAAGATCAGGGCAGAGCATGCAGCCCTCCTGAAGGCTATGGGTCCCATCTAGTCCCCCTCAGTGAAGCTGGTAGTGGTACTAATCATCAGTATAGTTGATGATGTTTAACTTTTGCGCTAGTATGGTTGTGAACTGTGAAGAATCTGGAAGGTGGGAAGTGTTTGTGAACTGTTAAGTAGTATGGCAGACTCTTTAAGTATGACAGAGACTTAATTAATCTAGTATGTCTCTGAAGTATATCAACTGTCTAGATGCCGGTCAGCTATGCTTTGTTGCAGTGTTTATATTCTGATGCTGCAATGATCACAGTAGGTGCTTCAATGTTGCTTGACTGATGAGACATGCTGCATACAGTGGGCATGTGCTTGGTAATGGTGTGTGCAAAGAACAAGACTTATCTACATAAGATGGATAGTGAAAAACATGGACTTGAGGTTTTCATAAGTTAGCATGATCGAATCTTCCATTACAAATATATTATATAATTTAGAAAATGTTGAAAATCATTTTTTTGTCAATGTACAAGAAGGAAAGAGATCTAGGAATTCGCCATCGTACCCATGATCGACAAAGAATAAAGGGGCAGTTGATCCTACTTAATTAAGTACTAAGATAACCCGGCCCATGCATTAGTCACAAGTAGCCCATATGTCCTATTTTTAGCAAAGTCATGCTAAAATTCACGGAAAATTTCAGCATGACCTTTGCTGAAAATAGGACATATGGAGTACCCGAATTTGCCGGAACGGAAGTTAATCGACATTCCAGCAACACTGTCCATCAACTTTTCACTGAATGAATGTGTATTGTGACGATAAATGGAACAAACGTAGATATTATTATTTTCAGTGCAATGTCCTAAATTTCAAAATGAGGATTATCTACCCGTCCTTAACCTACTAACTTGGTTCTCCAGAGTACTTAACAGTTAAACATAATGTCCAAATTAGACTGCCAAACCACCAAGACTTGAACAAGTATGAGCATCAAATCGAAGTTGCCAAAGTGCATCATGCACGCACGAGCAGTTTTGACATGAACAAGCACAAGAAAATAAAACTATATGCATCATACATGTACTAGCTAATAAAATTGAGATGTAGCACAAATGTACTAGCTAATACTACAAGTTAACATCTACTCCATCGCAGGTGAATGATTAACCACCAGAAAAATTGAGATGGGAGTATTAATTTGTGGAGTATTTATCAGAAAAGTTAACCACCATGGTGACACCTTGTAGGTTCGCACCATGTCACAGGGGCTGGTCCGGAAGGAGCCGAGGAGCTCACCAACGACTTGCAGCTGACGAGGTCGAGGAGGACGCGAGCTGATGCTGGAGAGGTGGTGACGAACCAGCCGCTGCCGGGGCCTGAGATGGGAGTCCATGAAGAACACACTGCAGCGCGGATCTTAGCACTCCACGAGCTCCGATCTGGTCGGCTTCAAACTGGACCATCGGCGATTCGGCGGCACAGCAGGCACGAGCCATCGGAGAGATGGAACATCACCTCCGGTATGCGTACTTGCCCAGTTTGCAGCCGACACAAGCTTGGAGGAGGAGGAGGTGGAGAGAATGAAGTGGGAAAAGTGAGTGTGTAGGTGTGGCTGTCCAAAATATCTAGCTGGTCCCACTTTACTAATGGCGCACCAGTCATCAATGCGCCATTAGTAACCAGTGTTACCAGTGTTATTAATGGCGCATTGATGGCTGGTGCGCCATTTGTAGTTTTGCAAAAAAAAAATAGTACTGACGCACTGAGTTGGAGGTGCGCCATTACTAGTAATGACGCACTGTGCCACCGTGCGCCATTAGTATGTCTGTAAAAAAAAGAAGTTGTTACTCCCTCCGTCCGGAAATACTTGTCATCAAAATGAATAAAATGAGATGTATCTAGATGGATTTTAGTTCTAGATACATCCCTTTTTGTCCATTTTGATGACAAGTATTTTCGGACGGAGGGAGTACTATATCACCAGACATGTGGTGCGCCATTAGTATATACTAATGGCGCACCATGTGTCGTGTCGGTGCGTCATTAGTGGCCATATCATCTATAGCCATTTTCCTAGTAGTGGGGTGAGCACGGGGTCGTCCCTCCTCCCCCACTCACGTCGCGCCCTCTCCTCTTCCGCCCGCCTCGCCTCTCTCCCTCCCTCCAAACCCTAGACCCGCCCGCGCCTCCCTGCCCCGCCACCGTCCAGCTCCAGCCCCACGGCGCCGTCATCTCCTTCACCCAGCCAGCCGCCGCCGCACCGCACGCCCGTGAGCAGGGGCGAGAAGGAGAACCACCGCCCACCCAGGAGCGCGAGGAGAACGAGCCCGACGCGCGCATCGAGCCCGAGATCCTGCGCCTCTCCTCCCGCTTACTCCACCTCCGCGTCTTCCCATGGCTGCACCAACGAGACAGAGGGCGAGTTAGTCTTCCCACGCCACCGGCCACGGATCCAGATGGCGACCCGCCCCCGCCAGTGACCCACACCTGATCCTGATTGGATCTGGGCGGAGCCCCACCCCAAGGAGCAGCCGCAAGGCCTTGCCAAAGCTAGCTGCGGGCCCTATATCAGCTGCTGCAGGAGTGCCCTTCGGCGGTGAGGATGCCTAGGGCGACATGGCGCTGGTGCTTCCCAGCGCAGCCACTTCGCCGACGGCTAGGTGATCCGTTCCCCTGCCTAGAGGTGTTGGCGTTCTCCTTCAGTTCTAGCTTTTCATTTTTCCATTGATTGTGCTGCATGTTCTTATCATTAGGCCCTTGACTTTTGCTTCCTTTATATTTGTTGACTTGTCTCCTTTGGGGTGGCATTCACGAATCTTTCCTTCTTTGATTTTGGCTCGTGCAAATTCCAAGTGGCAGCCAAGCAGAAAAACTGGAGCTTGAATTTCGTAGAATCTAATTCAAGTGCAACTGCTTGAGCCGAGACTAGCCGTTCGAAGGTTTCCAGAAAGACCATGTACAAAGGCATATGTGTTTGCAATCCCAAGACCTTCCAAGACCTACCATTCCAAGTGATCCTACAACATCTACACAAAGTTTTTTTGTAGCTCAGGCTACGTCGTACCCCTTATCTTCTTACACCATGTATTTGCTTTGGCTCACAGGTAACCGAGCGATGCATAGGCCATTTTATAGACACTGGATCAAGCATCTCCCCTCTATGGAGGTGGTTGGCATCAATCAAGAATGGTCAAGTACAGAGCTATAATGTTTTTTTCTTTATTAATGTCTACTCTAAAGCGTAGACCCATCACTTGAGTTTGATCAGTGAGCTCCATTTGCCCCACTGAAGCAGCTTTTTACGGAGAGCTTGGCACGGAGGGCCATGTGCTTAACTTTTAGGTACCCACTAAAGAACCAGAAAATAGTTAGGCGCTCATGATGCGTTTATCTCAAGTTCACAACTTCGCTGTATGCACTCTATTAACTACCGGGGCTCCAGAAAACGTAAGTTGGCGTAATAACTCATTTTTGGAAGTTCCAAATTTTTTGATGAAAAAGGGTTTTCCCCGCATTATATATAAAGCAACCATCACCACAACATTGGAGATGAAGATATAAACGCACTCCACCACCACACTCAACAACACACCCAAGGCGAGATACAAAGGTGCCGGACACCGAAACACCACCCCAACGACGACCAAGCAACCTAATGTTAAGCAAAGAAGAACCACTTGGGCCGACGAAGATCAGCACCAAGATGAGCAATCCACCGAGGAGCGGTGACACGGACACAGCCGAAGCGAGGACTCCAAGACGATGCCTTCATGAAGGATACGACCACAGGTAGCCGCCACCGTCTGATCTCGAAGATAAAATTTTCACCCGGAGTGGCACGAAAGGAGTGGGAGCCCCACGACGGAGCCTGGAAGAAGGAGAACGACATCCACGGCCGCCGCCTCCATTGGCCAGTACAGGGACTGGGCAAGTGGTGTACCCCCATGTTCCTAGCCCTCCGTCGCATCCCCGCTCCGCCAACCACCCGCAGCCATGCCGCCCAAGTGACCATGTCTTCTGTTAGAGTTGTGTCGAATATTGTGTACAAGGTAGGTTACAGTTGGACTCTGAGTTGTATTGTGTTTAGATAGGATATGGAGTCGTGTCCAAGTAGGACACTTGTATCCTAGGCCTCTCTTATATAGCGAGGATAGACACACGATGTAACCTATGCCAACATAATAGCACAGCCGCGCAAGGGGGAGCCGGCGGCATGTGCCGGCGCCCGGGTGGCCGGTGTGCGGTATTGTGACGGTGTCACGGGAAGGAGCGCCCATAGTCAGGCCCCGGGGATGTAGCCATATCGGTGAACCTCGTTAACAAACCTCGGTGTCGTGCTTGTGTGATTGCTTGGTCCTCGGATGATCGACGGTATGCCTCGGATTTATTCTAACAAGTGGTATCATGAGCAAGGTTCGATGAGACAGTGCATCCGTTGATCTAGAGGAAGATTTGATGTTTCGATGGATATCGTGATGAGCACGGTTGTGATTCGATCGGAAGAGGTCAAGCGATAGGCAATCACGGCAACTCGCGGAGCTTGGATCGGACTTGCAAGCAGGCTAGACGTGCGGCGAAAGATCTCGCGTAGGTCGATGGGGCGAGCGTACAGGAAGCAGCGGCGACGCGTTGCGCATGGGCAGGCAGGGAAGTAGGTCGATCGGTAGATTGGCCGCTGGTTGCGGAGCCCCAATGGCGCGTGCGTGGGCAGCAGCAGCTGGCGGAAGCCGCGAGGATGCATGCGGTGAGTCACGGACCAAAGCGGCGAGTCGGTCGGTCGCGTACAGCAGGAAAAAGCAGAGACCGGAGATTTGTTCGAAGAAAAAAGAGGACCGAGTCCTTGTGCAACGCGGACGAAGGCAACCGATCAATCGGCGTAGAGGAATATCCATTGATGTGCATCCATCGGAAGGCTTTGGCAGTAAGTGCAACGCTAGCATTAGAATATTGTGCGAGGGAGCTACGGTCACGTGAAGACCAAGGTAATTCTTGGTTGGTTTTTGCAATTATTATACAGGGGTGTACCTCATGATGTTTTGCTTGTGTACTTGAGGCATCGTGGTGGAGCTCTGTTAATTTTTCACAAGGTCAGCTATACGAAGAATCATGGCACCAACGGGTACCAGGTTTAAGGTGGAGAAGTTCACGGAACTGATGACCTTGGGTTATGGCAGACAAGGATGGAAAATTTGTTGGCACAACAAGGATGCTTGATGCCGTTGCGGGAAGTCATGTCAGCTAAGATGGAAGTATCATGTGATGGATGAAAATTCGCGGAAGATGATTTGGGAGCCTCGAGCGTGTCATACAGTCGAACGAGTTCGGCTGGGTCGGACTAGGCAGTCTGACGGATCGACGCAAGTCGGTTGGTACAGAACATGGTGGTGGGATTGGCGAAGACGACGTAGGAGCGTGATGCTGATGGTGACCGACTTCTGGGGCGTGGAAACACGTGGCGCAAGCCTGAGGGCTTGTGTGACTTCGACAAGACTATGGCGTGGGCTTGATTCAAGGTGGTGTATACTCGGAGCTTGAAGTCGATGAGGCGCAGGGGTGGACTGATCATCTACCATGGAGTCATGTTGAAGCTGGAGCTGGATTGAGGGGCTACAGTATAAGGATCCAGGGAATCGAAGCCTATTCAGCGGACGGGAAAAAGCGAGTGACACGTGATTTGGACTGGAGCCCAGTGGTCTAATGGAAGCGTGAAACTCGTCATCGGTCGGTGATGATCGATGGTACTCTGCAGTGGAGGTTGAGTGGTGTGGGTTTGCGACCCTTGAGACTCGACCGGGACAGCGGAGGCTCGACGCGGTAATAGCGGCGAGGCGTGCGATATGCACGGACATGGAGACGGGCCAGGGCTCTGGTGGTCATACATGTCGTGAGACAACTGCGAATTTGACTCGGGATGATTACAAGCAATGGTGAAATTCCTTCAAGTTTCAGACAGGCGGTCAAGAAAGGAGCGGTGATGTTGAGTTCAGGTAACTCTTATGTGTGACACCCAATATGTGAGTTGTTCACTTTCACGCAGGTCAGCGATCAGTGTGTGATGGCGTTGGACTGATACTCTGGAAGTTTGGAGTGCTAACTAGAGTAATGTGGAACTTAATTTTGCTCGAGTGTTGACTGTGATCAAGAAAAGAAGGGACTACAAGTTGCAGGTGGAGTCATATGGAGTCTTTGGAGTAGCAGCGGTACTCACGGGATAAGCTCAAGTCCAATGTACATGGAAGTTTGACGCACTGATGAATTCAATGTGGTGGAGAATATTCGCCAAGGTGGAGTTTGTTAGAGTTGTGTCGAATATTGTGTACAAGGTAGGTTACAGTTGGACTTTGGGTTGTATTGTGTTTAGATAGGATATGGAGTCGTGTCCAAGTAGGACACTTGTATCCTAGGCCTCTCTTATATAGCGAGGATAGACGCACGATGTAACCTATGCCAACATAATAGTACAGGCGCGCAAGGGGGAGCCGGCGGCATGTGCCGGCGCCCGGGTGGCCGGTGTGCGGTATTGTGACGCTGTCACGGGGAGGAGCGCCCGTAGTCAGGCCCCGGGGATGTAGCCATATCGGTGAACATCGTTAACAAATCTCGGTGTCGTGCTTGTGTGATTGCTTGGTCCTCGGATGATCGACGGTATGCCTCGGATTTATTCTAACACCACCCGCACCAGAGCCGTGCCGTCAGCCCACGACCAACGCGCCTCCCACCGCCAGAGCGGCCGCTCCACACGTAGTCCGCACCGAGAACTACCAAAGGCCGCGACTTTGAGTAGATCCGCACCCCTACCACCACCAGGACCGCCGGCAAACCACCCCGCCTCGAGCAACGCCAGAACCGAGAATAGAGCAACCAGGATGGGGAAGGGGAGAGGGATGGAGCAGCCCACGACCACGACTGGCCACAACCAGTGCCGGTGACGAGCAGCTCGACCATGGAGCCCCCGTCCCTCCAACCAGCCCCTCCCCCCTCGAAACCCTTCGCCAGAGAGGGGCGAGCAAAGCCATCGCCACCGCCAAGGATGGCCACCACAGGGGTCTCCTGTGCCGTGTGTCGCCGACCAGCCGCAAGGGCCCTATCGGCCAGCGGCGAACGCAACCACCAGTTGTCGCCCCGCCACCCCGCCCAGGAGCCATGGCAAGGAGGCCGACCGCGACCCAGGTCGCCCACGACCCGCGACGCCAGAGGCAGATCTGTGCTGGCAACTCTGAATGTAATGAAGAATTCTCACATCAAGCTAACATCAACAAAGTTGACATTGTTTTGCGTGCTAACATGCATTGTCAGAACTGGCTGACATAACTACAGCCCTGAGAAGACTCGGGGATTGATGGAGATCGTACTAATTAACTAAGAGGGCCTACCGGTCTCAATGTGATACAGACATTGTTAATCCCAGACTTAGCAGACTAAGCTAGCTACGATTGAGAAGACTTTGGAAACGATGGAGGTCCTTACTAGGAAACTCATTGACTTGATTACCATCGAAAGAACCTGTGTTCACATTTACCCAAACATGTAGCTAACCACTAGTACGTGTCGTCACAAGAAGTTCGTAAACTATAGTCTAGCAGCTAAATTAAGGGAGAACACGTAATTAGCAGGGATAGAAATGTCATGGCTCTTACAAGTGACAGAGCATAAACAAACCAGAGAGTTAAATCAGGCACGGTATTATTGAAAAGTAGTAAGCAATTTTCAAATCATCTAAATCATGGGCTTTACAACTGATAGACAACTAAATTAAATAACCTATATCCATGGGTGGGCCAAAGGCCATTTAAGTATCAATATGCAGCCATTTACAGTATAGCTCACCATCCACATGACCCGGTGGCGAGTGTGATGTGTTCCGACCCATTGTAACATATCGTTAAGGCAGGCTTTGATGGATGAAAAACTTGAAGAATGGCTAGATCTGATAGCTACCATAACCAATGTAAAGTTAGGAGAGGAGAGAGACATTTCTAGACCGAATCTACATACCAACGGACTTTTCACCGCCCGATCTATGTATCTCCATATGGAATCAACATGCCCCTTTCCATCACAAATTGATTTGGAAATTAATATTTTCTCTCAAGATCAAGATTTTCTTTTGGTACCTTCAAAGAGGTGTCATTCTCACAAAAGACAATCTAGCGAGGAAGAACCAGAAGGGTAGTCGGAAATGCTGCTTTTGTAATTCAAATGAAACAATTAGACGTTTACTCTTTGACTGTCACCATGCAAAACAGTATTTGGAGGATAGTCTATCTAGCTACAGGTCTAACTCCGCTGAGAACAGTTTCCTAGCTATATGCTAGCTAGGAACGTGGCTTTCTCATCTACTCCCTCCGTCCGAAAATACTCGTCATCAAAATAAATGTTTATTTTGATGACGAGTATTTTCGGACAGAGGGAGTAGATGACAACGAAAAGAAAATCACTTTAGTGCTGATAGCTGCGTTATGCTGGGCTATTTCGAAATGTCGTAATGATATACTCCCTCCGTTCCAATTTACTCGTCGTGGTTTTAGTTCAAATTTGAACTAAAACCACAACGAGTAAATCGGAACGGAGGGAGTACTAATATTTAAGAAAACAAAATATTCCTCATTTATGCGGGCTATTTTCAGAGAAACATATTGGCTGTGTTTCTGGACGCAGCTGCAGCATGAAGGTACATCAAGTGAGTTGTTCAGCAGACGAGCTCATCATTAGAGATCATCGCCTTGGCGATTGCTACTACCTCCGTCTAGGTAAATAAGTCATTCGCGTAGTTCTAGGTCATCGATTTGAGGAATGAAATATGTGTTATATGTCATGAAAAGTATATCACTAGATTTCTACACGGATGTAGTTTCTAAATATATATTTTTTGTCACATATAATACATATTTAGATAGTTAAATCGTCGACCTAGAACTACGCGAATGATTTATTCACCTAGACGGAGGTAGTACTGAGGACAGGGAGGAACCATGCGAAATGAGAGGAAGCGAAGTGACTGTGGCGTTGGTTTCAAAAACACTATTCTCGTTGCTAATCTTTTCTTTGGTGCCGATTGTACTCGGCAACGGAGCAGGATGCTGGGCTACTTTGTTTTTACAATGGGCACGCTGGGGTTTCAAAGTTCGCAAAAATTCTAGAGCTGTTTTCTGGTCCAAAATAAGAGAGAATTCGTTATTTGGCCATTTTTTAAAATTTGTGTGCCTTTTTGGCCCTAAAAAAATTATTTTTCCCATTTTGACACTTAATTTTCACATTGTTCCCTTCATGACACTTCCGTCCGTTTTGTCCACTAACATCGTGAAATGCAACATGAACGGTCATATTTACCCCTGCTTTGGGTAACTAGTAAAAGAAAATCCCCACAACACTTAACTCTACTACAGTAGAGGTACGAGGCAAATAGCACATGCGAGGAGCTGAGGACCCAACCACATGGACGCAGCCAAGAGGAGCTAGCACTGGGTACTTTCAGCAATGTCATGGCCGCGTTTTTGGCGCAGAAATCCAGCAATATCTACATGTTCATCGGTGCCGGCCAAATCACCCAGTTGCTCACGCACGAGTATGTGCAAAGTTAGGACAAGAAGCATGCAAGCTAGCAGCTTGATTGATTTTGCTTGGAACAGTGCACGCACGTCCAGCCGGCACCTCACTTGCGCACGACACTGGTAGAAGCTCGCTCTTAATCGATCGGATTAATTCGCTCTTGGTGGAATACTCACGCAACTATCCTATTGACTCGTGTATATACATGCATGGTAGTGATGGAGACATTTTTTGGAACGACTAGGCGGAGGCATGAGCGTTTGCCGCAAATTGAGGCGCGGACACAGCTCAAGTGACATCACCCATTGACATGTCGAGGTCTAAATTATGAAGCATAAGATTAATCTGCACAAATTTAAATGCTACACTAGAGTCTGAATGGGTAGTCATTGTTATCCTCATTATATTATTATCAAAATCCCCTGCAATATTTTTTTATGATTAGTCATATAGTACTATTTTTTTATTTATCCAACCACGACAAAATATATCACATCACCTCTTTGTTTACACGTGAATAATATGGTCACATATTGCACTAGGGGTAAAAGCGTCTTTTTATGTCAGACTTAACGCTATTACTAACCAAAACTGACGGAAGTGTCACATAGGGAACAAAATGTAGTTTAAATGTCAGAAAAGGAAGAAAAAAGTTTTTTGGGCCAAAAAGTGAAGCAAATTTTAAGAAAAAGACAAATAAGGAATTCTCTCCGAAAATAATAGCCACTAGCTTTTCAAAACTAATGACCATTTGTTTAATCCAACGGCATACATCTGATTTCGGTAATCAACAACTACTGGCCATTATTTTATCATATTGAGGGAAATATCATCAAAGAGATAGACTTATAATAATTAAAAAATCATAATAAAAATAAAATTAATAATCTAATTAATTCCTGATATTAATTAAATGTGTTCATCATTATTCTTATGGTACAGTTAGGTTAGGGTTCATCTCTAGCTATTTCACCGCTGAGTCAACCATTTCGTGAAAATAAATGTAAATTTCTTAATTAATAGTGCAATTACCAAAGTACTCTAAAACTAATAGCCATTATTTTGGGGATAAAAACTCTCAATTTCTATTGGCGGCGACTGAGAGGCACCGGTCGGCCGGTCAAAATTTCGGCCAGTCACCGCATAGGCCTTTCGATCGGCCCGCCTAGGCCCTCCATATCCCTCACATTTGGCAGTTGTCTTCTATCTTTGCTCCGTGCACACACATCTTTGTGGCAGCCTGCTCGCCGCCGTCTGCTGTTCTTAGCTTCGTTGCACTGCCGGTTCCAGCAACCCCAACAAGGGTTGTAGCGTCGTCGTCCATAGCTCGCATCGCGCCATCGTCGTCTACCATATCACAGCACAGCGTCGCCGCCTCTGGCTCGCCGTCGTCGTCGACCTACACCACTGTGTTCAATCAAAAATCACATCTCAACCCAAAAATAGGCTCTCGTGGTCAGTTGCAGCAAAACCAAAATTTTGTTGCAGCAGGAAAAATTGCGGTTCCAGCAAAACGACCAGAGCAACTTCAAACCCTGTCGTGGAATTGTCACGGCAGATGTCCTAGTATGAGGACTTAGTCGTGAGGCCGATGCATCTATGTGGTAGCTTGAGAGGGGTTGATAGGAATCGAGAGACGCAACACAAGACAATGATTTAGATACCTTCGGGCCCCGGGAAACATCATCTGATAATAGCCCTACATGCTGTTTGTGGCTAGGTCTCATTATGATCATGAGGGAGTCGCCGCATAAGCCAGCTCTCCTCTAGTTGTATCTAGCCCTAGAGATTGTTTGTTGTTCCTTGCCCCTCTTGGGGAGCCCTGCCCCTCCTTATATATGTTGAAGGGGTGGGTTACATATGGAGTCTTAGTATGATTATGACTAACTTATCTGCTATTACAAACGGGATACAAGTCCGGGTCTTGCTTCCTTGTAAGGGAAATATTTATCATGCCTTTTATCTTAATGAGACTCCATAACATGAGCCGGCCTCCTGGGCCTTGTCGTCCGCCTGACTCGCCCGCCGGGTCACCAGTGAGTCACAATGTCCAGGCGGGTTGCCTGTAAACCGCCAGGTCCGAGCGGATCGCCAGTGAGTCGCCAAGCGCCAGCCGGGTCTCTGGTGAGTCGCCAAGTCCGGCCGGGTCATACCGCGGGTGTATATCTCCGACATTAGCCCCTAGTTTAATTTGGATTTATCCATGTTAAACTGATCCTGCAACATAAACACAAGAACAAATTTGACAGGTTGTGCTCCGGGTTAACAATTTTTGTAAGCCGACACCTGATCATCTTTAAGTCCTTGTCATTTCCTCCTTGATATGTATCCATGATCTCATAGCAAATCTCCTTATCCGATATGTTCAATTTTGCCAATGCAAAAAAAATCCGGGCACTTCTTCTGAAAAATCCGGGTCAGTAGACCAACTTCATAATCAATTTGCTGACGTTGGTTTCTCGCAGAGAAATATTGTGAAGAAAAATTTATTTGATTCAGCTCCCAATGTTTAACAAAAAATATTGGTCTTTGAAATACTCATCTGATATTCAGCCGGCTTAAAGATGTAGAACTTGCCGAGTTATAATTTCCAAAATCTCTGGGTTATAAAAAACTAATGATTCCGGGTCATGACTGTTATACACACCGGGTCATGATTATTGCCAACGCCGGGTCACACAATTAATCTTCCTGATTTGCTCAAAACTGATAATTTGAAGACGTTCCTCCTTTATATGCATATTACCTGTAGCCCCCAAGTCTTGAGAGGAGAACATAGTGATAGCTTAAGACTAGTTTCAATATAAATGTAGATTCCAGTATACCGCGAGGTATATCCCCGACAAACGCAGTAAAAGCTTGAAGCAAAATCTATCCAGATTCCAGCATATATTTACTACGGTTCCAGCATAACAAAACAAACTAAGCATCTAGGAACTCCGGTAATCATTTAAAACAAAAAATTACCGAGATCCAGCAAAAATTAACTACGGTATTCCTTTAGGATGAAGGGATAAGGCAAAGGAAAAGCGGCGTGATGTATTAGTCCGTATGTTTGGATCCTTCAAGAAGTGAAATTAGTGAGCTAACAGTTAGTCCTATGGATCCAAACAGGGCCTTAGTCTCTCCTTGGACTAACAATTAGTCCTCCTATTAGCCTGTCTGTTTGGATCCTTCAAGAAGTGAATTAGTGAACTAACAGTTAGTCCTATGGATCAAAACAGGGCTTAAATTGCATCCCGCTCATATAAGATCGAGACACCGATTCGAAGACACAATTACGTACAATCCAAATATATGGAGTAAAAGTTCAAATAGGAAATTAACTCGTACAATCCAAACACATGGAGTCCGCTGGGTTAAGATCAAATAGGAAAGTTGAAAAATACACAAAAATGTTACGAATAGATATTCCCGGCTTCTGGAAACAATGATTCTTTCACATCCCTGAGAAAAGGCACGCCTACCATAAACAAGAGCATCTTGATATGCGTGACAAACTCGCCACCGGTGGCCAAATGCTTGGCGTGGAACGCAGCCCCACAGTTGTACGCAACATAACAAAGCATCTCTAACCACACCGCGGAGATGAGCTCCCAACGATCGCCCGCTTCTCCAACCTTAAGCAGGTCCGAGGCGACCCGGCGAGCTCGGTCCAGCACAGGGTAGTAGTTTTCATGGAAGAAGGAGCTGTCCTCGTCACGAATCTCCTCGATCACCTTCCTCCGATCATCAGATCCTCCTCCGTGCTTCTCAAGCAGCCAGCGTGACACCTCTTTCTGGCCCTTAGTCACCACGTAATGACCTTCACTCCCAGACATTGCGCCGCAATCTGCAACGAGGTACATGACGTAGTCTGACAGCTCTTTGATAGGGGCTCTCAGCTCCGACAAGCTGCCTTGTACATCCTCATGGTGAGATGAACCACCGTCTTCTAAGTGCTCCTCGTCGTGGGAGGAAGAATCACCGCCGTCTACGACGACATCGTCATCGGTGGCGAGCAAGCATATGTCCGTCACAATGTGCCAGAGAAGCACACTCGACACGAACTCCAAACCTTGGATGTTACAGATTTGCAACACCTGATCATGATTTGCCCGGTCTTGCTTCGTTTCAACCACCCATTGCGCCCACTGGCCATGGAACTTGCCAACGCCAATGTCCCATTCCTGGACGCGTGGGGTGGCCGCTATGTCCAGCAATTTATCAAGGATGAGCTTCTTGAGCTCAGGAGAGACGCTGATATGCGTGATGGCCCGGGGCTCACCGATGATACCAAGCCAACGCATGGCCCTCCGCAACAAGCCAGTTTCTTGTTTCGCCTTGATGCATCCTTGGATCATGTTGTACTGTGCCATTTTCGCAGACCACTCTCCTTTGTTTCCTGGATGGAGACGCCTGGCTACCCAGAGCAACCCTGCGATTGCACCGGGAATATCTCGGCACAGCGGGCATGTTAGCGAACACGAAATGATGGTCTTGTATGCCCAGCACGAAGAGATAAATGACATGAAGACTGAGCATGTCTCCAGTAGGACGGCACCGACAAGCAGCATGTAACATACGATGACGTCATCTGCGTCATGGAGATGCCCCTTTCGACCACCGGTCATCATTCCCCTCATGAACAACCCAAGCGCCACCGATGGCAGGGCAAGAGCGACGATCCGGTGGAAGACGTTACAGAATGGTAGCATGTGGAAATGGCGCGTGCCAAACTTTGTGTACAAGTAGTCATAGATCAAGGAGAGGTTGATCTCAGCCAGCTTGTACGCCATGTGGACTCTGTCCTCTGAAGATTGGAACACCTCTACCGCCTGCTTGATGTCCTTGGTATCTTCAGGAAGCAGAGAGATTGAAGGGGTCATGTCCATGAGAAAGTGGAGGCTCAATTTGAAGGCCTGGGCTGCCACATCCAGGATGACCTCGAAATTCCTTTCCTGCTTCTTGGAAATCACAAAGCACAGCTGACCGTAGAACCCCTGCGTGTCCCAGACAGCATCGTTGGACGCACGCGAAACGAGTTTTGAGGTAGAGCGGCTCGTTCCAGGCGCCACTGAGCCAGCTCTCCTGAGTGCCCAGATCCTTTCGGCATACTTCCCCGTCCCGGCAACGAACACGAGCACCATGGGTGCCACTAACCACTGGTCATCGTTGTCTCCGCTGGCGCTGAGCTGCTTGCTGACGACGTAGGTGGCCATGGGCACCTGGGTGATGAGGCTGAGAAGGTGGCGCTTCCACAGCGCGTTGTCCTCCATGGAGAAGGCTGTCATGGTCTCTTGCCCGCCGAGATGGAGCAGCAGGAATGGCGCCCAGAAGAGGGCCAGGTGGTTGTTGCCGCTGCCGCCGCGGAGGGTGAGGCGGCCGAGGATGTAGACGGCGAGGGAGTCGGCCGATAGGTAGGCGAGCCACAGCAGCACGCTGAGTACTCGCGAAGAGTAGCGCTTGCGGAAGCCGGAGAAGAAGAGGAGGAAGACTTGCAGGGAGAAGCTGGCCACCACCATGCCCTTAAGCTCCCACTCATTGACGAATTGGTGGGCGCGTGACAGTGAGCTGATATAATTAAACACTAAGTTAGATTTCTGCAAGGAAAATATAGATGAATTGGATTTGCATTGGGATGGTTGGTTTTGATGGTGTAGCATTTTTAGATGAAGATGGAACTAATTTTTACTAGCTGAAATATAAATAGAATTTTAGTCATTCGATGCACAACTAGGCATTAGAAAGGAGACCGCACATGTGGTTTCCTCTGCACATGTACTAGCCAGACTGCCCGACAGCCAGTCAAATTTGTCAGCCTTGGGCTGTCTTTCTCGAATTAATGCGTGGTCCAACAATTAATCTCCTTTCTTTCGTTATCTCTGTGGCTCCTTTCCGTCCTAGATTTTCTCTTGAATAAACTAGCAAGGATCACACAAGCTAGGCAGGAAATCCGGCGAATAGATATGTATGGTGTCGTGCTCCTCAATCATCTCCGATAGGAAGGCAGGCAGGCCTAGCTAGCTGGCGGCCATTTCCGGCGAATACGGCATAACGGCGGTGGGATCTGATGGCGCTTGCGAGCTTGGCCATGCAGCTTGATCAGAAGGTGATCTGGCCGGAGAGATCTAGAGATAGAGCAAGCACATACGTAGGGAAGGATAAAGCGGGGAGAAGCTCGACTGAGGTGTGGGCTCAACGGCTAAGTGTTGTGCGGGCTGGAAATCGAATGTAACTCCCATATATTAAATAAAAATAAAAATACACGGTGATGCAGGTTTAGTTACCTGCGTTGAGCTGTCTGCAGCTGAAGCTCAAGGACACCAACTTGTTGGAGTTCCCTGAGCGTCCTCATGTCTGTTGAGCAGACGAGCACAGAACGAAAGGCCAAGTAAAGCACGAGCTGGTGGAGTGGTGGGTAAGGGTTATCACCCGGTGACCCAGATACGTTTCTTCTTCTGAATATAAAGGATAAAGTGAACGCTTGTGCACATGGGCTGGGCCCACCGGTGCTTCTCTCTCACCACCTAATAGGGATTAATTTCTCCAACAAAATGTGAAAAGACCATTCTACCCCTTATGTATTTTCAAATATACTCATGGTAATGATTACTCCATCCGTAAACTAATATAAGAATGTTTAGATTACTAAAATAATTGTCTAAACACACTTATATTAGTTTATAGAGGGAGTAGTAATGATCCAAACATACTCTAACTAACAATTAGTAACTAGAAAAATGGGTTTTTCGTGGTTGTCTCGACTAACAATTAGTCCAAGTTCCAAATAGACATAGGACTAATAGTTAGCTGACTAACTATTAGTTAACTAATTGTTACTCTCGGACTACCTAGGGCTGAAAACAGGATGGCGGACCGTCCGGCGATCCAAATATCGAAAAAGCAAATATGATCAAATATGGGATGAATCAATAACCATCCAACATCATCTGTATCTATACCCGAGTCAGAGAAAAACAAGCATGATAGGATATGGGATGAGTAGCATCTGTCCGAAATCCAAAATTAGTGTATTTTGTTTAAATATCATCAATTGGACATTAGAAATACGATAAGAATGGTGTAGATAGTGAACAAAATTTCTCTTGTTTTCATATATTAGTGATCATTATCTTTAGTTTTACTCTACCTACACTTATAGAATGTATTTTTTCAGCCATACGAATCTTATTATAGTATACCCCCGTCCGATGCCGACTCCGAGACAAGAATATAGGATAGGGTATGGGATCAAGAAAAAAATCTTGTACTATCCGCTCCGACTCAGGATCCGAGAGAATATATACATAAGAGGGGATCTCTCCATACCTCTTCATATTAAAGGGTAGGATGGTTTTAAAAAAAAATACGCCGCATACACACTCTCCGCCCTGGGCCGACCCATTTTATACCTTTTCCCTCTTCTCAGCAAGATTCAAACTCAGCACCTATAAGGTTAGCACAGCTACAATAATCAACTGGACAACTTTCTTATTGTGCACAATTATCTTCTTTTTCTTCTTAAAATATAGCACTAATCAACGCGGGCATTATTATTGTAGTTGTGCTGATTATGTGGATACAACATGCAAGTGTGTTGATTTGGGAGGTCATTTTTAAGCATTGTTATATTTCGTGTAATCAAGCGGGTTATGTGCTAGCTAGATCAATTTTGTTATTGTAATAAGACTTCTTTTAGTTTGTCCTAGCATTGTTGTCACCAAGTTCATAGACGATGTAAAACCTGTTCTAAATCAATAAAGCTAACCATAATAGTCTTTCCTCAAAAAAAAAAAAAAAACGAGAGCCAGTTTTTTTTCGGTGTAGTGCATCTATACATGTCATTGATTGATTAGAAGGAATCTAGCTCGCTCAATATACATGTATCCATCTAGTTTTTGTCACGTACACATGCCTTGACATATACACACCAATGAATATGAAGTTTTAATGGAGGGAGAAAAGAGGGATTAAAACCCAGATTTTAATATTTTATTTCTAGCAACCATTATACTAGAACCTTCAATTAAAATCATACTGTCATTTACATTGGAAACATAAGTATTCTTACATTCCTCTATTTTCCTTTTTCTTTTCCTTTCTCATTTCTCCAAAACTGTGAACTTTTTTTCAAATCCAGTAACTCTTTCAACTTTTACAACAAAAAATCCGGTTTTTTTTCAAATGAGTGAACATTTATTTCAAAATTGATGAACTTTTGTCAAATCCGCAAACCCTTTGGTCGGCCCAACAGGTGCCCGGCGGGAGCGACGCCATGGCCTAGTTGAGACCAGGCCTAAGATTTTTTGTTCATTTCTATTTTTTCGTTCGTTCATTTGATTTTCTTTATTTCTCAATTCCTTTTTCTCTTTTTCAACCTTATTATTATTTTTAGAACTTGTTCAAAAATTTGAAATATTAGTTGGAATATGATAAACTGTTCTTGTATTTAAATATTGTTTACAATTTAAAAAATTGTTCTAAAATTTCAAAAAATGTTCCCGTTATTTTTAGAAAATCTTCGCAAATTCAATATATGCTTGCATTTAGAAATTTGATATTTTTAAAAGTAAGTGGTTTGCAATTGTGTTCAACATCAATTGTGGGAATTTGTAACAACTATGAAAAAGTGTTCAAGTTTGTAAAATTTTCATACACAAATTGGAATTTCAAAATTATTGACAAATTTTAAGAAATTGTTAGGACATAAGAAAATGTTCATATTGATTGATAACGACGAAAAATGCAAATAACAGAAGCATTGAAATTGGGAAAATTTCATGCTTACGTTATGCTCCCGTCTGGCCTGGTCTAGCACACTCAAACTGGTATTTTTTTTGGAATATGGATAAATGACCCCAACTTCTTGAAGCAGTCCGGCACAGACATATGAGGCATCCATGCCAGGTTTAAACGACTTCCGACACTGTTTGCACGTTGCGACACCTCTGACCATTTATTGGTCCTTTTTCATCGAGAAAACTTTAGAAAATGTAGAACTTGTCAAAAATTGAAACAACTTGGCTTAATGCCTTAAATTGATCATAGAATCTGGTTGAAAAATTGGAGTCATTTGACAGATGTAAAAAAACAATGTGCTTTCAAACGGATCTTTCTGGCCGACCCGAACTCCCTCCGTTGAAACTGGTATATTTATGGACATCCATCAAATGACCCCAACTTTTGCAAGCAGGTGTTCATGCCCTTGGTAGGCATTCATGCCTGCTTTGAATGATTTTCGACACCATATGCAAGTGGTGACACATCTGACCATTTATCGACCTTTTTTAACAAGAAAACTCTAGAAAATACATAACTTGTCAAAAACACAAACAGCTTGGCATGGTGTCTTGACTTGGTCATACAAGGACATGAAAGACGTGGGCCATTTAAGGGATGTCGAGAAATGAGGTGCTCCCAAACTGATCGTTCTGGCTTACTCGAACACTCTCCGTTCGACATGTGTTTTTTTGGAAATCTCGGGACTGACCCCAAGTTTGCCAAGTAGACGGGCATGCCCATGTTAGGCATCCATGCTTGGTTTGATTGACTTTCGATACAGTATGCATGTTGTGACACGTCCATCCATTTATCACCAGTTTTTCCCCGGGAGAACTCCAGAAAATGTAAAACTTGTCAAAAACCCAAACAATTTTGCATGGTGCCTTGAATTGGTCACACAAGACAGTGAAAAACACTGAGGTCATTTGAAAGATGATGTGAAACAACATGCTCTTAGATGGAGCTTTCTAGCCCTACCCGCACACTCTTCGTTGAACATCGTCTAGTTTAGGACATTCTTAAAATGACCCCAACTTTTCCAAGAAGGTGAGTATGCCGATGGTAGGCATCCATGCCTGGGTTGAATGATTTCCAACACCGTGTGCAAGTTGTGGCACGTCCGGCCATTTATCGGCCTTTTTGACCGAGAAAACTCCAGAAAATGCAAAAGTTTGTTGGAAACTTAAATAACTTTGCATGGTGCCTTTGAATTGGTCATATAAGCTCACGGAAAAAATTGGGTCATTTTACGGATACCGAAAAAACTGCTCAAAAATAGATCCTGCTGGCCTACTCGAACACTCTCAGTTGAACATGGTCTATTTTTGGAAATGCATGAAATGACCCAAAAATTTGCATGCAGGTGGGCAATCCCATGGTAGGAATCCATGCTGGATTTGAATTATTTTCGACACCATATGCGTGTTGCGACACGTCCAACCATTTATCGGCCTTTTTTACCAAGGAAATTCCAGAAAATGGAAAATTTCTAGAAAACTTAAACAACTTGGCATGGTGTCTTGAATTGGTCATATAAAATCATGGGAAAAACTTGGGGTCATTTGACGGTTGCCAAAAATATGCCCTCAAACGGACCCTTTTAGCCCCCGAACACCCTCAGTTGAACATGCTCTATTTTTAGGCCGGCATGACATGACCCCAACTTTTGCCAGCAAGTGGGAATTACCATGGTAGGAATCCATGCTATATTTGAACGAATTCCGACAACGTATGCAACTTGGGAAACATAGGGCCATTAATTGACCTTTTTGCACCGAGAAAACTCCAGAAAATGCAAGAATTGTCGAAAACTCAAAAACATTGGCATGGTGCCTTGAATTGGTCATATAAGATAATGAAAAAAATTGGGGTCATTTGAAGGATGCCAAAAAATGCCCTCAAAATGGACCCTTTTAGCCACTACCAAAGCACCACCAGTTGAACATGTTCTATTGTTGGACATGCATGAAATGATTCCAACTTTTGCCAGTTAGTGGGAATTCCCATGCTAGCTTTGAACGAATCCTGACACCATATGCAAGTTGGGACACATAGGGCCATTAATCAACCTTTATGCACCGAGAAAACTCAAGAAAATGCAAGAATTGTAGGAAACTCAAAAAACATGGCATGGTGCCTTGCATTGGTCATAAATTTCATTTAAAAAAAGTTGGGGTCATTTGACAGATGCCAAAAAACATGCTCTCAAGCGGAGCCTTCTGGCCTACAAGGACACCCTACGTTGAACATGGTGTGTTTTTTGGACATCCATGAAATGATCCTAACTTTAGCCATCAGGTAGGCATGCCCATGGTAGGAATCAATGCTAGGTTTGAAAGAATTCCAAAACTGTAAAGTTGTGTCACGTCCGGTCATTTATCATCCTTCTTTTTACTGTGAAAACTCTAGAAAAATGCAAAATTTGTATAAAATCAAAACAACTTGGCATGGCGCCTGGAATTGGCAATACAAATCCAATGAAAAAAATGAGGTCATTTGACGTATGTTAAGAAATAACGTGCTCTCAAACGGAGCCTTCTGGCCTATCCCAGACACCGTACGTTGAACATGGTGTTATTTATTTGACATCTTTGAAGTGACCCCAATTTTTGCCAGCAGGTGGACATGCACATAGCAGACATCCATGCTAGGTTTGCAGGAAAAATGAATTTAAAATCATAATTTAAATAGGTACTTAAATTTTTTATTTTAAGTTTTTAGCATAACTAATAAATACAAAAGGGATCAATTGAAATAGTAAATGTTTTTAAAACCATTTAACAAATATTTGATGGAAAAATAATTTGAAACCATAATTCAAAAGGACGAGCTTTTTTAATAAAGGAAGCAGAAAAGAAAAACCAAAACTTAAAAAAATTTGAAAAAAAAGAAATAGTGGGAAGAAGACCGGTTCGCTATAGTAAACAGGTTGCTGAAAGATAGTTCGTAGTTTGTGTTTCCTAGTTAGACACTGAAGCTTATATGCTCATGTGGCTAGTGACAAGCGGTCAACAGCGGAAGTCTCCCTGGCGCACACTTCGAACCATCTTTTGCTCCCTTCGTTCGTTTGTCTTTCCTCTCGTTCGTACATAGGGCGTTCGCATGTGTTTTCTTGCTCCCTTTGTCTTAGTGTGTACGGATTTAAAAAACCAGAGAAATCAAAACAGTTTTACGGGTTTAAAAGGACAAACCGGACGTGAGCAAGTTGGGCCAGCTCATGTACGCATCAAGGGAGCCCCGGGGGGGGGGGGGGG
>LR738712.1:873211783-873253269 GCA_902687465.1 Secale cereale | reverse complement strand
GTGACAATGCGTATACAACAAAAAACTAACACATTACAGGCTAGGTCAACAAAAACTACCGCTTTTCTTGATGTTTCAAAAAACCGCGTATACAACAAAAAACTAACACATTACAGGCTAGGTCAACAAAAACTACCGCTTTTCTTGATGTTTCAAAAAACCGACCACTTTTTTGGTTTGCTATTCCAAAAAACCCAAATCACCACATTGTTTAGAATTGATCCGGATTATGACAGATCAGGCCCGCTCCTAACTAAACCGTCTGTTGCTGACATGTGGGACCCACTGATACGTCTCCGTCGTATCTATTATTTTTGATTGTTCCATGCCAATATTCTACAACTTTTACATACTTTTGGCAACTTTTTATATTATTTGTGGGACTAACATATTGATCCAGTGCCCAGTGCCAGTTCCTGTTTGTTGCATGTTTTTTGTTTTGCAAAATATCCTTATCAAACGGAGTCCAAACGGGATAAAAACGGACGGAGATTTTTTTTGGAATATATGTGATTTTTGGGAAGAAAAATCAACGCGAGACGATGCCCGAGGGGACCACGAGGTAGGGGGGCGCGCCCCTGACCCACGTGGCCACCCCGTAAGGCGGTTGGTGCCCTTCTCTCGCCGCAAGAAAGCTAATATCCGGATACAAATCGTGTCAAAAATTCAGCCCAATCGGAGTTACGGATATCCGGGGATATAAGAAATGGTGAAAGGCCAGAATCTGGGAAGGCAGAAACAGAGAGAGACAGAGAGACAGATCCAATCTTGGAGGGGCTCTCGCCCCTCCGCCGCCATGGAGGGCATGGACGAGAGGGGAAACCCTTCTCCCACCTAGGGAGAAGGCCAAGGAAGAAGGAGAAGGAGGGGGGCTCTCTCCCCCTCGCTTCCGGTGGCGCCGGAACGCCGCCGGGGCCATCATCGTGTGACGACGATCTACACCAACACCTCCGTCATCTTCACCAACATCTTCATCACCTTCCCACATCTATCTACAGCGGTCCACTCTCCCGCAACCCGCTGTACCCTCTACATGAACATGGTGCTTTATGCTTCATATTATTATCCAATGATGTGTTGCCATCCTATGATGTCTGAGTAGATTTTCGTTGTCCTATCGGTAATTGGTGAATTGCTATGATTGGTTTAATTTGCCTGTGGTTATGTTGCTGTCCTTTGGTGCCCATCATATGAGCGCGTGCGTGGATCACACCATAGGGTTAGTTGTATGTTGATAGGACTATGTATTGGAGGGCAAGAGTGACAGAAGCTTCAACCTAGCATAGAAATTGATGCATACGGGATTGAAAGGGGACCAATATATCTTAATACTATGGTTGGGTTTTACCTTAATGAACGTTAGTAGTTGCGGATGCTTGCTAATAGTTCCAATCATAAGTGCATAGAATTCCAAGTCAGGGATGACATGCTAGCAGTGGCCTCTCCCACATAAAAGTTGCCATCGGTCTAGTAACGTAGTGAATTGCTTAGGGACAATTTCGCAACTCCTACCACCACTTTTCCACACTCGCTATACTAACTTTATTGCTTCTTTATCTAAACAGCCCCTAGTTTATATTTACGTGCTCTTTTTATTCTTGCAAACCTATCCCACAAAATCTACAAAGTACTTCTAGTTTCATACTTATTCTACGTAAAGTAAACGTCAAGCGTGCGTAGAGTTGTATCGGTGGTCGATAAAACTTGAGGGAATATTTGTTCTACCTTTAGCTCCTAGTTGGGTTCGACACTCTTACTTATCGAAAGAGTCTACAACTGATCCCCTACACTTGTGGGTTATCAAGACCTTTTTCTGGCGCCATTGCCGGGGAGCAATAGCGTGGGGTGAATATTCTCGTGTGTGCTTGTTTGCTTTATCACTAAGTAGATTTTATTTGCTGTTCTAAGTTGTTCTCTATCTTTAGTTATGGATATGGAACACGAAATACCTAAAAAAAGGTGTACTTGCTACTCATGGAGATGGGGAACCTCCTAAAACCCTCGATGCTCATTATGTGAAAGATATTATGTAGTACTTTGATAATCCTGAGAAAACCCCATTCAACTATATAATGGGAGTAACGTTGGATCAACGTGAATACTTTAGGGATTATCGCTTGACTCATAAAGGGAAATTTTTATGGGATCAAATTTATATGTTGCATTGGTATGCTCGGCAACTATGCTTGAGATATGATTATACATGTTGCTCTAGGATGCAGGCTCCACACCTTCCCTTTTCTTGCGAATTTAATGATAATGAAACCTTAGCTTCTTATGCTAATGGTATATATGATTATTATGATGTGGAACAAATAGAAGAATTCATTGCTTTTAAGGGTGCTTATGAAATTGAATCTCTGTTTAAAAAGTATGATGCTTTTGATGATGATGTTTATAGGCCTGAAAATCTTGCTATATTGAAATATTGATATTTGAATTATGAATATAACTTCAATATTGATGCGTTTATTGAGAAGGTCTCCGCTGTCCAAGAAGAGACTAATATTTTGCAGGAATCTATGGAAGAAGAAATTATTGACATTGTGAGCTCATTGGAAGAAAAAGATGAAGATGAGAGCAAAGAACAAAAGGAGGAAGAGCAGATTGATCACACGTGCCCACCTTCTAATGAGAGTAACTCTTTATCTCATACATTATTTAATTTCCCTTCATGCTTACCGAAGGATGAATGCTATGATGATTATTACGATCCCTAGGATTCATTTGAAATATCCCTTTTTGATGAACTTGATGCTTGCTATGCTTGTGGCCATGATGCCAATATGAATTATGCTTATGGATATGAACTTGCTATAGTCCCTTATGTTAAACATGAGATAGTTGCTATTGCACCCACACATGATAGTCCTATTATCCTTTTGAATTCTCCAAACTACACTATATCGGAGAAGTTTGCGTTTATTAAGGATTATATTGATGGGTTGCCTTTTTCCGTTGCACATGATGTTTTTGATGAATATAATATGAATGTGCTTGCTGCTCCTACTTGCAATTATTATGAGAGAGGAACTACATCTCTGCCTCCCTATGTTTCCAACACGATAAAATTGCAAGAAACTGCTTATACTATGCATTGGCCTTTACTTGATGTGCATGAATTGTTCTTGCATGACATGCCTATGCATAGGAAGAGAGTTAGACTTCGTTTTTGCATGACACATATCACTTTGTGCTCACTACTAAATGACAAATCATTGCTAATTAAAATTGGCTTTGATATACCTTGGGATCCGGGTGGATCCATTACTTGAGCACTATATGCCTAGCTTAATGGCTTTAAAGAAAGTGCTGCCAGGGAGACAACCCGGAAGTTTTAGAGAGTCATTTATTTCTGTTGTGTGCTTTTATAAAGTTAAAAAAAGAGGGGAACCTAAAACTTTTTAAAAAGAAAAGTGAAAGTAAGAAGGACGAGGACAGTTGAAATGGGGGAGCTCCTTGAACTTTGTTCATGCCCATGGAAACTTTGAAAATCTTGAATTACAGAAACTTTTCATCAAAAATAATTATCCCCTTGTACAATTCCATTATATTATAAAAATAATGTGCCAAGAGTTTCCTTTAGGAGGATTAAACTGCTTGTTGGTTTGTGCGGTGCAAAAACAGAAACTTTGGCTGTAGTGCGCGATTTTACATGTCTAACTGGAACGTGGAAAGGATCTGAAACTTTTTGCAAGGTCTTTCTATACAAATTGTTGATTTTTCCTAATTTTTCCATAGTTTTTAGAGTTACAAAAGTATGGTTAATGTTCAGATTACTACAGACTATCCTGTTTTCACAGATTGCTGTTATAGCTTCATTATTTGCATATGTTTGAATTCTTGTTGAAGCCTCCTTGACTTGGGGCCATAGAATTGTGATAGCATACGGTGGGTAATGTTTGTTCATAGTTATACAGTAATGTTATAGCAGTACATGATGGTATTTCATTGATCATATGCACTAACCCCGCCACTAAAAGTTCGGTTAAGTTTTGTGTGGATGAAGTGCTCGAAGATCGAGGAGGTCTCGATGTGAGAAGAAGGAGGAGAGGCAAGAGATCAAGCTTTGGGATGCCCAAGTCACCCCAAGTAAATATTCAAGGAGACTCAAGCGTCTAAGCTTGGGGATGCCCGAGAAGGCATCCCACCTTTCTTCAACAAGTATCGGTATGTTTTCGGATTCGTTTCGTTCACATGTTATGCGTAAGCGTCGTGTGCTTTTTATTTTCCTTTTAATAAATGCACCATGCTGGTATGAGATAATCCTTGGTTGATTTATAGAATTCTCTTTGCACTTCACTTATATCTTTTGAGTATGGCTTTATAGAATGCTTCATGTGCTTCACTTATATCATTTGAAGTTTGGATTGCCTGTTTCTCTTCACATAGAAAACCGCCATTTGTAGAATGCTCTTTTGCTTCACTTATATTTGTTAGAGCGTGGGCATATGTTTTGTAGAAAGAATTAACTTCTCTTGCTTCACTTATATCTATTTAGAGAGTTGACAGGAATTGGTCATTCACATGGTTAGTCATAAAATCCTACATAAAACTTGTAGATCGCTGAATATGATATGTTTGATTCCTTGCAATAGTTTTGTGATATAGAGATGCTAATATGTGGGAGGTACTAGTGAATGATTACGGTTTAGTAAGAATATTGGTGTTAAGGTTTGTGATTCCCGAAGCATGCACGCATGGTCTCCTAACTATGTAACCAAATTGGCACACATTGTATTTTGATTGTTTATCTTTGCGTGAAGGTCGGGGGCGCGCGATGGTTAACTCCTACCAACCTCCCCCCTAGGAGCATGCGTCGTAGTATTTTGCTTCGAGGGCTAATAGATTTTTCGCCATAAGTATATGAGTTCTTTATGACTAATGTTGAGTCCATGGATTATATGCACTCTCACCCTTCCACCTTGCTAGCCACTCTAGTACCGCGCAATTTTTGCCGGTGCATCAAACCACCTTATACCCTTCCTCAAAACAGCCACCATACCTACCTATTATGGCATTTCCATAGCCTTTCCGAGATATATTGCCATGTAACTACACCGTTCCGTTTATTATGACACGCACCATCATTGTCATATTGCCTTGCATGATCGTAAGATAGCTAGCATGATGTTTCCATGGCTTGTCCGTTTTTTGATGTCATTGCTACGCTAGATCATTGCACATCCCGGTACACCGTGGAGGCATTCATATAGAGTCATATTTTTGTTCTAGCATTGACTTGTAATATCGAGTTGTAAGTAAATAGAAGTGTGATGATCATCATTATTAGAGCATTGTCCCTTGAAAAAAAAGGAAATGCCAAAAAAAGACCAAATAAAAAAAAGGAAGGCCAAAAAAAAAAGAAAAAAAAGAAAAAGAAAAAAAGGGACAATGCTACTATCTTTTTTTCCACACTTGTGCTTCGTCATAGCACCATGTTCTTCATGATAGAGAGTCTCCAATGTTGTCACTTCCATATACTAGTGGGAATTTTCATTATAGAACTTGGCTTGTATATTCCAACGACGGGCTTCCTCAAATGCCCTAGGTCTTCATAAGCAAGCAAGTTGATGCACACCTACTAGTTTTCTTTTGAGCTTTCATACACTTATAGCTCGAGTGCATCCATTACATGGCGATCCCTACTCACTCACATTGATATCAATTGATGGACATCTCCATAGTCCATTGATTTGCCTAGTCGATGTGAGACTTTCTCCTACTTTTGTCTACTACCACCTTCTATTCCACCCATAGTGCTATGTCCATGGCTCACGCTCATGTATTGCGTGAAGAGTTGAAAAGGTTCAAAAAAGTAAAGTATGAAAACAATTGCTTGGCTGACACCGGGATGGGCATGAGGGGTACCTTGTGCTAAGAAAAGGGAGCATAAAAGACTATATGATTTTGTAGGGATAACGTTCTTTAGCATTGAAATTTTGGAAGACTTGATTGTTTGTTGGGATGCCCGAGTATTAAATTCTTTTATGTCAAATGATAGACTATTGCTTTGAATCACTCGTGTCTTAATATTCATGCCACGATTAGATTACATGATCAAGGTTATGCTAGGTAGCATTCCACATAAAACAATATCTTTTTATCATTTACCTACTCGAGGACGAGCATGAATTAAGCTTGGGATGCTGATACGTCTCCGTCGTATCTATAATTTTTGATTGTTCCATGCCAATATTCTACAACTTTTACATACTTTTGGCAACTTTTTATACTATTTCTGGGACTAACATATTGATCCAGTGCCCAGTGCCAGTTCCTTTTTGTTGCATGTTTTTTGTTTCGCAAAATATCCATATCAAACGGAGTCCAAACGGGATAAAACGGATGGAGATTTTTTTGGAATATATGTGATTTTTGGGAAGAAGAATCAACGCGAGACGATGCCTGAGGGGGCCAGGAGGCAGGGGGCGCGCCCCTGACCCTCGTGGCCACCCCGTAAGACGGTTGGTGCCCTTCTTTTGCCGCAAGAAAGCTAATATCCGGATACAAATCCTATAAAAAATTCAGCCCAATCGGAGTTACGGATCTCCGGGAATATAAGAAACGGTGAAAGGCCAGAATCTGGGAAGGCAGAAACAGAGAGAGAGAGAGAGAGAGAGAGAGAGAGAGAGAGAGAGAGAGAGAGAGATCCAATCTCGGAGGGCCTCTCGCCCCTCCGCCGCCATGGAGGGCATGTACCAGAGGGGAAACCCTTCTCCCACCTAGGGAGAAGGCCAATAAAGAAGGAGAAGGAGGGGGGCTCTCTCCCCCTCGCTTCCGGTGGCGCCGGAACGCCGCCGGGGCCATCATCGTGTGACTGTGATCTACACCAACACCTCCGTCATCTTCACCAACATCTTCATCACCTTCCCCCATCTATCTACAATGGTCCACTCTCCCGCAACCCGTTGTACCCTCTACTTGAACATGGTGATTTATGCTTCATATTATTATCCAATGATGTGTTGCCATCCTATGATGTCTGAGTAGATTTTCGTTGTCCTATTAGTAATGGGTGAATTGCTATGATTGGTTTAATTTGCTTGTGGTTATGTTGCTGTCCTTTGGTGCCCATCATATGACCGCGCGCATGGATCACATCATAGGGTTAGTTGTATGTTGATAGGACTATGTATTGGAGGGCAAGAGTGACAGAAGCTTCAACCTAGCATAGAAATTGATGCATACGGGATTGAATGGGGACCAATATATCTTAATGCTATGGTTGGGTTTTACCTTAATGAATGTTAGTAGTTGCAGATGCTTGCTAATATATAGTTCTAATCATAAGTGCATAGAATTCAAAGTCAGGGATGCCATGCTAGCACTGGCCTCTCCCACATAAAACTTGCTATCGGTCTAGTAACATAGTCAATTGCTTAGGGACAATTTCGCAACTCCTACCACCACTTTTCCACACTCGCTATACTAACTTTATTGCTTCTTTATCTAAACAGCCCCTAGTTTATATTTATGTGCTCTTTTTATTCTTGCAAACCTATCCCACAAAAACTACATAGTACTTCTAGTTTCATACTTGTTCTAGGTAAAGTAAACGTCAAGCGTGCGTAGAGTTGTATCGGTGGTCGATAGAACTTGAGGGAATATTTGTTCTACCTTTAGCTCCTCGTTGGGTTCGACACTCTTACTTATCGAAAGAGGCTACAACTGATCCCCTACACTTGTGGGTTATCACCCACATGTCAGCTATTTCTTCCTTCTTCTTCTATCTTCTCTCCGAGAGCACAAGGGCCAGCCACAAGGCCGTGGCTGCCACAGCGGTCGGCAGCAGCGGCAAGCGCCGGCGAGCAGCAGAAGAGTCGCAACAACGATGGCGGGTAGCAGTAGCTGCGAGCAGCCGCAGCGGTGGCGGGGAGCCGCGCGTGCCGGCGAGCAGCAGTAGAGTCGCAGACGTGGCGAGGAGCAGCGGTGCCGGAGGGAAGCAGCAGTCGCAGCGACGGCAGGGAGCAACACCGACGAGCAATAGTGGCCGCGAGTAGCGCGCAACGGCGGCGAGGAGCGGCGCCGACGAGCAGTAGTAGCCACGAGTAGCATGCAACGATGGAGGGCAGTGGCAACAACGGGGAGCAGCAGAAGCGGGCAGCGACGGCGACAAGTAGCACTGGCAAGCAGCAGAAGCACGCAGCTTCCGGCCATGACGCAACAACGACCGGCTCGACCTGCAACTCGCCCGTGGCCGGCATGCCCATCCACTCGCTTGCCCGCTCGTTGCCCCGCAACTCACTCGCCCGCCCACCGCTCTGTAGTTCGCCCGCCTGCCCTACTACTCACTTGCCCGCCCGCCCGCCGGCAAAGGAGCTTCAACTCGCTCGCCGGCCGCCGATGCTCCCCGCCGCTGTGCATAGGAGCTCCAGCCCACCTCCGCTAGTGCTGCTCACCGAAGCCACGGCTAGCCAGCCCCACGCCTGTTGGGGAACGTATCAGAATTCAAAAAATTTCTACGCTTTCACCAAGATCAATCTAAGGAGTCATCTAGCAACAAACATACCCTTTTGTAGATCGCGTGCGGAAGCGTTCGAAGCAACGAGGATGAAGTAGTCGTACTCTTCGCGTTCTTCATCACCGATGATCCTAGCGCCGAACGGACGGCACCTCCGCGTTCAACACACGTCCGGTACAGCAACGTCACCTCCTTCTTGATCCAGCAAGGGGGGAGGAGAGGTCGTCGGAGATCTAGCAGCACGACGGCGTGGTGGTGGATGCAGCAGGAAATCCTGCAGGGCTTCGCCGGCGCCCTGCGGAGGAGTAGGAAGTGTGACGGGGAGGGGGAGAGGCGCCAGAGACTTGGGGTGCGGCTGCCCTCTCCCCCCCACTATATATAGGGGCCAGGGGGGGGGGGGCGCCGGCCCTGGAAGATCCCATCTCCAGGGTGGGGCGGCGGCCAGGGGGGAATCTTGCCCCCCCAAGGCATAGGGGGCGCCCCCTCCCCCTAGGGTTTCAACCCTAGGCGCATGGAGGGGGGCCCATATGGGTGCGCCAGCCCACCAGGGGCTGGCCCCCTTCCCCTTGCAGCCTAGGGGCCCCACCGGGATGGGTGGCCCCGCCCGGTGGACCCCCGGGACCCCTCCGGTGGTCCCGGGACACTCCCGGTGACCCCCGGAGTTCACCCGATGGCCGAAACTGGACTTCCTATATATCATTCTTTACCTCCGGACCATTCCGGAACTCCTCGTCACGTCCGGGATCTCATCCGGGACTCCGAACAACTTTCGGGTTTCCACGTGCATGTATCTCTACGACCCTAGCGTTACCGAACCTTAAGTGTGTAGACCCTACGGGTTCGGGAGACACGCAGACATGATCGAGACGACTCTCCGGTCAATAACCAACAGCGGGATCTGGATACCCATGTTGGTTCCCACGTGTTCCTCGATGATCTTCATCGGATGAACCATTGTGTCAAGGATTCACTCAATCCCGTATGTTATTCCCTTTGTCCATCGGTACGGTACTTGCCCGAGATTCGATCGTCGGTATTCCCGATACCTTGTTCAATCTCGTCATGGCAAGTCTCTTTACTCATTCCGTAATCCATCATCCCGTGACTAACTCCTTAGTCACTTTGAGCTCATTACGATGATGTCTTACCGAGTGGGCCCAGAGGTACCTCTCCGTCACACGGAGTGACAATATCCCAGTCTCGGTTCGTACCAACTCAACAAACACTTTCGGAGATACCCGATGCGTACCTTTATAGCCACCCAGTTACGTTGTGACGTTTGGCACACCCAAAGTATTCCTACGGCATCCGGGAGTTGTACAACCTCATGGTCTAAGGAATAAATACTTGACACCGAAAAGCTTATGCATTACGAACTATACGATCTCGTGCTATGCTCAGGATTGGGTCTTGTCCATCACATCATTCTCCTAATGATGTGATCCCGTTATCACTGACATCCTATGTCCATGGTCAGGAAACCGTGACCATCTGTTGATCAACGAGCTGGTAACTAGAGGCTTACCAGGGACACATTATGGTCTATATATTCACACATGTATCACTGTTTCCGTACAATACAATTCAAGCATGAATAACAGACAATTATCATGAACAAGGAAATATAATAATAATACTTTTATTATTGCCTCTAGGGCATATTTCCAACAACGCCCATGTAGAGGAGCTCCAGCCCGCCACAACAGCTCTCAGAGCTCCGCCGCATGCAGCAGCTCCTCGAGCTCCGACGACGAGCTCGCCGGAGAGGACCTGATTGCTGTTAAAAAAATTGCAGGGACCTGATTGCTTTTATTTTTCGTTGCAGGGACATGATTGCATTTAAAAAATATCTGGGCCCCATCTGTCATAACCTGTCAATGGTCAACCTAACAATCAAACTTAACGGTCAACCGGACGTGTGGACCCGAGCTGTCATAATCACACTTAAAGTTAATCAGTATAGTCATCAGTATGACATGGTAGTTTTTTTGGAACAACGAACCAAAAAATGGTAACTTTTTGAAACATCAAGGAAAGTGGTAGTTTTTTGTTGACCTAGCCTATAATGTGGTAGTTTTTTGCTATATACTCGAGTGACAATGGCGCGATGTGTGTGGAGACTTGTGGACCAAGAATTGCTTGAGCAGTTGATTGTTAACACAGGGATGAAGGCAAACAAACTGGCTTTTCACAATGATAGAATTGTTATATCATGGGAAGTTCATCAGGTTGTCGGTCACTCTATCGGCTGTTTGGACGACAAGGAGGAAATTCATTCATGAGGAAATCAACCAGAGTCCTCTAACGAGTCACTTATTTGTTTCTCGATTTATAACTAAGCTGGGTGAGATCCACACTCCAACTTTGCCCCACGTGAGGATTACCACATTACATTGACTGAATAGACACATAGATGTATCCCTCCCTCTGTGGGCAGAGTCAAAACAAATGTGGATGCCACCATCAGATATGAAAGAGGGGCCGGGTAACAGTTTGCATGAGCAAGTTTGGAGCATACTTGGGCTCTTTAGCCTTTGTCATTCAAGGAATAATAGATCCAACGAACTTGGAAGCAATCTCATGTAGAGAAGAATTGTCACTTGCTGAAGATTTGGGTCTTCAAAACATTGTCATCGCTTCGGACTGCAAGATGGTGGTGTAGCTAGGCATACAGTTGGTTTGGATCAGGGACGCCACCTATGGATAGGCAACTCGTACGATCCCACCGTAATACTGGACTCGGTACCACTTGATGAATAAAGCCTAGCGAATGTTTCTAGAAAAATCAGGAGAGAGAGAGAGAGAGAGAGAGAGAGAGATGATTTTAAGAATAAGATTGCTACAGAAAAAATAAAACTAAAGGAAATTCAAATGGGCTAAAAAATCTGTGAGAATTCCATATAACCAAATGTTAGACAATGCGAGACAATTTAAACATTTTCAAGGGCAAACATAAATGAAGATATCACAAAACAAAATAATTGAGGTGTCTTATATGCCGGTTTAATTTCAAAGAGATGAGATTAATTTGGGATACTACAAACAAATTATGTTATCAATTATATATTATCACTCTCTAAGATTGAGATATCCTTCCTTTGACATGTAAAAATAATTCCCGCAAAAAAGACATGAAAAAAAATAAAACCAGGCCACAAAAAATTGGGGTTTTACAATCATACAACATAGGAGCTCGAACTAGCAATAACAATGGTAGATGGGATGGACATAGTAGGGAAAGACGGTGGCAGCTATGACTGATGTGGGAAATCACATGTTGTTATACACGCATTTGGTCGGTCGTGTGCAACCTAATTTGCAGAACGCAAGTTTTTTTTCGGTGATCAGGGGCAACAACCCCCGGTTCCATTTCATATAGAAAGAAACCACAAGGTCTACAAATCAATGTTCAAACTCAAAAGAAATAGTACTACGCCCAGCGAATCCGAGGAATCTATTTTTATTACAGAACTAGGGGCTAGAGAAAGCTAAGACAATGAAACATAGAACACACACTCCACCAGGAGCAGGAGACGGCTCACTGATACGTCCAAAACGTATCTATAATTTCTGCTTGCTCCATGCCTCTTTTGGGTGATATTGCTATGATATTTATACACTTCCATACACTTTTGATCATATTTGGACTAACCTATTAACTCAGTGCACCCCAGTGCCAGTTTCTGTTTTCTGCTGTTTTTGTATTTCAGGTTTTCCCGTCACGAAAACTGCCAGAAAAATCCCGGAATTTTTTTATAAAAAATCAGCGTTCCGGAAGCTTCCATGCGGCCGAAGTAGGACCAGAGGGGGACCACAGGGGCTCCAGGCGGCCTGCCCAGGCGGCCCCCCCTGGCCGCGCCGGGGGGGCGCCTGGGCCCCCCTGACCCCCTCTGATGCCCCCCTTTGGCATATATTTACACCCTGTCGAGGAAACCCTGATTCCGGACCCCTTTTCTCCAGACGCGATTCTGGTCTCCGCCGCCATCGCCATCAAGCTTCGGGGGACCAGAATTCCTGTGCCGGCACCCTGCCGGGACGGGGAAGTGCCCCCGGATTCATCTCCATTGACGTTGCTTCCTCCCTCCATGATGCGGGAGTAGTTCCTCCTCGGGGCTGAGGTTCTTACCAGTAGCTATGTGGTCAATTCTCTCTCCCATGATGTGATCTTCGTTGTGATCATAGGCTATGTTAATCTAGGGTGATCCCATGATATTTCCCCTTCCTCTATGTATTGGATTGATGTACTCACTTGTCTTTATCTAGTATAATCCCCGAGACCAAGGTGACAGCGGTCTATTGGACATGTATTAGAAAAGTATTTTCATGAGTGATTTCCTCTCTTGTGTGTTGATTGAAGATTGAGAGTCTCTTGGTGCTTGTCTTTGACTATCCTTTAGATATGTTGTGGTGATTGTGGGGCTCTCTTTGGATGGCCGCGGTGACATTGGGAAATCCTTAGATTGAGAACTACGAACTTTGAGGTGTGCTTTTGTAGCCCTACATAATTCTCGTCCTCTCTTGACCACGAAGGAATGACCTCCGAGTGTGTCCCCTTTGCATGTTTTATGGGAAATATCATGTGATTCGATTATGTTAATGTTGTTGGGAGTTGCCACTAGTGAAAGTATGAAGCCTAGGCCTTGTTTCCACCATTGCAATACCATTTGTGCTCACGTTTACCACTTGTTTGCTTGCTGCACTTTTTATTACAGATTTATATTACTTTGTTTTGCCATCCATATCACTTGTCATTTAACATCTCTTCGCCGAACTAGTGCACCTATACAACTCCTAGTTGTATTAGGTGTGTTGGGGACACAAGAGACTTCTTGTATCTTAGTTGCAGGGTTGCTTGAGAGAGACCATCTTCAACCTCTACTTCCCTGAGTTCGATAAACCTTAGGTCATCCACTTGAGGGAAATTGCTGCTGTCCTACAAACCTCTGCTCTTGGAGGCCCAACATAGTCTACAAGAGTAGAAGCGTGTGTAGACATCACTCACCAGCCGGAGAACACCACATGTATGCTATCCGCTTCCTGAGGGTGCAGCTTCTGGTACTCCACCGTGGTTCTCCCTTCGTGTTCAGCGCCTTCCACTGCCGTCTTCCAAGAAACATCTCCAAGCCATTTGCGGCAACTGTTCATCCTGGTTCCAGCGCGAGGGGCCCCTTCAAGTATTCCCAAAGCAAGTTTTGGAACTCTTGCATCAGACCTCCCTGGAGATCCTGGAACAGCTTGGTCCAGTCTTTTAAGTATCGAAACACCCGACCAAAGACCTGTTTCACAGATATGCAGGAGCATATATTAAAAACTAACGAGTTTCTGAAGTTCCATAGTACCCACAGGACTACTGAACTTACAACATTCAAATGCAAAACCTCTTATTGCAAAGCCATTTCTTCACAATGGACTCAAAGTTATTAACAGAAATCTGGAAAACCTGTTCCACTACTTGCCAGATCACCCTAGTCACAATACATTCAAAGAACAAATGATAAATTGATTCTATTTCTTTACAATGAACACATTCTAGGGGTTTGGCTATACCCTGTTTTATAAGATTATCGCATGTTTATCTTATTTTGTGAAAACAACCATAAAAAACCCTGAATTTTTGGAGGCACCCTGACACTCCAGACAACAGTTAAGTACACATGTTGAATCCCTCTAAAATTAACATTTGCAGATAGAGATTTAGAAGAATATATTCCTTTAGACTCATATTTCCAGATCAAAGAATCATCCTCCTGACTAAAATTTGTCAACTTGAGAATATTAACCAAATCAAACCACTGTAGCCTAAGCTCATCGGAAAAAACCCTTCTAAATGTACATTTAAGCTCCAATGTATCCCATAAATCAGAGATGGTCCTATTCTTATCATTCACTAACATATACAAATCCCAGAAGTTGCCAGAGGGGCATTTCCATACCAGGTATCTTCCCAAAACCTTACCAGATTTTCGTTCCCAACATGCCATTTATACCCTACCCTAACAGCTTGGAGAGCCCAGAGGAAACTTTTCCAGAACTGAGATGGATGAGAATCATGGCAACAAACAATATTTGGGTTTCTACTATTATACTTACTATCAACTATTTTTCTCCACAAGGAACCCTCTCCAGCTATATATCTCTTAACCCAAGCACCTATCATACACACATTCATATCTTGCAAATTTAGCACCCCCATCCCACCAAACTCCTTTTTCATGCAAATGGAGGCCCAGTTGGAAAGATGTAGCTTGTGAGCACCTTCACTATCACTCAACATGCAGTTAGCCATGTGTGAGTTGATAATTTTCAAAGCCCAATTGGGAAACTTGAAAAAAGACAACAAATATGAAGGAATACTAGCTAAGCAAGATTTGATCAAAGTGACTTTCCCCGGGTATGAGAGGAGCTTCCCTCTCCACCCAGCAATCCATGCCAGAATTTTGTTAATAAGAAATTGGAGATCTTCCCTACTAAGTTTATCAAAAAGAAGGGGAATACCAAGATACTTAATTGGGAACCCCCCTATCACACATTGAAATATCTATAAACTCTTTCATATCTACTTCTTCCACATAAATAGGGACCAAAAAACTTTTATGGTAGTTGATTCTCATCCCAGAGACCTGCTCAAAGCAAGTCAAAAATCCATTTTAAGTTCAGAGCTACTCTACTATTTTTCTCTAAGAAAAGCAGTGTATCATCAGAATATTGTAGACACACTACCCCCCTAGGAACCAACTCAGGGCAGAGCCCTTGAATCAACCTAGAGTGAACCCCTTTAATTAACATCCTAAAGAACACATCCACTACCAGATTGAAGAGCAGAGGGGCTGCAGGGTCCCCCTGTCTCAATCCTTTACCAGTAAGGAAGAAATCACTTTCCTCCTCATTAAGTTTAACTCCAACAGAGCCACCTTGTGTGATATTCCTAATCCACCCTATCCACTTTGGACCAAAGCCTCTAACAGCCAGTAACTTATATAGGAAATCTAAATTAACTTTATCATACGCTTTCTCATAGTCAATCTTAAAGACTAATCCTGGTCTACTAGAGGACTGCACAACATGTACAATCTCATGGGCAGTAACAACACTTTCCAGAATAAATCTATCTTTCATAAAGGCAAACTGAAATCCTGGAATCAATCTCCCCATAATACCAGCTAATCTGTTTGTTAAAAATTTAGTAAAAATCTTAAAGCAACAACATTTTCCTTTGGAATCAGGGTTATCATAGCAAAGTTAAGTCTGAACAGGTCCTTTACTACATCCTAGAAGACTTGGTAGAACATAAAAAGGAGCCCATCAGGCCCAGGGCCCCCATCAGAGTAGGATCCAAATACAATACCCTCAATTTCCTCTTCAAAAATAGGCTTCTAATTTGGCATTTTCCTCTATGGTAACCTTCTTAGAGGCATTATAAAAATCCTCCTAGAGATTAGTATTTGGTCTAGGTTCCCAACTAAACAATTTTTTATAATACTCTACTGCTATTTTATGCATCCCTCCATTATCACCAACTGGGCCTTCATCCCATTCCAGGACATGAATAACTTTTTCCCTCCTCTGGTTAGCCATAACTTGGAAATAAGCTGTGTTCCTATCTCCTTCTAAAATATCTCTATCTCTAGACCTCTATCTAGCTTTAATTTCCTCCACCACCTGTCGGTGTACTAAAGTAGGGGTACCTTAGTATCCCGAAATTGTGCACGGGCAGTCGCAGCGTCCCGTGGCAGGGCTTGCCGCACGTCCACCAAGGCCCACTGTGTTTCCTTTAGAGCCATTCAAGAACAAAGTATTCAAGTTAAAGAGACAAGGCCCCGGCAAGAGGAGCTTGCCGGGAAGGCCACCCCAGGCTCAAGACCACTTCTTTAGCACAAGACCCTGGCAAGAGGAGCTTGCCGGGAAGGCCAAACGTGGCATTTCATGAAACTTGCCGTGACGCGCCGCGCGTCCCGGCAAGGCCCGGAGAGCGACAAGCTCCCGGGCGCGACAAGTTAACAACCGCGGCAAGGTACAAGCCGCGGCAAGCTTCCACTACGTGCCCGCGCTCCAGCTCATCCGACCACGTGTCGCCCTGGGGCCCTTCCAGGTGCACGTGGCGGAAGGCTGTGCAGCCTGGGGTACACGGTGGCGAGCTGCGATGATGAGGCCACCATCGTGGCGGACGAAGACGCCCTGACGGACGCTTTTTGCACTGTTTGGGGCGACGGCGACGGGCATTTAATGCCCTTGTCCCCCACCGTCAGGGTTAGGTATAGAGCACCATGCATACACTGTTTCAACTACCACTGCTTTTACGTTTTTACCCTCGACTGCGTTGCCACCTGTCGGTGACCCCTTTGACCTATAAAAGGAGGCCCATGCGCAACGTAGAGGGGGTTCGGACCATCGATCACTATCACGCTCGATGCTAGCGATCAACACTGTAGTTCTTCTCGCTCCCGAGCCAGGAACACAATACAAACCAAGGCAGGAGTAGGGTTTTACGCCTCCGCGCGGCCCGAACCTGGGTAAACTGCCCGCATGCACGCCTCGATCCGCTCTTTGTGCATCCTCCGCCCCCTTGCCGTACCGAAAAGGGGCTCCGGTCCCATAGGTGTTCGTGGGCGATCAGTTTCCCCGACATCTTTGGCGCGCCAGGTAGGGGGCGTCGAGGTTGTGTAAACCTGATCCGGCGTTCGCGCGGGCGAAATCTTCATCAACTTCATCGACTTCATCGACATGCCTCCGAAGAAGAAGGCTTCGGAAGTAGCAGGCCCGTCCACGTCGATCCCGCCACCACCGGAGCCAACGGTCGGTGGGGTAGACGCTGGCGGAAGGGCGGACGCCGGCGAGGAAACTCACGGCGCCGCCAAGTCCAAGGACAAGACGGACGACCGGGCGCACTCCAAGACCTCGGCGTCCGTGCACGCACCGCGCCCCTCTCAGGAAGTGCCGGACCGGCAGCGACGTGGTACACAAGGTACCATACGCTTGTTGGGACAAGGTCAAACTGGCGGGTCGCGAGACGCTCAAGGCCAACGTGCTGGCACGAGCAAGGCGCGGTCGCCGGGACGAGACCCTGCTCCTTCTAACACAGTTAGAAGTCCGAGCATATCTCGCTCCTCGCACCGCTCGCCACCGCTCCCCTCCACCCCAGCAGAAGCTCTAGCTCGAGCTCAGCTGCTCCTCGACTTCCCTCCAGCGGCAGACAAGGCCGACGACTGGAGGGCCACCATCCAAAGCCTCATCGCCTTCGCCAATAACGACACTCCGCAGCAGCCGACGACGTCGCGGCCGCGGCAAGTTAGCCAGGCGTGGGCTGATGGCGACAAGACCGTCGGGGGTGCAACTACCGTGCACTCCCCGCCCCGAAGGCCGAAATCGCCGACTCGCAGGATCAACATCGACGACGACTCCACGGCGTCGTCGGACCCACGAGCTCGCCGCGATCAACGCCAAGTCCTTGACGACAGACGACAAGAAGACGCTCGAACTCGCATCGAGCGTCGAAGAGAAGCGCGGCGACAATCCGACCAGCGCGCTGGGCGCGCTGTCGACATGCACGCACCCGGAGAACCAGGCGACTTGCCGTACGCGGCGGGTTGTCCTGCGTTCATCCGTGAGCTGCGGCAAGTCAAGTGGCCCAGCATGAAAAACTTCAAGCCCGACGTACCCGAGAAGTACGACGGCAAGACTCATCCGTCGGAGTTCCTCAGCATTTACACCATCGCGGTGCAGGCTGCCGGGGGACGAGACGAGAAGATACTCGCAAACTACT
Source organism: Secale cereale (assembly GCA_902687465.1). Classification (NCBI taxonomy): domain Eukaryota; kingdom Viridiplantae; phylum Streptophyta; class Magnoliopsida; order Poales; family Poaceae; genus Secale; species Secale cereale. The sequence goes on along the minus strand of LR738712.1, from coordinate 873,235,045 downwards.
TCCCGCTCGTGCTCAAGCCAAACGTCAGGTCTTGGCTCATGCACTTGCCGGATAACTCCATTTCTTCTTGGGCTGACCTGTGCCATCAGTTTGTCGGCGCCTTCACAAGTGGCCACAAGCCTCATGGCCAGGAGAGCGACCTTCATATACTCGCCCAGAAGGAAGGAGAGTCCCTGCGAAAGTACATCCAAAGATTCAGCCGCGTCCAGCACAACATTCCTGACGTCCACCCTGCCGCGGTTATCAGCGCGTTCCACCAGAACGTGCGTAACCGTAGGATGAGGGAGGAAATGGCGATGTGCAAGATTAGAGACGTCAGTGAGCTTTATGCCCTGGCCGACAAGTGCGCACGCGCTGAAGAGGGGAGGATACTGGAGCGGGAGGAACAGATAGCGAGGATGCCGCCCTGGCAAAGAGGAACTGGCGGCGGAACAACAAGAAGAAGAAGAGCAAAGAAGTACTGGTCGTCGAGCAGTCCGGCAAGGAGGCTGGCGCCAAGAAAGCCCAGGCTGGTGGCTCCGGCAAGGAAACTGCCGCTGTGGCGGCCGCCGACAAGCAGGACGGCTCCGACAAGCAGTACTGCAAGATCCACCGCACCAAGGGCCATGACCTCCAGAACTGCAAAAGGGTCGAGTACCTCGTCGAGCAGCAAAAAGCTGAGTACGAGCGACGCGACAAGGAAAAGGCCCAGGGAGGTGGTGGAGAGTCCGGCAAGAAGCGGCCATTCAATGGCCGGGGAGGACGCTGCGGCAAGGCCAAGCAGCGGCAAGGAGACAGACCTCCCCACGGCCGCGACAAGGACGAAGACGAAGACGACGACGAAGACATGGACGACGGGGACAACAGCGAGCAGGAGTTCCAGAAGGCCACAGAAGTTCTGTGCGTCGATGGAGGTGCCTCTCTACATACTTCCTACCGCCAACTCAAACAATGGGTGCGGGAAGTTAATGCAGCAGAGCCACCCGTCGAGTCGCGCAAACTTCTGAAGTGGTCCAGCACGCCCATCATCTTCGACATTGAGGATCACCCTGACCGCACAACGGCGGTCGGGTGTTTGCCGATGTTGGTTTCACCAACCATCCGCAACCTCAAAGTCACCAAGATGCTAGTTGACGGCGGGGCCGGCCTGAACCTGATCTCCTCTGCTGTGGTCCGGAAACTATAGATCCCCGACAGCGAGCTTGAAGAAACCGGCACGTTCCAAGGGATCAACCCGGGAAGGAGCAAGCCGAAGGGGAAAATCACACTGCCAGTGACTTTTGGCGGAGAGCTGAACTTCAGGACTGAGAGGATCACCTTTGACGTTGCCGATATCCCATTGCCTTACAATGGGATACTTGGCCGTCCAGCGCTCGCCAAGTTCATGGCAGCCTCTCATTATGCCTACAACATGCTCAAGATGCCAGGCCCGATAAGCGTCATCTCTGTCCCCGGCGACAAGAAGGACGCGCTTATCTGTGTCGACAAGATCTACCGGGACGCAGCAGCCGCAACGGACAACAAGACACTTGCCGCTGAAGCTCCCGGGGGGAAGAACAAGACCAAGTCCGGCAAGAGCTCTGGGGCCCACTCCGGCAAACGCACCTCCTCGGAGTGCTGCGCTGCCGTCGAGGACGCACCATCGAGCTCCACCGGCAAGTGCAAGAAGGCGATGGCAGCTCCACCCACAACCAAGAAGGTGTCCGCCAAGGAGGACGGCACTGGTGGTACTTTCACCATCAGTGCCACGCTCGATCCTAAATAGGAAAGCGCGCTCGTTGCTTTCCTGCGGGCGAATGTTGACGTGTTTACATGGCAACCGTCTGGCATCCCCGGTGTTCCCAGGAAAGTGATTGAGCACAAGCTTGCCGTTTGTCCTCACGCGCGGCCCGTCAAGCAAAAGGTCAGAAAGCAAGCGGTGGAGCGCCAAGAGTTTATTGCAGAAGAAATCAAGAAACTGGAAGTGGCAGGCCTTGTCAGAGGTGTACTTCATCCCACGTGGTTGGCCAACCCTGTTGTCGTGCGCAAAGCGAACGGGAAGTGGAGGCTTTGTATAGACTTAACCGATGTGAATAAAGCTTGTCCCAAAGATCCATTTCCCTTGCCGCGCATTGACCAGATTGTTGACTCCACGGCTGGATGTGAGTTGCTTTCATTTCTTGATTCCTATTCAGGATACCACCAGATCTTTATGGCTGAAGAAGATGAAGAGAAGACCGCGTTCATTACTCCATGTGGCACTTACTGCTTCATACGCATGCCCTTTGGATTGAAGAACGCAGGTTCAACGTTTGCGAGGGTAGTCCACACTGCTTTTGAGCCACAGATACACAAAAATGTAGAAGCTTACATGGATGATATAGTGGTCAAGAGCAAGGACAAGGATACTCTGATTCAAGATCTAGATGAAACCTTTGCGAATCTACGCAAGATACAACTCAAGCTTAACCCCGAGAAGTGCGTGTTCGGAGTCCCCTCCGGCAAGCTTCTCGGGTTCTTTGTGTCCTAGAGGGGGATTGAAGCCAATCCCGACAAGATCAAAGCCATCGAGCAGATTGAAGCTCCGAAGCGTGTCAAGGATGTACGAAGGCTTGCCGGCTGTGTGGCTGCTCTCAGCAGGTTCATTTCTAAGTCTGCAGAACGCGCCCTGCCGTTTTTCAAAATCTTGAAAAAGGCAGGTCCAATGAAATGGACTCCAGAAGCGGAGGCATCGCTACAAGACTTGAAAAGGTACCTATCCTCCACTCCAATACTTGTCGCACCTAGGCCATAAGAGAAGTTGCTGCTGTACTTAGCAGCAACCAATCAAGTGGTTAGTGCTGCGTTGGTAGCGGAAAGGGAGGCAGATGAGGAACCCACAGCCCCGGCAAGCACATCCAGCGACAAGCAGGGGGCTTCCCCGACAATCTCTGGTCCCGACAAGGATGGGTCTGCGTAGATGCAAGAAGAAGTGCGGAAGAAGATGGTGCAGCGCCCGGTTTATTTTGTCAGTTCCCTCTTACAGGGGGCTAGGTCAAGATACTCTGGGGTGCAGAAGCTGCTTTTCGGCCTCCTCATGGCCTCGAGAAAGCTGCGCCATTACTTCCAAGCACATGAGATAACTGTGGTCACTCGTTTTCCGCTGAAAAGGATACTACAAAATCCAGAAGCGACAGGCAGGATTGTCGAGTGGGCACTGGAACTGTCAAGCTTCGGCCTCAAGTTTGAAAGTACTTCAACTATTCAGAGTAGAGCATTGGCAGAATTCATAGCAGAATGGACGCCAACGCCAGACGAAGAAATTCCAGAGACAAGCATCCCCGTCAAAGAAGCAAGCAAAGAATGGATAATGTACTTTGATGGTGCCTTCTCACTACAAGGCGCCGGCGCTGGTGTGCTGCTTGTCGCACCCACCGGCGAGCACCTCAAGTACGTCGTCCAGATGCACTTTCCCAAGGAGCAAGCAACGAACAATACTGCAGAGTATGAAGGTTTGCTTGCGGGCCTCAGAATCGCAGCAGAGCTTGGGATCAAGAAGCTGATTGTGCGGGGCGATTCGCAGTTGGTTGTCCGCCAAGTGAACAAGAGCTACCAGAGTCCGTTGATGGAAGCTTACGTCAACGAAGTGAGAAAGCTTGAAGAGCACTTTGAAGGCCTACAGATGGAACACGTTCCAAGAGCTCAAAACGACATCGCAGACGGCCTGTCAAAGTGTGCTGCACTGAAGCTACCTATGGAACCAGGGATCTTTGTACTCAAGCTAACTCAACCATCCGTAACACCATCAACTGGACAAAGTAAGAAGAGAAAGTTGGTTTCTGGTGACTACTTGCCGACAGAGCTTCCTGAAGCCGCCGCCAACAAGGTCCCCAAGGTCAACGACAAGATCGCTGAGGAACAGCCTGCTCCTGCAGACCCTAGGGTTTGTACAGTTGAAGCAGGCGTTCCCGACAAGTTTTGCCCCGGCAAGCTTGCCGGGGAACGTCAAGTTCCGGCCGAGCCACAGGTTCTTGCCGTAGAAGCTGACGTTCCCGCAGCAGCACTGATGCCTTTAGTCCTTGTTGTTGAGCCTTAGGCTCCAGCATGGGCACAACAGATTGTCCGTTTCCTTCAAACAGGAGAACTTCCCGAAGAGCCAGAAGAAGCAGAGAGAATAACCCGGCAGTCAAGTATGTATCAGTTTGTCGGCGATGAACTGTACAGAAGAAGACTCAACGGTGTCAAATTGAAGTGCATTCCCAGGGAAGATGGGCAAAAGCTGTTGGCAGAGATACATGGAGGCATATGTGGTCACCTCATTGGCGCAAGAGCACTTGCCGGCAAGGCATTCCGGCAAGGTTTCTTTTGGCCAGAAGCCCTCCAAGATGCAACTGCACAAGTAACCAAGTGTGAAGCGTGCCAGTTCCATGCTAAGCAGATACATCAGCCAGCTCAAGCTCTCCAGACGATCCCTTTGTCCTGGCCATTTTCGGTCTGGGGGCTCGACATCCTCGGCCCCTTTCCCCGCGCAGCCGGGGGCTTTGAGTACTTGTACGTCGCCATCGACAAGTTCACAAAGTGGCCGAAAGTGGAACCAGTGAGAAAGGTGACCGCACAATCAGCAGTCAAGTTCTTCAGGTCGATTGTTTGCCGTTTCGGAATCCCTAACAGGATCATCACCGACAATGGCACACAATTCACAAGTCGCACCTTCATGCAATACGTCCAAGACCTTGGCGCCATGGTCTGCTTCGCTTCTGTTGCTCACCCGAGGAGCAACGGTCAAGCAGAGAGGGCGAACGCTGAAGTGCTGCGCGGACTCAAGACAAGAACTTTCGACAGGCTGCACAAATGCGGAAGAAACTGGATTGAAGAGTTGCCGGCGGCTCTTTGGTCAATCAGGACGACACCAAATCGAGCCACAGGACAGACACCCTTTGCTCTTGTCTATGGAGCAGAGGCAGTTCTCCCCACGGAACTCGTATACGGGTCGCCTCGAGTGCTCGCTTACGATGAGCTCGAGCAAGAGCAGCTGTGGCAAGATGACGCATTGCTCCTTGAGGAGGACCGTCTCCAGGCTGCTGTACGAGCTGCTCGATACCAGCAAGCTTTGCGCCGCTACTATAGCCGCAAAGTTAAGGCCAGGAGTCTCGAGGAAGGCGACCTTGTTCTTCGGCGTGTTCATTCGGCCAAGAATTCCAACAAGTTGACGCCAAAGTGGGAAGGCCCTTATCGGGTGAGACAAGTCACAAGGCCCGGCGCTGTCCGCCTTGAGACCGAAGAGGGCTTACCGGTGAGCAAGTCCTGGAACATTGAGCACCTTCGCAAGTTTTACCCATAAGGCACGGTTGCCGTGATCCGCTCCGGCAACCACTTTTTGTACAAGTCTTGCCGCTGTTGCATGTAAACCTTTGTACAAAGCCGGGCGCAGACCCCGTGCATCAGTAAAACTTATGTGCCTCGCACAACTAATCATTTCATGCCTTTTCATCTTTCTTGCATATACTATATGACACCTTGTGCATCACGCATCCACGGTAAGCAATAACGAGCCGCAAGGCTCCATGTCTATGTTTCCTCCCTTTTCTTTTCTCTCAAGCAGAAGAAGTTTTCCTCGCGCACAAGTTTGCCGGGGGGAAGGAGATAGTGGTATGGACCAAGTGCCGTTCAAGAAAGCCTTGCCTTTGCCGGGAAGCAGACAACACAAAAGCTAAGTCGCCAAAGTTTGAGCAATCAAAATTTTAAATTTTAAAGTTATCTTCCTTGAACGACCGCACTTTGTATGGAAAATCTGTGCGCGGAGGAACCAACTCGTAGCTAGCCGCGCCCTTACTTTGTTTCGAGCACGCTCAACGGCTTAAGCGTGCTGCGACAAGTGTCGCGCCCTTACTTCGTTTTCGAGTTCGCTCAACAACCTAAGTGTGCTGCGGCTAGCTGCGACAAGGTTTCTTGCCGGCAAAGGCACTACCAGCAGGCTGCTGAAGTTCCGCACTCAGCGCTCGCGGCAAGGGTCCCTTCGCCGGCAAGTTCCCTAAAAGCGTAGGGTAAAAGCATACAAAGCGAAGAAGTCAAGTAAAGGAAATAACATTGCATTAACTACCCAAAATAAAGTTATGTTACAAAATGACTTGTCGCTGTTCTAATAGACTATTGTTCGTAACGTGGTTGGCAGCGGCAAAGGAAGCAGAAAGGAAAACGGCCTAGTCTGCGCGGTCGCCCTCGACTCTCTTGATCTTGCCCACCTTGGCCACTATAGGTGCGACAAGGGCCTTGAGCGTCTCCTGGTCGGCGTCGGGCGGCAAGGTCCTGAGGACGTTATTGAGGTTGAGTCCCGGGTTGCGGAAGACTATCTTCATCAGCACCTTCTCCAAGACGCCCGTGCAGAGCCTGCGCGCCTCGTTCGCCAGCTGCGTGGGGATCCTTTCCCGGAGCTGCTGGAGGGCCGGCACCACTCCCCTGAAGAACAAGCTCAGCTTGGCGCTGTGAGGGAGATTCTCGTCGGTGGAGTACCCGAGGTGCTCCGTCCCCAGCCCCGCCAACTCCCTGTCAATATCAGCGGCGGCGGCGACAAGGCTCTCGGTCCAGTGCTCCACGGTCTGCCTGAAGTTGTTTGTGGGTGATAGCGGCACTCTCCAACAGTGCCCTCTCACCCCTGAGATCTTCCTTCAGCTTCGTCTCCCGCTCTCTGGCGCCGTCAAGTGATGCGGTGAGGGTGGAAAGTTTCAACTCCAGATCGGCGATGGAGTCCTTGGCGACGGCAAGCTCCTTGCCCTTGTTGGAGAGGCGGACCTGCAGCTCGGAGTGGCTGTGGGCGTCCTTCTCCCTCTCCGACGCAAGTGCAACAACCTTCTCTTCGCTCGTCTTCAAATGGACCTCAAGTTGCGCCACCCTCGCCTCCAAGTCTCTCTTGGCGGTCTCAGCAGCTGCAGCGGCGTCCTTCGCTTCCTGCAGAGCTCCGCCAAGAGACTGTTCACGCGCGGCAAGGTCGTCCTCGTGGCTGTCGAGGTCGACCTTCCGCTGTGTCAGTTCACCTTCTCGCCGGGACAGCTCCTCGGCGGCGAGCCGTTGCTGCTCCTCTGCTTCGGCCTTCTCAAGAATAAACGCCTGATGCGCCTCGGCCAGCTGCTCCCGCTCCTCCGCCAAGGATCGGAGAGCCGCCTGGTTGGTGGCCCGGAGCTCTTCAGCGCGCTTCTCCAGGTCAGTGCCCGCCTTGGCGGCCAGAGCCTCTCGGGACTCCAACTTGGCCTGCCTGGCACGATACAGGGCCAGAAGCCTCCGCAGAAGCCGCTCCTCCTCGGGCTCGCTACTGATGCCGGGCGCGTCGACGAACTTCAGCCCGGCGGAGGCGAGGACTTCCCCGTCGAAGACCTCTCCCTCCGTGGGCGCCCTTGACGTGGACGCCCACGGGAGCTGGATGAAGACTCCATTGCCGACCTCCAGATAGGCGCCGGGCTCAGCCGCGACAGCAGAGGGGTCGGCAGCCGGCGCAGCGTCTGACGCTCCTGCGGCCTCAGGGCCGTCAGTGCGACTACCGGATTCCCCCTCAGCAGCCACGCCAGCAGCCTCGGCGGTCTCGTCGGCGGCAGGCTCGTTAGCGCCGTCCGCCCCTTCATCGGCTGCGACGTCGCCGGTGTTACCGCGCGCGTCCTCCTCGACGGCGACCTCCGTCTCCATCGGCTCTGGAGCGGACGGGTCAGACAGAAAAGAAAAGAAGAAAGAAAATAGTCAAGCAAATATCCAAAAAGAGAAGTTCAGAAAAAGAAAAGTCCAAGGATTTTACCTGCGCGGACCTCCTCTTCGATGGGGTTCCTTGCCGGGGAGTTCTCCCTCGACGGCGTGGTGGTAGCTCCCACCGGCGGAGGGCCACTGGCGCCTTCCCTTGGCGGGGTGCCTTCCCTTGGCGGAGTGTTCGCCCTCGGCGGGGTGCTCGTCCTTGGCGGGGTGCTCGCCCTTGGCGGAGTACTCGCCCTTGGCGGAGTATCTTCCCTCGCCGGGGAGCTCCTCCTTGGCGGAGAGGTCGAGACGTGCGGCTCGTCGGGAGCAATCTCTTGGCGCTCCTGAGGCTGCTGCTCTGCTTCTGCGCAGGTCAACAAACAAACAAAACGTTAACAAGGATAAGAAGCCCACGTGCACCCGACAAGCGGAGAGTGGACAGAAGACTTACACTGGGGGCTGCGCTGGGGGCTGCTCTGCGGAGCAGCTACCTGGTCCGGCAAGCTTGTCACAGGCGCATCCCCTGCTGCTGCGACGGGCCCGTCCTCAAGATCGAGCACCGGGATCTTGGCCCTCTTCGCCGCCCTCTGGGCCAGGGTCCTGGAAGACAGCGAAATCAGAATCAGGCAAAGAAAATTCAAGACAAGAGCAACAAAAATCAAAGGAAACAAGAAGTTGCCAGTACTTACTCTTCCTCATCCTCGTCAGAACTGAGCGCGGAGAAATCGAAGTCTGCCTCACGCGTCCCGGCGCGAGGAGCTGGAGGAGTAGGCTCCCTCGGCCGCTTGGCGGGAGCAGGGACGGTGGTCTGAGAAGACCCTGCTCCAGTTGTTGCCGGGGCACGAGGGGCGGCAGGAACGTTAGCCCCAGCCCGGGAAGACCCTCCTCCAGCCGCTGTTGAGGCGCGAGGCACTCCCTTGGCGGCCTTGCTCGCCGCGGTGGCGCGTGTCGGGCGGCGCTGCGGCTGCTGGCCCGCCTGCCGCCCCTCCGCGTCAGCGGCCTTGCGAAGGCGCCTCCTCGTCTGAGCCGGAGGACTTGCCGGTGGCGGTGAACTGCCCGAGGACGAAGAAGAGGAGTCGAGATTCAGCGACCCGCCTGAGTCTTCGGCAGGATCGCTTGATCCGACGCCCTGCTCGGCGGGCCCGCTCGGCTCTGTGCCTTGCTCGGCGGCCTCGCTTGTCCCAGCAGGTTGCCCGGCAAGCTTTGCCACTTTGAGGAACTCTTCCTCCTTGGCCAGACTTACCGCCTCCGCTGCATCCGCCTCCTCCAAAGTATATCCAAATTCGCCCGCGGCCCTGGCTGCAGCTGCCTCCTCCAACCTGGTGGCAATATACGCCATCTCCTGGTCGGTGGTGTCGCGGGTGAGGCCTCTCTTCTCGTCGGACTTGACTGGCTGCTCCACCAAGTTGTCGAAGAACGTTTGCACGGCTTCGTCAGAAGGCTCCCGCCAAGTGGGGTCAATCCCATGGGAGTCACACCACAGCATCGCCGCGCGGATAGCGCTGGGCGACAAATTGTTGCATAGCGGAACTACGCCCCGCGGCAGCGCAAACCACTCTGGATGGGCGGAGTCATACTTGAATAGCGCTCGGAGCATCCCGTTGAGTTCCATGACAGTGAAATTATAGTTGAGGCCCGGGCGCAACCTCATGATGTCTGCCGCGTTATCAAACTCCCAAGCAGGCCTTTTCCTCTCCTGCAAGGGAGCGATGCGGCGGCGAAGAAAGTCTGCCCCGACGGCACCTACAGTGAGCTTGGCTTGCCGGAGGCGAAGAATCCTAGTGGTGGCTATCTTCAGCTTGTCGTCCTCAGGAGCCAGGTCACTCCAGTCATTGCCGCGCACTACTGCAACTTGGCACCGGGAAGTGAACTGCTGTGGGTCGTCCTCCATGATCCAGCACCAGTTGGCCCTCCACTCATCCCACTTGCCGCGGAGCTCCCCCGTCAAGTAAGCCTCTTTCTTATGAAGCCTAAAGATCCAAGAGATCCCGCCGGACAGAGGAGACCCATACTCGACTCGAGGAATGAAGTAATGGTGGAAGAGGGCTACATTGGGGTAAACTCCGACGAAATTTCCGCACAGATGTGCGAAAACGGCCATGGTCAAGAAAGCGTTTGGGGTGAATTCAAGAAGATGAAACCCGTAGGTATTCATGATATCGCAGAAGAACTCCGAGAAGGGCGGACAGAGTCCGCAATAGAAGAACAGAGCAAAAAAGGCATAGCCGCCCGGGAACATGTCGCAGGCCACGACGGGGAGTACCTTGGTGCGTGGATGCGCCTTGGTCTCCCTCGACCAGAAGAGATAGAAGTTTTCCTTCAGCTCCTCCGCGCTTAGCTGTGGCGGAAAGACCGCCATCTTCTTCTGCATTGACGCTAGCCGCAGCGCCTTGGCAGTCTTCGCGGCCTTCGCCTTGTCGCTCTTCGGGGCCATGGCAGGGACGGCGAGGGAAGTCGACGGCGCTGGAGGTGCTGGCGGCGGCGGACGGGGGCGGAGCGCCGCTCTCTTTCGATCTTCGGGAGGAAGGGAGCGACAGGGGTTTCTGGAGGTTGAAGAAGCAACGGGCGAATGGAAAGAACTGCCCCTGCTTCCCCTACTTTTAAGGGGGAGGAGGGGACGTTCCGCATTTTCCCCATTAAAGAAACATGCCACGATCTCTCCCACGACGCCGCGATTGATGCGTGCCGTTAGGGAGGGGCGCGGTGGATACGGAGTGGGATACGGCGCGCCGTGGGCCGCATGTGCCCGTGCACTGTTTTGGACCTGGCCCAACAGCGCTCGGCACCGTGTGTGGCCCAGGCCCGGGGGCTCCTGTCGGTGTACTAAAGTAGGGGTACCTTAGTATCCCGAACTTGTGCACGGGCAGTCGCAGCGTCCCGTGGCAGGGCTTGCCACGCGTCCACCAAGGCCCACTGTGTTTCCTTTAGAGCCATTCAAGAACAAAGTATTCAAGTTAAAGAGACAAGGCCCCGGCAAGAGGAGCTTGCCGGGAAGGCCACCCCAGGCTCAAGACCACTTCTTTAGCACAAGACCCTGGCAAGAGGAGCTTGCCGGGAAGGCCAAACGTGGCATTTCATGAAACTTGCCGTGACGCGCCGCGCGTCCCAGCAAGGCCCGGAGAGCGACAAGCTCCCGGGCGCGACAAGTTAACAACCGCGGCAAGGTACAAGCCGCGGCAAGCTTCCACTACGTGCCCGCGCTCCAGCTCATCCGACCACGCGTCGCCCTGGGGCCCTTCCAGGTGCACGTGGCGGAAGGCTGTGCAGCCTGGGGTACACGGTGGCGAGCTGCGATGACGAGGCCACCATCGTGGCGGACGAAGACGTCCTGACGGACGCTTTTTGCACTGTTTGGGGCGACGGCGACGGGCATTTAATGCCCTTGTCCCCCACCGTCAGGGTTAGGTATAGAGCACCATGCATACACTGTTTCATCTACCACCGCTTTTACGTTTTTACCCTCGACTGCGTTGCCACCTGTCGGTGACCCCTTTGACCTATAAAATGAGGCCCATGCACAACGTAGAGGGGGTTCGGACCATCGATCACTCTCACGCTCGGTGCTAGCGATCAACACTGTAGTTCTTCTTGCTCCCGAGCCAGGAACACAATACAAACCAAGGCAGGAGTAGGGTTTTACGCCTCCGCGCGGCCCGAACCTGGGTAAACTGCCCGCGTGCACGCCTCGATCCGCTCTTTGTGCATCCTCCGCCCCCTTGCCGTACCGAAAAGGGGCTCCGGTCCCATAGGTGTTCGTGGGCGATCAGTTTCCCCGACACCACCCAAACTTCATGTCGTTCTCTAAATATCCTATCCATCCTTATTCTATCATTATCAGATAAATCACCACTCTCAGCTTTCACATATAAAATGTCATATTCTGCCATCAGCTCTTTATTATCCCTTCTAAGGGCAGTTTCAATATTCCTACTCCAGCCTTTGTCCAGCCTCCTAAAGGTTCTTACCTTATGTTGCCAGACATCTACATGATTATTACTAACACACCTGCTAGACCAGGCTTTCACTACTAAATCTTTAAAATCATCTCTAGTAACCCACCATTTCTCAAATTTAAAACTGCTACTCTTAGGCCTAGTGTCAACTCGAGAGTCCCACACAACAGGAGTGTGATCACTACCAACCCTAGGGAGCACCCTAGCACTTGCCAAAGGGTAAGCCTCATCAAATTCAGTAGTACAGAAAATTCTATCAATCTTGGACATAATCAACTTTTCTTGATTACCCCCCTAGGTATATAGCCTACTAGACATGTTAATCTCTAACAGAGAGCACATATTAACCCAAATATTAAATTTATCGGCCCATCTAAAATCTATATTACCATTACTTTTGTCCTCTTGGGACGTAACTAGATTAAAATCCCCACCTATTAAAGTCGATCCTTCCAAATTCAAAAATAAGCTATGTAATTCAGAAAGGAAGGGTTGTTTTCCATCCTCATATGCAGACCCATAAACTATGGTAATTCTAGTCTCTAAATTTTGGTTCTTCTCTTTGATAAGAACACTGACAGAAAATTGTCTAACATCCCAACTAAGCAAATCAAAGCGATCAAGATCAACACCTACTAGAATGCCTCCAGCAGAGCCTATAGAAGGTAAAAAGTTCCATTCAAAATTCCTATTACCCATCAGGTTTTAAGATAATTCTTAGAGAAACTAACTTGTTTAGTATCCTGAAATCCTACATAAACAGGATTTAGAGGCCAAACTAGATCCTCAATAGATTTTTTCCTCCCTGGAGCCAACATCCCCCTAACATTCCAAAAAATGTACCTCATTTTGGAACAGTTTTCCTGGGGTGCTTGCCCCACCTAGTTTTAATGACAGGAGTCCACTCCTTTTCCTCATCAAAGCGGTGGACATCAACTATCCTATCAGCATCAAAATCAGTATCTACATCCTGCCCATGTTTTTTTGTTTATTATCATCATGCATATCTTCACCAATATTCAAACCAACATTATGAGCAAGGGTTTGTAGCTGCATAGTATATATCTGCCCCCTCTTGCACTGGTACTCATAAAACATGATCTTTCTATGAGGGAGAGCATAAGTCAAAGCCTTTTGATTACATCCACCACACTTTATTCATGCGTCCCATTTTCTGTTGGTGTATTGGTGTCTGGTTTCTTCTTCTAGATTTAATTGGCGTTGGCAGTATCATTTTGAAGAGCCGTTGGTTGGGGCTGCTATGGACCCCTCCCTTCGGTGAGGAAGCAGCACACCAACCCTTCTTCACACCCACAATGGCAGCGAAAATCGTCATGGACGCGCCCCCCCCCCTTTCACACACACCAACCACTCAGAGGCAATTCACTAAGCCCCCAACAACGCACGATGTAATGTACTAGCGTCGACATGTAAGATGCAAAGATCCACTCGCACGTCACATATACCAGCAAATGGGCCTATCATCCCTACACAACTACGTCACCCACCTACAGCCGCCCCCAGCCCCAGTGCACCACAATGCTCCTTTTTAGGGAGCTTAGTAGCTATTTTGATGAACACTTTCTTTAATGCACATGAGGTGTTTGTGGCAATGTCTCACTACGGGCAGCCCTGTGAATTTAATGATAATTGCCATACGTACAAGATAAGACTTTAAGTTATCAACTATTCCTCAAATAATCGTCATATCGTTTACAAGAAGATGATAAATAAAATAATCGTCATATCGTTTACAAGAAGATGACAAATAAAATCAGGGGTCGAATCCTCCTAGAAAGAAGAAGATCTAGAACTAACACAATTTTTAGCTAGGCAGTCCGCAACTTGATTGCCTTCCGGGAGCAGTGAATAAAAGGGGCACTTGCAAATTCAGAGCTGAGCATTTTGCATTCCATAAAAGTCACCACCTCCTCGCCAAGATAGGCATCCTGCTGGTTCGCAATCTCCACCCCTGATGAACTATGAGATTCCACGATTACCTTGCTAGTACATATGATGTTTGTCACCAAAATCATTCCATTCCTGATGTCACTCATCTCTGCAGAATCAACGTTGTTCATATGGGTAATAAACCAGGAAGTTGCTACAATAAAATTCCCTTTGTCATAGCATGCAAGAGCTCTTGTGGAGCCTGAAAGGGTCTCCGACTAGAAGGAAGCATCCACGTTCACCTTGATGTAACCGTGATTAAGCCTTTTCCACATTTAAGTGCTTCTTGCTTCACTTTAATAGATAGAACAAGTCATTAATGGGCGACTATTTTTCCCGGAACTTTAGTGGTAACTAGAAGTTAACCAAATGGGTCTGCTACAAAGCTCTTTGCAATATCATGGGGCAAACATGTAGCTCATTAATGAAATTGAGGAGGTGGGCCTAAAATTTAGATCACGCGGTACATGAGAAGTTGAGAACTTTATAGCTCTATATTCGACCATGGTTAAGATTGGTCCCAATCATCTCCATAGAGAGGAAATGTTGGATCCGGTAGCTATAAAATTGTCTATGCATAATTGCGGTTACATGGGAGCCAAATCAAATACAAAGGTGCTGAAAAGAGATACCACAAATATAGTTTATGAGAATGGAAGATTTCGGGATAATGAACGCGTACACCTTTTACATGACCTTTCTTTGTGCATCCATCAATTTCTAGGCTCCATAGGAATAAGTGCCGTCGACAAGGGTGGCCAAGGTGGGCGACCGCACAGGGCCCTCGAAAAACTAGGGGCCCCAGATCGCACTAATCTAACGCTAATTATGTGTCACTTCCCACATTAGTGGCCAGGTATTTGTTTCCTTCTCTACGCACAATCCCACGGTCTGCTTGATTATCTCCCATGCATGCAGGATTCCTTTATCTTCTCATGACAGCAGTTTTTTCGGGCATAACAGCCAAATCCTTACGCCATTTATTTCCGGATCTGATGGCTGGCATGTAATTGCATGCACGAAGATTAGGGAGGAAAGGAAATCATCATCGAGGAAAGGAGATCCCTCCATCCGTGGGGATTTTTCTACATTGTAGACATCAAGTGGAAACAACCCACTAGCAAATTAGGGAATAAAAAAATAAACCAAATGCACTTACTATTTTACCCAACAAAAATACACACTTACTATTTTGAAATTTATAAAAAGTTAATGTACCTTTTTTGAGGGAATAAAATTTAATGCTCCCAATAAAATAAAATAAAGGAAGTGTGATATTTAAAATTTGGGGCCCTGTTTTATATTTCTTGTTCGTATCACACAAATGTGTAGCCGTAAGTACTCCGGCGTCATATGATTCATGTGATTGATTGCTTAACAGTGCATGCAAGCGCAGATCATAGAGTAATATGGTCTTGGATGACATAAGAATTAGTCAGCCATAGGAGAAACTTTTTTTTTACTATTTCGCACCGGGGCCCCAAATTCCTGGAGACGGCCGAATAATGCGCTACTATTGGTCCTCCTACATTCTGTTGTTGGGGCCAACTATCGAAGGGACAATTTCTATGAAGGTGCTCTGTTCTTGGCGGCAATGCTGGCACTTTATCTATAAATCCATGTGAAAACCTGTTTCGTGAATGTTGCCAGTCAAGTCATGGTTTCAGCATGCTAAAAAAGGACAATGCAGCCATTTGTTGGTGCAGTCTCATGTGTTCGAGATTTCTAATATGCTTTACCACATCATCGGACACGCCACCACCAACCACGCATCAAAGGCTACCTCGCCCGTCGTTGTGACTCTGGTGCCGACAAACCTCATGCACCGATATCTGCCGCTGTTAGCAGTTCAGAACTTGCTAATCATTGGTCGGAGAGCAGTATACCAGGCAGTGATTGTAGCCACCGCGAGTAGTATGACCTTGTGAGCAACAAAAAATCACCAATGTTTCTTCTGTTCCAAACAAGAGCAACTCTTACCCGCAAAAAAAAAAAACAAGAGCAACTCAACTTGTCTTTTTTTTTTAGTGTTCAAAAGCACGAGTTGTATGACCAGCAGTGCATTTATGATTTAATATTACTCATCTAAGTAATATATCACGTAATTTTGGGTCTTGGTTACACTAAGTATACCTAAGTCTTTACACTCTCTTATTTACTTCGAAGTTTGTTGCGGTCTTTTGGTTTATTTAGGTTGGTCGAAACGATACTTCCATCGACAACAGAAAATGTCATAATATGTTGCAGATGTTGTTCCTTTGTGCAAGTTGATTGTGTAGTCATAGGCTTACTGCAATGATCGCTAGATAGAATACCGATAGAAGCTGGTGCGACAAGATTGGAGCGGCCTGCCGAGAAATTTGTGTCTGTTCATATATAGTAAGTAGGCCTTGCTCATGTTTGATTCCACAATTCGCATGTCATATATAGTAAACTTGAGGATGTAACAGTGCGTCGGTAAAAATCATGGCCATTCCTTAAAAAAAAGGAATGTCAATTCAGAGAGATTATACCATAGGCCTCTTTTGTACGTATGAGCCTCTATTGTCGGCCCAAATAGAGGATCCAAGTCATAAGCCCACCGACACCTGAGCTCGTTCTAGCCTCATTCTCCCCCATGGCCCTCGCCTGTGCATCTCATATACGCCGCCTCCTCCTTCACCCCGCCGTCGGAGCTCCGGCGAGGACCTTCTGCGCCCAGCCCTACCAAGGTACGCTTATGTTCGTCTGGATCGTTTCTGCCTGTTCGTCGTGACGAGCGGGGCTGAGTTCCTGTGTGCAGCCAAGGTAGGCGTCGTGGAATTCCTGAACGGGGTCCGCAAGGGTGTGGAGACGCACGAGGCAAAGCTGGAGGAGGCCGTCGACGGCGAATCCCAGAGTGTGCCCGAGATCCGCCCGCTACGGCGCAAAAAGTTCGGTGGCCGGTGGCCCCTGCAAGCTTGTGCGTGTTCTCCATGTTTCTTTGTTTCCTCCACACATTCCTTTGATTTAATTTTGCAGAAGGCTAGATGTGGTTGCTGACTATGATCGTGTTTCTTCGGGCATCTCGTAGTGTAAATGTAGAGTTCAGTTATCTTTTGTTGTCCAACCATGTGATGAGATGCTTTGGATAGGAGCAATTGGGTTACTTTGGTATTAGATGATTCATGCGTATATATGATGCCTGTTGCATAACTCTCTGGTTAGTTTTGCAACTGAACCACATCATTTTATTATGTTCAGTAGGAAATTTATGAACTTTGGTGAACTGATCGACAATATAGCCCAGTGTCGAGATCCTGTTGCGATTTAATCCCATGGAGAAACGGATGTTCCTAATTGTAGCACCGTGTAAGAAAATGAAATAAACCATACCTTTGGCTATTAGTTACTCTATTAAGCTACACATTGTGTGATTTCTGATGCACTGAACTGCCTTAAATACATTAGAAAGAACTAAGCTTAAGAAGTACTGTAATAGGGAGGTAGTTTGTAAATGTGTGGTTAAAATTTAACAAGTTCTTATGTCACACACATTTGTTGGATGTCTCAATTGCTATTAAAATACCATGATCACTTTTCTAAATAACAGCAGCTAGACGGGCATATGTAAACACTAAAGGCATTTTAGATATTCCAGGTTACTAACCCATGCATATTTGTAAAGATGGTTTGCAGCTTGCTAACCGCCAATTGCCATTGTTAACATTTACTGTGAGTTTTTTTTGCGGGAAAACATTTACTGTGAGTTCACATGGTAGAATCCTAACTTTCTATGTTTCCTCTGTTTAATTTCCATTCTTTTCACATGTGGTTAATTTATGATGCAGAGAAAGTTGATTTTGAGCTTTCCTCACAAGTACCGTCTTGGTCTTTCGAAGCACCCAGCAGAAGCCAGGAAAGTGGAATGAAGTTGGTGCGTCCACTTTGAAAACTGTGTGGTGTTATTGGGATGAAGCATGTTGTCTGATAGTTGTGCTGCAATTTTGATGTCACAATCAGAATGTTGTCTGATAACCCAACCAATAAGTGGCGCTCTTGATCTTGCAGTATTAATCGTTATTAAATTTGTGATTCCGAAATTTGTCTACATTTGCTGATTAACATTGTGCGTAGGCTGATTAACAATTACAGTTGACACTATATTTGAGTCGTTCTACCGAGAAAATTCATCGATCAGCTAGAGTGCACTGTTTCTTCTTTTGACACCTCAATGGAAGTGCTACATTAATTTGTATTCCCTCCATATCAAAATATAAGACGTTTTTTATACTCACTTTGTATAAAAATGTCTTATATTTTGATACAGAGGGAGTAGTTATGAGAAAAATGAACAGTGGAAAAATGGATGGCTGATCGTACAATTAAGTACGTCTGAGGAAACATCAAACAAATTGTAACTCCGTATGTGTCAACATGGCTTGAAACACATAAACGTACCATCTGGCTCACTTTTCACTTGTCACCTAATCCAGCTAACTAACGCTTTGCTCTGCCTTCTCTAATACAAGTCCCACTATTGCTATACATACTGAATTTGACATGGCAGGTTGCACTTCGCCATTGCTGATACGGTAGTCACACAATGACAACCAATGTGCAGATGTTGCATGATGGATATGGTCCATCATCGCCATTGGTAACTGGAAAGGATCTTAGATAATTGAAGAAAGCTCATGTACATTGGCATATGGGTTCATCATCCCGAGACCTGCCATTCCTAAACTGTACAAAGTTACATTGGTTTCTCTTTTCAGCACCTTGCATTTGCTTTGGTTCATAGCTAGGTAATCACAACTATGCGTAGGTCATTTTATAGACAGTGGATCCCGCCTTTGCTCTAGATGTACATGATTGGGACCAATCTTAACCAAGGCCAGTATAGACTGTAGAGCTATAAAATTCTCATGTACTGTCCACACTAAATTTTAGACCTACCTCTTCATTTTGATTAATGAGCTACATTCGAGCATCATCGGAACAATTATTTACAGAGTGCATGACAACAAGCCACCGTGGTTTTGCTTTTGTACCCACCAGGTCCTCCTTTGGCTCATAGGATAGGAATATTACAGGAATAGGAATTTCGTAGGAAGTGAGATGACATGCAACTCAATTCCTATAGAGAAAGAGATGCCATTTGATGCATAGGATAGGATTTTTCCATTAAGTCTAAGCTAATGTTTTTTCCCCTTTGAAATGGGAAGATTGGATCCTATCCTACATAGGAATAGGAATCCATTCC
Source organism: Secale cereale (assembly GCA_902687465.1). Lineage (NCBI taxonomy): Eukaryota > Viridiplantae > Streptophyta > Magnoliopsida > Poales > Poaceae > Secale > Secale cereale. Next base: position 873,216,268 of record LR738712.1, on the reverse strand, counting down.
TACAAACCAAAGGGCATCATAGGAATTTTTTTCCTTCGAAAATCCTATCCTATAAAATTCCTACAAGATCCCTACAAAGCAAAGGAGGCCTAGATTCATTAGCGCATCGACATCGACAATGACGGAATCCGTCATTGACTATTTGGCCCCTTCACATCGTCAATAGACAATAAAATATCAGTAGCTCCAATGTGGTGTTTAGACTTAACCTGAATGTTCACCAAATGTCCTTGTTGATCGGACCCTAATCTGTTGAATAAAATGTTAGATCGGTAGTCCCCGGCCGCCCAACCATCTGGCTCACGTTTTGTGGGATATGTTGCTTAAGGATTTTCTTGATGAAAGGGTACTTGGCGTGATCGCCAATGAGCTTTTCCGTTTCTTCATGATTACTCTTATTCATCCTTCCTGGTCTTGTACTCAAAGAGTTGACTGCCTGTCTCGAGCATGTTTGTTTCACTCGTAAGCATCAATCACTGCTTACTAGTCATATAGTTGTTGCATCAATCCCGAATTCAACGATTGCAAAGTGGTATGGGTACCATGTTCAACTGGTGCGTGAAGTGCGGTGCTTTCCAAAAGACCCGGGGCTGAATCCTCATTCTACACCCGGGTATGATAGAATACTCGTCGTGATTGCACTCGTCGTGCTCGCTAAGGTGAGGAATATTGCTTGTTACATCTGATCCAACTGGACAAAAGTAGCCCTTGTCTGTCGCTACGCTAACAATGTGTTTTTGGCAGCAGTCTCCTGTGATGAAGAGATGCATTGCCAGCGTGCTGCGATGCAGATGTATGGTGTTGAATCATTGGGAAGGCAGAATGAACCAGTGCTCAGTGCTGATGCTTCGCCGAAGAAGAACACCACTGGCTCTTTTCTTCGGCGCCTCATCCCTATGTTGCCTGACCAGAACTCCAGAAGACGTGGTGATAATGAGGCTGCTGTCCTCCACACACTGAGAGGCTACGATGAGGTAAGACGAAGCGATAATGAGGCGTGGTGAGACTATTGACGGTGCCGGTGCTGCTGTTTAAGTGTGATGTCTTATTCCTGCATGCTTCATCATCTTCCGTTGCTTCCACTTCTTTCATCTTGATGTCTTGTGTGTCGTTTCTGCTTTTTATTTTTTTAGTCAATCAGAGGTCTTATTTTTCTTCCTTTATTTTCCAGAAAAAACTTTTTCATAACCATTGTCACCGTTATTCAAACAAAGAATTGCTGTGAGGGTGTAATCTGTACGGCATGGTGAGACTCAAGATTAATTCATCCTGCTAATCTTCTGCCCTGTTGCATCCCCAAAAATTGAAACATATTTAGACACGCCAAGAACGCATACACTCATTATGAATTTATGACAGGCAAATAAACAGGACAATGTTACATGCGAAAACAATTTTGTGACAAGTCCATTCTAAGTTTCTAACTGAACCGTTGAATCTGGATCCAATGGATCCTCAATCGTACACAATGTTCATCTTCTTCCTTGACTCCTAACAAACCAGCCCAGACCAAACCGCCTGCCTCCGCCGCCCACGGCCGGTGGCACTCCCGTGCCAACCTCACCACACCGCCCTCTCCTCAACCTCCCCGCTCCCCCACCGTCGAGCTTGCCGCTGCCCAAGGTCTTCGCTCTAAGCCCTGGAGACCTCCAATTCCCACGCCGGTGAACCTGCACCCCCGGCACCCCTAGATAGACAAGGAGGTTGCTGCTCCCCGCACCCGTTGCACCCCTAAGATAGACGAGGAGGCTACTGCTTCGCCCTGCACCCTAAGATGGACAAGAAACCTGTCGCCAACGGTGTCGGTGATCCGCGGTAGCTGCTTCCTCTCACACCAAATCGACTGACCATAATTCGAATTTCAGGCGACTGATGTCGAGTAAAACTGTCGCAGATTAATGGTTACGACCAAATATAACAGTGCTTCATTCTTTGAACTTTATGCACCACCGTTACAATGCATTCCTTCTCGCCTAGAAGTAACCAGTGCTTTGCTCTACCATTTCTCTTGCAAATTTCCTTATTGCTACACTGACTAAAATTTAAGCGCAAGTTAGCAAGCTATGATTCAGAAGACATTAGTTCTGGAATGACAGTAATCGAGGAGATGTTGCAACATGGCTACGATCTGTCATCACCATTGGCGATTGGAACACATGTTAGAGCAATGAAGAAAGATCATGTACAAAGGCATATGCACTCAACATCCTGAGACCTGCCATTCCCAAATGGTAAAAGAAAAATATTCGTTTCTCTATAAGCACCTTGCATTTGTATTGGGTCGTAGGTAATCCCAGCGATGCGTAGGGGATTTTATAGCCACTGTGTTCAGCCATTCCTCTAGATGGACATGGTTGGGACCGATCTTAACCATAGTCGGCATAGAGCTATAAAGTGCTCATGTACTATCCACACTAAATTTTTGACCTACCTCTTCAATTTGATTGATGGCCTACATTCGGCTAGCGCGAAACAATTATTTGTCGAGAGTATGGATGCACGCCCCATGTGGTTAGATTTTACTTACCCACTAAAGTTCTTGAGAAACTAGCTAGCCACTAATGACTTGTTTTGTTGACAAAATGAACTAATTTCCATTTTTTCAAAAGTTGATTTACTTAAGCCGATGCTAGTATTAATCTGAAAAAGGCTTCCGTCCCACTTTATATAGTCATATATAAAGCAACATAGCCAAATCGATACATGGTGATGAGAAGATCCTCTAACAAAGCAGATTAAGGGAAAAGCATGAATACATGAGAATCCACACCCTACCACAGGCCGGACCTCATTGTGCTGCTCACACCAAATTGCTGCCGGAGAGGGCCCCCTGTCTTCTCTCTTCGGATCGTGGAGCACGAGGCTGCCTTTAGAAAACGAGGACTGCGAGGAGCAAGAACGTGGAGCCGTGTAAATAATAAGAGGCAAGTGAGACCACCCACGCTTCATGTCAAGATCCGAAAATGTCTGCCAATGAGAATGCAGCGCATCGGAAGAAACCTTGGTTCCAACACAACACCCTCAGGAGGGAAACGACGCTTGCCAGAAGTCAGTGGTGGAATTGTGCCACAAAGATCTGCATGAACAAACTCGAGTTGGGCCGTCACTCGGTACATCACCGTCTTTACTTTTCCTTGCATATCAACTAGTGAGCCATCACCAAAATGACCCCTTCATCGAGATCATTAAACATCTCCTATATCTAAGCACTAGTAGAAAAATGGTCAAATGTAGAGCTAATTAGTCCCAGTTTGCAAATGAACCGGCACTAATGGGACCATTAGTGCCGGTTCCAGAGGCTAGGCCGGCGGCGATCATTAGTACCGGTTCGTGGTGAACATTTAGTACCGGTTCTTGGCACGAACCGGTACTAAAGAGGCTGTTGCAGGTTGTGGTTAGGCTGGGGGCCCACCAGAACCTTTAGTACCGGTTCGTGCCACGAACCGGTACAAAAGGGTTCTACTCACTTCGATCAACAGCACTTTTTTAGTCCCACCTCGCTCATCTAACAGAGATTTTACCACCTTAAATATGTTATTTCTCAAACTATCACAACCACTTGATCTTCATTGAACTCTATGTGTAGGATTTGTGGCTGCAATAGGAGTCATCACCAGTTCCTAAACTGGTGAGGACTCCTATTGACAATTTAAATTGTACACAAAAAGATCAATGATGGTCAATGCATTTTTTAACATCATTTACGCTAGGCACCTTTAGTACCGGTTCATGGCATGAACCGGTACTAAAGTATCTTATTAAGCTGATTTTTAGTCCCACCTCGCCAAGAGAGAGGCACTAGGAGCGATTTATAAGCCTTTAGTGCACAGACAATGTGGGAGAGGCGCAATGTTCATCTGCACGTTGCTTAGCTTCAAACCTTGAGGAATAGTGTAGACTGCACGGAGCTATATATGTGTAGTGCTTTGTACACTTCTCCGAAAGGCTTGAAGCTATTTAACGAGCATTGCGCCTCTTTTTGCACTCCAGACTTTTTGTGTGTTCAAAATGCACCATTCAAATCCACATCATCAATATCAGCCCTTTCTGAATTCATTTGGTATTTTTCATTCATTTACTGATGATTTGTTTTTAGAGAGCTAAATGACTGTGAAATTGAAAAGCAGTACAAATTGAACTCTGAAAAGGTTGAAACTTGGCATGGTATCATCATTTCACCCACATGGCATGTGCAAAAAAGTAGAGAGGGTCACGGCAAAAACTAGATGCACTTCGTGTACAAAATGGACAATCTCTTTCGAGGTATCACGGTTTAGGACGAAAACTCATATGTTACAAAGGCATTGCATTTTTTTGAACTTTTTTGAACCCCAAACTTGTTGTGTGTTCAAAATGCACCATTCAAATCCACAGAATCAATTATCAACCCTTTCTGAATTCATTTGGTATTTTTCATTCATTTACTGATTTGTTTTGAGAGAGCTAAATGACAGTGAAATTGAAAAGCAGTACAAATTGAACTCT
>LR738712.1:873145972-873211608 GCA_902687465.1 Secale cereale | reverse complement strand
GGACAATCTATTTCGAGGTATCACGGTTTAGGACGAAAACTCATATGTTACAAAGGCATTGCATTTTTTTGAAATTTTTTGAACCCTAGACTTGTTGTGTGTTCAAAATGCACCATTCAAATCCACAGAATCAATTATCAACCCTTTTTGAATTCATTTGGTATTTTTCATTCATTTACTGATTTGTTTTGAGAGAGCTAAATGACCGTGAAATTGAAAAGCACTACAAATTGAACTCTGAAAAGGTTGAAACTTGGCATGATATCATCATTTCACCCACATGGCATGTGCGAAGAAGTAGAGAGGGTCACGGCAAAAACTGGATGCACTTCGTGTACAAAATGGATAATCTCTTTCGAGGTATCAGGGTTTAGGACGAAAACTCATATGATACAAAGGCATTGCATTTTTTGAACTCCAGAGTTTTTGTGTGTTCAAAATGCACCATTCAAATCCACATCATCAATTATCTGCCCTTTTTGAATTCATTTGGTATTTTTCATTCATTTACTGATTTGTTTTGAGAGAGCTAAATGACCGTGAAATTGAAAAGCAGTACAAATTGAACTCTGAAAATGTTGAAACTTGGCATGGTATCATCATTTCACCCACATGGCATGTGCAAAAAAGTAGAGAGGGTCACGGCAAAAACTGGATGCACTTCGTGTACAAAATGGACAATCTCTTTCGAAGTATCAGGGTTTAGGACGAAAACTCATATGATACAAAGGCATTGCATTTTTTTGAACTTTTTTGAACCCCAGACTTGTTGTGTGTTCAAAATGCACCATTCAAATTCACAGAATCAATTGTCAACCCTTTCTGAATTCATTTGGTATTTTTCATTCATTTACTGATTTGTTAGTTAGATATAAAATTTTAGATATAGAAATGTTAGTTAGATATAAAATTTTAGATATAGAAATGTTAGATATATTTGCGGCAATGTTAGATAGATAAAATGTTTGTTAGATAAATTTTAGATATAGAAATTTTAGTTAGATATAAAATGAAATACCATATAAAAAAATTGTCTCGCGCTGCCCTATGGGACTGCAAGGCCCTGGGCCTGTAATTGCAGGCCCATAAAGGCCCAGCAGAGTCACAGGGCAGCGCGGCAAAGTTAGGCCCACAAGCCTGCAGTAGAGAGGAGCTCGATACAGCAGTGGCGGCGGGGCTTATAAGCATGTGCGAGCCCCCCTCGGCTAGCGAGGTGGGACTAATCTTCTGCGCCCCTCGCCTGGTGTCGGGGAAACTGATCGCCCACGAACACCTGTGGGACCGGAGCCCCTTTTCGGTACGGCAAGGGAGCGGAGGATGCACAAAGAGCGGATCGAGGCGAGCACGCGAGCAGTTTACCCAGGTTCGGGCCGCACGGATGCGTAAAACCCTACTCCTGCCTTGGTTGTATTGAGTTCTTGGCTCGGGAGCAAGAAGATCTACAGTGCTTGAGGCTAGCTACACCGAGCGTGAGTGTGATCGAAGTTCGTACCCCCTCTACGTTGTGCATGGGCCTCCTTTTATAGGTCAAAGGGGTCACCGACAGGTGGCAACGTAGGTGAGGGTAAAAATGTAAAAGTGGTGGTAGTTGTAACAGTGTTTGTACAGTGCTTTGTACCTAACCCTGACGGTGGGGGACAAGGGCATTGAATGCCCGTCGCCGTCGCCCCAAACAGTGCAAAAAGCGTCCGTCCGGGCGTCTCCGTTCGCCACGACGGTAGCCTCGTCATCGTGGCTCGCCACCGTGTCCCTCAGGCTGCACAGCCTTCCGCCACGTGCCCCTGGAAGGGCCCCAGGGCGACGCGTGGCCGGATGAGCTGGAGCGCAGGTACACAGTGAAAGCTTGCCGCGGCAAGCACCTTGCCGCGGTCGCTACCTTGCCGCGCCCGGAAGCTTGTCGCTCTCCGGGCCTCGCCGGGGCGCGCGATGCGCTGCGGCAAGTCTTCTGAAACGCCATGCTTTGGCCATCCTGGCAAGCTCCTCTTGCCAGGGTCTTGTGCTAAAGGGATGGTCTTGAGCCTGGAGCGGCCTTCCCGGCAAGCTCCTCTTGCCAGGGCCTTGTTTCTTTGTCTTGAATACTTTGTTCTTGAATGGCTCCAAAGGAACTAGAGTGGGCCTTGGCGAGCGCGTGGCAAGCCCTGCCACGGGACGCTACTACTGCCCGTGCACAAGTCGGGATACTAAGGTACCCCTACTTTAGTACACCGACAGGAGCCCCCGGGCCTGGGCCACACACGGTGCCGAGCGCTGTTGGGCCAGGCCCAAAACAGTGCACGGGCACACGCGGCCCACGGCGCGCCGCATCCCACTCCGTATCCGCCGCATCCCTCCCTAACGGCACGCGTCGATTGTGGCGTCGTGGGAGAGATCGTGGCCTGTTTCTTTAATGGGAAAATGCGGAACGTCCCCCTCTCCCCCTTAAAAGCAGAGGAAACAGGGGCAGTTTCCCCCATTGCGTTCATTGCGTCTTCAACCTCCAGAAACCCCCGCCGCTCTCCTCCTCCCCAAAGGTCGAAAGAGAGCTGAGCTCCACCCTCCTTCCGCCGCCGCCAGCCTCCCCAGCACCGCCGGCCTCCCTCGCCGTCCCCGCCATGGCCCCGAAGAGCGACAAGGCGAAAACCGCGAAGACCGACCGGGCGGCGAAACTAGCAGCAATGCGGAAGAGGATGGTGGTCTTCCCGCCGAGGCTCTGCGCGAGGGAGCTGAAGGACAAGTACTATCTCTTCTGGTCGAGGGAAACGAAAGCTCACCCGCGCACCATGGTCCTCCCCGCCGAAGCCTGCGACATGTTTCCGGGAGGTTATCCTTACTTTGCTCTGTTCTTCCATTGCGGACTCTGCCCTCCATACTCCGAGTTCTTCTGCGATGTTATGAACACGTATGGATTCCATCTTCTAGATTTCACCCCGAACGCAGTCTTAACCATGGCCGTTTTCGCACATCTGTGCGAAAACTTTGTCGGAGTTACCCCCAACGTAGCCCTCTTCCGCCATTTCTTTACGCCTCGGGTAGAGTCTGGATCTCCTTTGTCCGGAGGGATATCTTGGATCTTTAGGCTCAATAAGAAAGAGGCATACTTGATTGGAGAGCTCCGCGGCAAGTGGGAGGAGTGGAGGGCCGACTGGTGCTGGATCATGGAGGAGGGAACCCTGCAATTTACTTCCCCGCACCGAGCTGCAATAGTGCGCGGCAAGGACTGGAGTGATCTGGCCCCGGAGGATGAGAAGCTGAAGATTGCCCTCACTAGGATTCTTCGCCTCCGGCAAGCCAATCTTACTGTAGGTGAGGTCGGGGCAGATTTCCTTCGCCGGTGCATCGCTCCCTTGCAGGAGAGGAAGAGGCCTGCTTGGGAGTTCGGCAACGCGGCAGACTGTATGAGGCTGCGCCCCGGCCTTAACTATAACTTCACTGTCCTGGAGCTAAAGGGGATGCTCCGTGAGCTGTTCAAGCATGACCCCAAACACCCGGAGTGGTTTGCCCCGTCGCGGGGGGTAGTTCCACTATGTAACAATTCGTCACTTAGTGCTATCCGCGCGGCGATGCCGCTGTGCGACTCCCACGGGGTTGACCCCACTTGGCTGGCGCCTTCTGATGAAGCCGCGCAAACCTTCTTCGACAACTTGGTTGAGATGCCGATCAATCTCGATGAGAAGAAAGGTCTCACCCGCGACACCACCGACCGGGATTTGGCGTATATCGCCACCAGGATGGAGGAGGCGGCCGTAGCCGACGCCGCGGGCGATTTTGGGTACAACTTGGACGAGGCAGATGCAGCGAATGCAGTGAGTCGGGCCGAGGAGGAAGATATCCTCAAATTGTTGAAGCCTGCCGGGGAGCTTGCCGGGGAGCCTGCCGGGACGAGCGAGGCTGCCGGGCAGGGCACAGAGTCAAGTGAGCCCGCCGAGGAGGACGCCAAATCGGGCGACCTTCAGAAGACTCAGGCGGGTCTCTGGGCCTCAACGACTCCTCTTCATCCTCGGGGAGCTCTCCGCCACCACGAAGTCCTCCGCCTCAGCCAAAGAAACGCCTCCGCAAGGCCACTGACACGGCGAGGCAGCCGGCGGTCCAACAGCAGCCGCAGCGTCGCTCGACGCACGCCACCCCGACGAGCAAGGCCGTCAAGGGGGCGCCTCGCGCCTCAGCGGCAGGCGGAGGAGGATCTTCCCGAACTGGTTCTGGCGTTCCTTCCGCCCCTCGGGCTTCGGCGATGACCGGAGCGGGGTCTTCTCAGACTACGGCTCCGGAGCCCGCCAAGCGCCCGAGGGAGCCTACTCCTCCAGCTCCTCGCGCCGGGACGCGCGAGGCGGACTTCGACTTCTCCGTCCTCAGTTCCGACGAGGAGGAGGAAGAGTAAGCACTTGCAACTCTTATTTCTTTTGATTTTTGTTGCTCTTGTCTCGAATTTTCTTTGCCTGACTCTGATCTTGTTTATCTTCCAGGACCTTGGCCCAGAGAGCGGCGAAGAGGGCCAAGATCCTGGTGGTCGATCTCGAGGACGAGCCCGTCGCAGCGGCAGGAGATGCGCCCGCGACGGGCTTGCCGGGCCAACCTGCTGCTCCGCAGAGCAGCCCCCAGCGTAAGTCTTCTGTTCACTTCTTCACTTGTCGGGCGCGCGTGGGCTTCCTTTCCTTGCTAATGTCTTGTTCGTTTGCTGACTTGTGCAGAAGCAGAGCCGCAACCTCAGGAGCGTCAAGAGACTGCTCCCGTCGAGCCGCTCGTCTCAGCCTCCCCGCCAAGGAGGAGCTCCCCGGCGAGGGAGAATACCCCGCCAAGGGCGAGTACTCCGCCAAGGGCGATTACCCCGCCAAGGGCGAGCACCCCGCCAAGGGCAAGTACTCCGCCAAGAGCGAGTACTCCGCCAAGGGCGAGCACCCCGCTAAGGGAAGGCGCCAGCGGCCCTCCGCCGGCGGGAGCTACCACCACGCCGCTGAGGGAGGACCCCTCGGCGAGGAACCCCGTCGAAGAAGAGGCTCGCGCAGGTAACCCTTGTGTTCTTCTTCTCTTGAATTTTCCTTTTTGGATATTTGCTTGACAATTCTTCTTTCTTTCTTGTCAGCAGACTCGTCCGCCCCGGAGCCGATGGAGACGGAGGCCACCGTCGATGAGAACGCCGCGGCCACTGACGCGGCAGCTGAGGAGGGGACCGGCGACCGCACTGACGGCCCTGAGGCCGCAGGAGCGCCGGACACTGCGCCGGCCGCCGACCCTTCTGCTGCCGCGACCGAGCCGGGCGTCTATCTGGAGGCCGCCAACGCGGTCTTCATCCAAGTCCCGTGGGCTTCTACGTCGATGGCGCCCGCGGAGGGAGAGGTCTTCGATGGGGAAGTCCTGGCCTCCGCCGGGCTGAGGCTTGTCGACGCGCCCGGCAGTAGCAGCGAGCCCGAGGAGGAGCTGCTCCTGCGGAAACTCCTGGCTCTGTACCGCGCCAGGCAGGCCAAGCTGGAGTCACGAGAGGCTCTGGCTGCCAAGGCAGGCGTCGATCTGGAGAAGCGCGCCGAGGAGCTCCGCGCCGCCAATCAAGCGGCTCTCCGGAACTTGGCGGAGGAGCGGGAGGAGCTCGCCGAGGCGCACCAGGCGTTCATCCTCGAGAAGGCCGAGGTTGAGGAGCAGCAACGACTAGCCGCCGAGGATCTGTCTCGGCGGGAAGGAGAGCTGAGGCAGCGGAAGGTCGACCTCGATAGCCACGAGGACGACCTTACCGCGCGCGAGCAGTCCCTTGGCGGGTCTCTGCAGGAAGCGAGGGATGCCGCTGCAGCTGCAGAGACCGCCAAGAGAGACTTGGAGGCGAGGGTGGCGCAGTTGGAGCTTAACTTGAGGACGAGCGAGGAGAAGGTTGCCGCGCTCACATTGGCGAGGGAGAAAGATGCTCACAGCCACTCGGAGCTGCAGGTCCGTCTCTCCGACAAGGGCCAGGAGCTCACCATCGCCAAGGATTCTATTGCAGACTTGGAGCTGAAGCTGTCCACCCTCACTGAGTCACTTGACGGCGCCCGGAACCGTGAGACAAAGCTGAAGGAGGACCTCCGTGCTGAGAGGGCATTGCTGGACAGCGCCGCCGTCACGCAAAATAACTTCAGGCAGACGGTGGAGCAGTGGACCGAGGGGCTCGTCGCCGCCGCCGCTGACATCGACAGGGAGATGGCGGCGCTGGGGACGGAGCACCTCGTGTACTCCCCCGACGCGAACCTCCCTCACAGCGCCAAGCTGAGCTTATTCTTCAGGGGAATAGCGCCGGCCCTCGAGCAGCTTCGGGAAAGGATCCCAATGCAGCTGGCGGACGAGGTGCGCAGGCTTTGCACGGGAGTTGTGGAGAGAGTGCTGACGAAGATAGTCTACCGCAACCCCGGGATCAATCTTGACAATGTCCTCCGGACCTTGCCGCCCGACGCTGACCAGGAAGTGCTGAAGGCTCGTGTCGCCCACATCGTGGCCAAGGTGGGCAAGATCAGGAGAGTTGACGGCGACCGCGTAGACTAGGTTATTTTCTTTCCGCTTCCCTTGTCGCTGTGAACCATGTCATGGACAGTAGTCTATTAGAACAGCGGCAAGTCATCTTGTAATACAACTTTATTTTGGATAGTTAATGCAGTGTTATTTCTCTTGCTCGACTCCTTTACTTTGTATGCTTTTACCCTTCGCTTTTAGGGAACTTGCCGGCAAAGGGACACTTGCCGCGAGCGCTGAGTGCGGAACTTCAGCAGCTTGCTGGCAACGCTTCTGCCGGCAAGAAACCTTGCCGCAGCTAGTCGCAGCACACTTAGATTGTTGAGCGAACTCGAAAATGAAGTAAGGGCGCGACACTTGTCGCAGCTCACTTAAGCCGTTGAGCGTGCTCGAAACAAAGTAAGGGCGCGGTTAGCCACGGGTAGGTTCCTCCGCGCACAGGTTTTCCATACAAAGTGTGGTCGTTCAAGGAAGGTAACTAAGAATTCTAAAAATTTGAAATGCTCAAACTTTGCCAACTTAGCTTTTGTGTTGTTTGCTTCCCGGCAAGGCGAGGCTTTCTTGAACGGCACTTGGTCCATACCACTGTCTCCTTCCCCCCGGCAAACTTGTGCGCGAGGAATCCTTCTTCTGCTTGAGAAAAGAAAAACGGAGGAAACATATGCATGGAGCTTTGCGGCTCATTATTGCTTACCGGGGGTGTGTGCTGCGCAAAGTGTCAGATAATACATGCAAGAAAAGTGAAAAGGCATGAAACGACAAGTTGTGCAAGGCACAAAAGTTTTACTGATGCATGGGGTCTGCGCCCGGCTTTGTACAAAGGTTTACATGCAACAACGACAAGACTTGTACAAAAGGTGGTTGCCGGAACGGATCACGGCAACCGCGCCTCATGGGTGAAACTTGCGAAGATGCTCAATGTTCCAGGAGTTGCTCACCGGTAAGCCCTCTTCGGTCTCAAGGCGGACAGCGCCGGGCCTTGTGACTTGTCTCACCCGATAAGGGCCTTCCCACTTCGGCGTCAACTTGTTGGAATTCTTGGCGGACTGAACGCGCCGAAGAACAAGGTCGCCTTCCTCGAGACTTCTGGCTCTAACTTTGCGGCTATGGTAGCAGCGCAAAGCTTGCTGGTATCGAGCAGCTCGTACAGCAGCCTGAAGACGGTTCTCCTTGAGGAGCAGTGCATCATCTTGCTGCAGCTGCTCTTGCTCGATCTCATCGTAAGCGAGCACTCGAGGAGACCCGTATACGAGTTCCGTGGGGAGAACTGCCTCTGCTCCATAGACAAGAGCAAAGGTTGTCTGTCTGGTGGCTCGATATGGTGTCGTTCTGATTGACCAAAGAGCCGCCGGCAACTCCTCAATCCAGTTCCTTCCGCACTTGCGCAGCTTGTCGAAAGTTCTTGTCTTGAGCCCATGCAACACTTCAGCGTTTGCCCTCTCCGCTTGACCATTGCTCCTCGGGTGAGCAACAGAAGCGAAGTAGACCTTGGCGCCAAGGTCTCGGACGTACTGCATGAAGGTGCGGCTTGTGAACTGTGTGCCGTTGTCGGTGATGATCCTGTTAGGGATTCCGAAACGGCAAACAATTGACCTGAAGAACTTGACTGCTGACTGTGCGGTCACCTTTCTCACTGGTTCCACTTCCGGGCACTTTGTGAACTTGTCGATGGCGACGTACAAGTACTCAAAGCCCCCGACTGCGCGGGGAAAGGGGCCGAGGATATCGAGCCCCCAGACCGAAAAGGGCCAGGACAAAGGGATCGTCTGGAGAGCTTGAGCTGGCTGATGTGTTTGCTTGGCATGGAACTGGCACGCTTCACACTTGGTTACTTGTGCAGTTGCATCTTGGAGGGCTTCTGGCCAAAAGAAACCTTGCCGGAACGCCTTCCCGGCAAGTGCTCTTGCGCCAATGTGGTGGTCACATATGCCTCCATGTATCTCTTCCAGCAGCTTCTGTCCATCTTCCCGGGAAATGCACTTCAATCTGACACCATTGAGTCTTCTTCTGTACAGTTCATTGCCGACGAACTGGTACATACTTGACTGCCTGGTTATTCTCTCTATCTCTTCTGGTTCTTCGGGAAGTTCTCCAGTTTGAAGAAAACGGACAATTTGCTGTGCCCATGCTGGAGCCTGAGGCTCAACAACAAGGACCAAAGGCATCAGTGCTGCTGCGGGAACGTCAGCTTCTACGGCAAGGACTTGCGGCTCTGCCGGAGCTGGACGCTCCCCGGCAAGCCTGCCGGGGCAAGACTTGTCGGGAACGCCTGCTTCAACTGTACGAACCCTAGGGTTCGCAGGAGCAGACTGTTCCTCAGCAACTTGGTCGTTGATCTTGGGGACCTTGGCGGCGGCTTCAGGAAGGTCGGCCGGCAAGTAGTCGCCGGAGACCAACTTTCTCTTCTTGCTTTGCCCAATTGATGGTGTAACGGATGGTTGAGTTAGCTTGAGCACGAAGATCCCTAGTTCCACAGGTAGCTTCAGTGCAGCACACTTTGACAGGCCGTCTGCGACGTCATTTTGAGCTCTTGGAACGTGCTCCATTTGTATGCCTTCAAAGTGTTCTTCAAGCTTTCTCACTTCGTCGACGTAAGCTTCCATCAATGGGCTCTGGTAGCTCTTGTTCACTTGTCGGACAACCAACTGCGAATCTCCCCGCACAATCAGCTTCTTGATCCCAAGTTCTGCTGCAATTCTGAGGCCGGCAAGCAAACCTTCATACTCTGCAGTATTGTTTGTCGCTTGCTCCTTGGGAAAGTGCATTTGGACAACGTACTTGAGGTGCTCTCCGGTGGGTGCGACGAGCAGCACACCAGCACCGGCGCCTTGCAGCGAGAAGGCTCCATCGAAGTACATTACCCATTCTTTGTTTGCTTCTTTGACGGGGATGTTTGTCTCTGGAACCTCTTCGTCTGGTGTTGGTGTCCATTCTGCTATGAACTCTGCCAATGCTCTGCTCTGGATAGTTGAAGTACTTTCAAACTTAAGACCAAAGCTTGACAGCTCCAGTGCCCACTCGACAATCCTGCCTGTTGCCTCTGGATTTTGCAATATCCTCTTCAGCGGAAAGCGAGTAACCACTGTTATCTCATGTGCTTGGAAGTAATGGCGCAGCTTCCTCGAGGCCATGAGGAGACCAAAAAGCAGCTTCTGCACCCCAGAGTATCTTGACCTAGCCCCCTGCAAGAGGGAACTGACAAAATAAACCGGGCGCTGCACCATCTTCTTTCGCACTTCTTCTTGCATCTGCGCATACTCTCCCTTGTCGGGGCCAGAGCTTGTCGGGGAAGCCCCCTGCTTGTCGCTGGACGTGCTTGCCGGGGCTGTGGGCTCCTCATCTGCCTCCCTTTCCGCTACCAACGCAGCACTAACAACTTGATTGGTCGCTGCTAAGTATAGCAGCAACTTCTCTTGCGGCCTAGGTGCGACAAGTATTGGAGTGGAGGACAGGTACCCTTTCAAGTCTTGCAGCGCCGCCTCCGCTTCCGGAGTCCACTTCATTGGACCTGCCTTTTTCAAGATTTTGAAAAACGGCAGGGCGCGTTCTGCAGACTTAGAAATGAACCTGCTGAGGGCAGCCACACAACCAGCAAGCCTCCGTACATCCTTGACGCGCTTAGGAGCCTCGATCTGCTCGATGGCCTTGATCTTGTCGGGATTGGCTTCAATCCCCCTCTGGGACACAAAGAACCCGAGAAGCTTGCCGGAGGGGACTCCGAACACGCACTTCTCGGGGTTAAGCTTGAGTTGTATCTTGCGCAGATTCGCAAAGGTTTCATCCAGGTCTTGAATCAGGGTATCCTTGTCCTTGCTCTTGACCACTATATCATCCACGTAAGCTTCTACATTCCTGTGTATCTATGGCTCAAAAGCAGTGTGGACTACCCTTGCAAATGTTGAACCCGCATTCTTCAATCCAAAGGGCATGTGTATGAAGCAGTAAGTGCCACATGGAGTAATGAATGCGGTCTTCTCTTCATCCTCTTCAGCCATTAATATCTGGTGGTATCCCGAGTATGCATCAAGAAACGAAAGCAACTCACATCCAGCCGTGGAGTCAACGATCTGGTCAATACGCGGCAAGGGAAATGGATCCTTTGGACAAGCTTTATTCACATCAGTGAAGTCTATACAAAGCCTCCACTTCCCATTAGCCTTGCGCACGACAACAGGGTTGGCCAGCCACGTGGGATGAAGTACACCTCTAACAAGGCCTGCTGCTTCCAACTTCTTGATTTCCTCGGCAATAAACTCTTGGCGCTCCACCGCTTGCTTCCTGACCTTCTGCTTGACGGGCCGCGCGTGAGGACAAACGGCAAGCTTGTGCTCAATTACTTTCCTGGGAACGCCGGGGATGTCAGACGGTTGCCATGCAAACATGTCGACATTCGCCCGCAAGAAAGCAACGAGCGCGCTTTCCTATTTAGGATCGAGCGTAGCACTGATGGTGAAAGTACCACCAGTACCGTCCTCCTTGGCGGACACCTTCTTGGTTGCGGGTGGAGCTGCCATTCCCTTCTCGCACTTGCCGGTGGAGCTCGATGGTGCGTCCTCGACGGCAGCGCAGCACTCCGAAGAGGTGCGTTTGCCGGAGTGGGCCCCAGAGCTCTTGCCGGACTTGGTCTTGTTCTTCCCCCCGGGAGCTTCAGCGGCAAGTGTCTTGCTATCTGTTGCGGCTGCTGCGTCCCGGTAGATCTTGTCGGCGCAGATAAGCGCGTCCTTCTTGTTGCCGGGGACAGAGATGACGCTTATCGGGCCAGGCATCTTGAGCATGTTGTAGGCGTAGTGAGAGGCTGCCATGAACTTGGCGAGCGCTGGACGGCCAAGTATCCCATTGTATGGCAATGGGATATCGGCAACGTCAAAGGTGATCCTCTCAGCCTAAAGTTCAGCTCTTCGCCAAAGGTTACTGGCAGTGTAATCTTCCCCTTCGGCTTGCTCCTTCCGGGGTTGATCCCTTGGAACGTACCGGTTTCTTCAAGCTCGCTGTCGGGGATCTGCAGCTTCCGGATCACAGCAGAGGAGATCAAGTTTAGGTCGGCCCCGCCGTCAACCAGCATCTTGGTGACCTTGAGGTTGCGGATGGTTGGCGAAACCAACATCGGCAAGCACCCGACCGCAGTCGTGCGGTCAGGGTGGTCCTCAATGTCGAAGATGATGGGCGTGCTGGACCACTTCAGGAGTTTGCGCGACTCGACGGGTGGCTCTGCTGCATTGACTTCCCGCACCCATTGTTTGAGTTGGCGGTGGGAAGTATGCAGAGAGGCACCTCCATCGACGCACAGAACTTCTGTGGCCTTCTGGAACTCCTGCTCGCTGTTGTCTCCGTCATCCATGTCCTCGTCGTCGTATTCGTCTTCGTCCTTGTCGCGGCCGCGGGGAGGTCTATCTCCTTGCCGCTGCTTGGCCTTGCCGCGGCGTCCTCCCCGGCCATTGAATGGCCGCTTCTTGCCGGACTCTCCTCCGCCTCCCTGGGCCTTCTCCTTGTCGCGTCGCTCATACTCAGCCTTCTGCTGCTCGACGAGGTATTCGACCCTCTTGCAGTTCTGGAGATCGTGGCCCTTGGTGCGGTGGATCTTGCAGTACTGCTTGTCGGAGCTGTCCTGCTTGTCGGCGGCGGCTACAGTGGCGGCTTCCTTGCCGGAGCCACCAGCCTGAGCTTTCTTGGCGCCTGCCTCCTTGCCGGACTGCTCGACGGCCAGTACTTCCTTGTTCTTCTTCTTCTTGTTGTTCCGCCGCCGGTTTTTCCTTGCCGGGGCGGCATCCTCACTGTCCGTTCCTCCTGCTCCAACATCCTCTCCGGGGAGTCTCCTCCCCTCTTCAGCGCGCGCACACTTGTCTGCCAGGGCGTAGAGCTCACTGACGTCTCTTATCTTGCACATCGCCATTTCCTCCCTCATCCGGCGGTTACGCACGTTCTGATGGAACGCGCTAATAACCGCGGCAGGGTGGACGTCCGGGATGTTGTGCTGGAGGCGGCTGAATCTCTGGATGTATTTCCGCAGGGACTCTCCCTCCTTCTGGGCAAGTATGTGGAGATCACTTTCCTGGCCGTGGGGTTTGTGGCCGCCCGTGAAGGCGCTGACAAACTGGTGGCACAGGTCGGCCCAAGAAGAGATGGAGTTCTCCGGCAAGTGCATAAGCCAAGATCTGACGTTTGGCTTAAGCACGAGCGGGAAGTAGTTTGCTAGTATCTTCTCGTCCCGTCCCCCGGCAGCCTGCACCGCAATGGTGTAGATGCTGAGGAACTCGGAGGGATGGGTCTTGCCGTCGTACTTCTCGGGTACGTCGGGCTTGAAGTTTTTCATGCTGGGCCACTGGACTTGCCGTAGCTCACGGGTGAACGCAGGGCAACCTGCCGCGTACGGCAAGTCGCCTGGTTCGCCGGGAGCGTGCCTGTCGACAGCGGTCCCAGCGCGCTGGACGGACTGTCGTCGCGCTTCTCTTCGACGCTCGATACGAGTCCGAGCGTCTTCTTGTCGCCTGTCGTCGAGGACTTGGCGCTGATCGCGGCGAGCCCGTGGATCCGACGACGCCGTGGAGTCGTCGTCGACGTTGATCCGGCGAGTCGGCGATTTTTGCTTCCGCGGCGGGGAGTGCACGGTAGTTGCACCCCCGGTGGTCTTGTCTCCATCAGACCGCGCCTGGCTGACTTGCCGCGGCTGTGATGTTGCCGGCTGCTGCGGTGTGTCATTGTTGGCGAAGGCGATGAGCCCTTGGATGGTGGCCCTCCAGTCTTCGGCCTTGTCTGCCGCTGGAGGGAAATCGAGGAGCAGCTGAGCTCTGGCTAGAGCTTCTGCTGGAGTGGAGGGAAGCGGTGGCGAGCGGTGCGAGGAGCGAGATATGCTCGGACTTCTAACCGCGTTAGAAGGAGCAGGTTCTCGCCCCGGCGACCGTGCCTTGCTCGTGCCAGCGCGTTGGCCTTGAGCGTCCCGCGTCCCGCCAGCTTGTCCTTGGCCCAGCAAGCGGATGGTACCATGCGTACCACGCCGCTGCCGTTCCGGCACCTCCTGAGAGGGGCGCGGTGCGTGTACGGACACCGAGGTCTTGGAGTGCGCTCGGTCGTCCGTCTTGTCCTTGGACTTGGCGGCGCCGTGAGTTTCCTCGCCGGCGTCCGTCCTTCCGCCGGCGTCTACCCTACCCACCGTTGGTTCTGGTGGCGGCGGGATCGACGCGGACGGGCCTCCTACCTCCGAAGCTTTCTTCTTCGGCGGCATGTCGATGAAGCTATCGATGTTGATGAAGTTGCTGAAGATTGCGCCTGCGTGAACGCCGGATCAGGTTCGCACAACCTCGACGCCCCCTACCTGGCACGCCAAAGATGTCGGGGAAACTGATCGCCCACGAACACCTGTGGAACCGGAGCCCCTTTTCGGTACGGCAAGGGAGCGGAGGATGCACAAAGAGCGGATCGAGGCGAGCACGCGAGCAGTTTACCCAGGTTCGGGCCGCACGGATGCGTAAAACCCTACTCCTGCCTTGGTTGTATTGAGTTCTTGGCTCGGGAGCAAGAAGATCTACAGTGCTTAAGGCTAGCTACACCGAGCGTGAGAGTGATCGAAGTTCGGACCCCCTCTACGTTGTGCATGGGCCTCCTTTTATAGGTCAAAGGGGTCACCGACAGGTGGCAACGTAGGTGAGGGTAAAAATGTAAAAGTGGTGGTAGTTGTAACAGTGTTTGTACAGTGCTTTGTACCTAACCCTGACGGTGGGGGACAAGGGCATTGAATGCCCGTCGCCGTCGCCCCAAACAGTGCAAAAAGCGTCCGTCCGGGCGTCTCCGTTCGCCACGACGGTAGCCTCGTCATCGTGGCTCGCCACCGTGTCCCTCAGGCTGCACAGCCTTCCGCCACGTGCCCCTGGAAGGGCCCCAGGGCGACGCGTGGCCGGATGAGCTGGAGCGCAGGTACACAGTGAAAGCTTGCCGCGGCAAGCACCTTGCCGCGGTCGCTACCTTGCCGCGCCCGAAAGCTTGTCGCTCTCCGGGCCTCGCCGGGGCGCGCGATGCGCCGCGGCAAGTCTTCCGAAACGCCATGCTTTGGCCTTCCTGGCAAGCTCCTCTTGCCAGGGTCTTGTGCTAAAGGGATGGTCTTGAGCCTGGAGCGGCCTTCCCGGCAAGCTCCTCTTGCCGGGGCCTTGTTTCTTTGTCTTGAATACTTTGTTCTTGAATGGCTCCAAAGGTACTAGAGTGGGCCTTGGCGAGCGCGTGGCAAGCCCTGCCACGGGACGCTACTACTGCCCGTGCACAAGTCGGGATACTAAGGTACCCCTACTTTAGTACACCGACACCTGGCAGCGCACACCCTTTAGTACCGTGTCGTGGCTGCAACCGGTACTAAAGGGGGGGGTCTTTAGTACCGGTTGGAGCCACCAACCGGTACTAAAGGGGGTGCCCTTCCCGCCGCTTGGCCTGGCCAAAACAGGCCTTTAGTACCGGTTGGTGCCACCAACCGGTACTAAAGGTCTGTTATATATAAGAAAACACTTCAATTTTTTTTGACACTTTCGTTCTCCCTCTCTGCTTCTTCTCCTCTGCCCCGTCGCCGCCGCCCCTCGTCGCCGCCCCCGTCGCCGTCGCCGTCGCCCCCGTCGACGTCCGTCGCCGTCGCCGTCGCCCCCGTCGACGTCCGTCGCCGCCGCCCCCATCACCTCCCATCACCCTCCCCGTCGCCGCCCGTAGCCGCGCCGTCCCCGTCGCCATCCCCGTCATCGCCGCTGTCGCCGTCCCTGTCGCCACCCGTCTCGATCCCGTCGTCAACGCCCGTCGCCGTCCCCGTCGCGCCTCGCCTCGCCGGTGAGCTCCTGCCCCGCCATGGCCACACACACACACACACACACATTTCGATATTTTTTTTTCTGTTTTTTAGTTATAGAAATATTAGAAATGTTATAGAAATGTTAGAAATGTTAGATATGTTAGAATTGTTAGAAATGTTATGGAAATGTTAGAAATGTTAGAAATGTTAGAAATGTTAGAAATGTTAAAATTGTTAGAAATGTTATAGAAATGTTATAGAAGGAAGAAAGGAGGCGAGCTCGAGCTCGAGCAAACAACAAGCAGCTGTCACAAAATGCGGGAAAACCGTTCCCCAGCTGGGAGAACAGGCGGCGCAATCGATCCCCTCGCTTGTTGTGCCAACAACACGTGAGAGTACGCGCGCCCAATATTATTGTGGGCAAAGAGTTTACGTTCCCGGGGATGACAATGTGGTAATAACCGAGGTGCATATAAAGCAGGCTGAAATGCTCAACATCACTGTTGGACAACTCCTCGAGATCGAGCCCATGCATGTGCTTACAGAGGAGGAAATAAAACGGAAATATGCCCGGGGCGAACCTTTGGTCAAGCCAGACGAGGTCAAGAAGCTCCCAACGAGAATGTATGAATTGCATCAATGGTACATGGCCATTACCGAGAGTTCCAATCGAGAGTCCCTCATGGTGAAAGTCAAGGAAGATCATTACTACCATGAGAACGATGTGTCCGTTGAGTATACTGAACTGTTTCAGTTATACAATGAAGACGCACTCGACAAATCTATCGTCAGTTGCTATTGTCTGTAAGTGATTTCTTTCTGTAATTTAAGTCTCAAGCTAGCTGTAGTGATCCTTTTGATCAATCATTACCTGTAATTATCCTCACTATATTTTTTCTATGGTATTATGCAGGATGAAGATGTATGAAATGAAAAATGCTGGACGCTATGGCATTGGGTTCATTGACCCAAACACCGTTAATGAATACACATGGAACCTATGTGCATATTATAAAAAGCATGTAGAGGACAGCATGCTATAGTTCTTGAAGTGTCTCAAATACAATGATAATATACTACTTCCTTACAACTTCCAGTGAGTCGCACTCTCTTGTACTACAAATTCTCTGTTTTTGCATACTAGCTAGCTACATGTTTTTGCTTACATATGTCCGCTTAATTAAAACATCCAAACGTGTGTGCATGCAGATTTCACTGGATCTTGTGTATCATTAAAGTTGACGCCGGAACAGTTGAAGTACTAGACTCACTACTTAAAAAACAAAGTGACTACACCATCTTGAAAGGGATAGTCGACAGGTAATTTCAATCATTATTAACTATATATCTCGGCCTATTTAGTTCGTCATTTCCTGATATGAACTATTTAATAACCCATTTATTCATTTTGTTTGTCGACGGGCAGGGCTTGGGCAAGGTTCATCAGCGTCACTCCAGGCGAATGGAAAGAAAGCCTGAAATGGTTTCGACCCAAGGTATGTAATTAAGTAGTACTAGCTAGCTAGATAGCTGCCATATATCTCTTTAATTATCATGCTTGATTAATTATTATCTGGTCAAATTCCATTCTCGTAAAGGCCCTGAAGCAGGCGCAGGGGACTGATCTGTGTGCATACTGCGTTTGCGAGAACATTCGCATGATGACGTCCGAAAGGAGCAGATCTCAAATACAGGAATGGGTACGTTTGTCAGAACACTATTCACTATTTTTACATCATTATCGATATCTAGTCACACAACTAATAAACATGCATATTGATCTACTTCTTAACAGTTCAAAGAGGTGCGGGACAAGCTCCTAGAAACGGAGCGCGTACAAGCACTTCAAGAGGAAATAGCGGGATTTTTGCTCGACTAGGTCATAGATCCGAAGGGAGAATACCATTACCCGCTGCCGCCCCCATGAACCACTTCCAATTGTCATCATGCTCCGAAGGCACCAATTAGGCTAATGCCACTGGCTCCGAAGGCAAAATGTAGGAGAACTTGTATATAGCTATACATGTGTGTATGTGTGATTATATAAGGTGGTTTGTGTGAGACATTTGATGATATATATATATATGATTGGTTCTACTAGAAATTCTATATATATATATGTGCATAACGTGTAGTATCGTAAAATAGCAGCAAACGAAAAAAATTAAATGGAAAACACAAAATTAAATGAAAAAGAAATCACAAAACCAGAAACCTCCCAAACCTTTTAGTACCGGTTGGTTTTACCAACCGGTACTAAAGTGCTCCCGGCCCACGGAGCTGGCTCGTGCCACGTGTAGTACCGGTTCAGCACGAACCGGTGCTATTGCCCGGTTCTGCACTAGTGAAGTACCATGCATCCTTCTGCTGCTCACCTCTCACCTTGGGCACCACTCTTTCCTCATTCAGCATTACGGTCTCTGTCGTCTCTGCTGGAGAACATGCTTCCTCACACGCCACAATCATGAGTTGTGCTGGGTCATAGTTAAAACATTGAACTTTTGTAATGTCAAATTTACGGCGCTTCTTTTGTTTTCCATTGCCGTTGCCACCCTTCTTTCTGTGGTCACCTTGTCTGACTTGCTCACTGGCGAGATGCCCGTTTCTCTTTTACATTAGCAACTTGAGCGCACGAGTCAAGAGGAGAAGCTGATCTTCCTTGCCACTTTCTTCAAATGTCAGAAGACGCCCACTCACTCGGTGACCGACATATTGGAGATGTCTCCCCATTGCTCAATCATGTTGATGATGGGGGAGAACTGCCGCAGCATCGTTGCGAGGAGCCTCTGTACCACCGTCTTCTCCTCGACTTTTCTCCCAGGGACCAGATTTCACCCACCAGTGTGGTGTGTCATTGGGAGTATGCCGACACCTCCTCCCTGTCAGCCATGGATAGCCGGTCAAAATGTCGTAGCAGCGACTGGATCCGAGCCTGCACAACACGGTCCTCGCCAACCCGCATCTTCTGGATCGCTGCCCATGCCTCACGTGTGGTGGAGAACTCAGCGATTATCATCATGACATTATCGGGGATAGACTGAGAGATCACCACCATCGCCCACTGACCCTTCTCACATGTTACATCTCCTGCGGGCGACTAGGAGGGAACCCTGGCCGCCATCCTCCCAGCCCTCCTCCCGCCTCCACCTCTCCTCGCTGCCGTCCGCAGTGCCGCCGGGCAAAGCTTGGCCGGCTGGGCGGCGGCGAGGCGTCTCTCCACCTTGTCCATCGCGGCTAGCGTGAGGCAGTGAGATCGGGCGGGGCGCCGGATAGCGTGGGGTCGGGCGGTGCCGCCAGCGGGTTTCTTGGCGATGTCGAGCGCGGCGCGGCAGCGGCGGCGGCCTGCTCGCGGCATGGTGATGGCTGCGTGGTGTGTAAGATAAGTGGTCGCGGGCGCTGCAGGGTGCAGATCGGATCCAATTCTGGGTCTTGGGCTTGAACGCCGTCGCCGCCGCATGGTGGTGGTGGTGGTGGTCGCTGACCATGCCGGATCGCTGGTTCGGCGCCTGGAGATCTACGGTGGATTGCAGGTTTCGCTTTGTGGTCCATTGCCGGATCCAGAGCCGAAGGAGGTTTGGTGGTGTAGGATGGGACCGGAGGAAACTTTGATCGGCTGGTTCGGTACAGCATCGGCAACGTCTCTTGACGCTGTTAACCTCCATGGAGGCGGTGTCGTGGTCTCTCCTATCCACCTCCGGACCCCTCCCGGACGAAAGTCTAAAATTCTCTTTGGATTGGGTGGCGGAGGCGTCCTTGACGTCGTACCCTCCATGGAGGTGCCGTCTTGGGACGTTCTGCTGTTCGGCAGAGAGCTGCTGTGGGTGATGGACTCAGTGTAGCTCCAGCTGCGGTGATGGTGTGGACTGTGGAGGTTTCCTAAAGATGCGGTGTTGTTTCTACTGTGTCAATGACAACGAGTATTGGCAGCATGGTGCATGTTGATATTGACGACGGATGTGGCTGGATGGATGAGCGTAGGATGGTGGCGCTGTCTGGCATCATGGTGGCATCGACAGTTGACCTGGCAAGGTCTTTGCATCAGTACCTGCTCTGAAGATGGTTTGGATGACGGCTGCGGTAGCCTCAGCGAGTGCGCCGAAGCGGTGTGTGACCCATTCCCGGTAAGTGGCTGGGATGGGGCAACCGGCATTAGATGTTACATTTTGGTGCGATGTCTGTTTGCTATTAGGCTCGGACATTCGGTAGCCCTGCATCAAGGGGATAGGAGTAGCAACAGGTGTCGCCAAGATGGTGGCTTCAGGCTTACCGATGTAATAATTTGTAAGATCTCTGAGAATAATTAATAAAATGGCTGCATGCATGATGTCTACACACGCTTCTACTCTTGTAGACTATGTTGGGCCTCCAAGCGCAGACGTTTGTAGGACAGCAGCAATTTCCCTCAAGTGGATGACCTAAGGTTTATGGAACTCAGGGAAGTAGAGGTTGAAGATGGTCTCTCTCAAGCAACCCTGCAACTAAGATACAAGAAGTCTCTTGTGTCCCCAACACACCTAATACACTTGTTAGATGTATAGGTGCACTAGTTCGGCGAAGAGATGTTAAATGGCAAGTGATATGGATGGCAAAACAAAGTAATATAAATCTGTAATAAAAAGTGCAGCAAGCAAACAAGTGGTAAACGTGAGCACAAATGGTATTGCAATGGTGGAAACAAGGCCTAGGGATCATACTTTCACTAGTGGCAACTCCCAACAACATTAACATAATCGAATCACATGATATTTCCCATAAAACATGCAATGGAGACGCACCCGGAGGTCATTCCTCCGTGGTCAAGAGAGGACGAGAATTATGTAGGGCTACAAAAGCACACCTCAAAGTTCGTAGTTCTCAATCTAAGGATTTCCCAATGTCACCGCGGCCATCCAAAGAGAGTCCCACAATCACCACAACATATCTAAAGGATAGTCAAAGACAATCACCAAGAGACTCTCAATCTTCAATCAACACACAAGAGAGGAAATCACTCATGAAAATATTTTTCTAATCCATGTCCAATAGACCGCTGTCACCTTGGTCTCGGGGATTATACTAGATAAAGACAAGTGAGTACATCAATCCAATACATAGAGGAAGGGGAAATATCATGGGATCACCCTAGATTAACATAGCCTATGATCACAACGAAGATCACATCATGGGAGAGAGAATTGACCACATAGCTACTGGTAGAAACCTCAGCCCCGAGGAGGAACTACTCCCGCATCATGGAGGGAGGAAGCAACGTCGATGGAGATGAATCCGGGGGCACTTCCCCGTCCCGGCAGGGTGCCGGCACAGGAATTCTGGTCCCCCGAAACTTGGTGGCGATGGCGGCGGAGATCGGAATAGCTTCTGGAGAAAAGGGTTCTGGAATCAGGGTTTCTGCGACGCGGTGTAAATATATGCCAAAGGGGGTCGCCAGGGGAGCTAAGGGGGGCCCAGGCGCCCCCCCGACGCGGCCTGGAGGGGGGCCGCGTGGCCAGGGCGCCTGGAGTCCTGGTGGCCCCCCTCCGGCCCTATTTTGGCCGCATGGAAGCTTCCGGAACGCTGATTTTTTATATATTTTTCCCGGAATTTTTCTGGCAGTTTACGTAATGGGAAAACCTGAAATACAAAAACAGCAGAAAACAGAAACTGGCACTGGGGTGCACTGAGTTAATAGGTTAGTCCAAATATGATCAAAAGTGTATGGAAGTGTATAAATATCATAGCAATATCACACAAAAGAGGCATGGAGCAAGCAGAAATTATAGATACGTTTTGGACGTATCAACATCCCCAAGCTTAATTCCTGCTCATCCTCGAGTAGGTAAATGATAACAAGCATAATTTCTGTGGTGACATGCTATTAACCATATAAGGACTTTTTACAGTCACATGACAAGTGCTCACTGAGACAATGGATCTGTAGTAATTAAGTTGCCTCATGAGAAAATCACAAAGAACTGAAAGTTTTACAATATGATACTGAAATACTCAAAAGATTTGTAATGAGCATGGTGTGCAAATATGACAAAGTGGTACCTCGCTTGCCCCCTTTAGTAAAGCAAAACATAAATGCAGGGGCACCTCCAAGGTTTAAGTGACGACTAGATACAATGATTTCAGAATAAATAATATCATAATCATGCAAAAGACAATGGTACTTTGGGACAATGCACATTACACTCAGAATGACAATCATGCTCTCAATAGTTGGTGCTTTAAAGAAGGTGGAGACTCTCGAACCGTGGCTTTTGATGGCAAGGTTGAAAACCCGTGGTCGGAAGCAAAAACTAAACATGTACCAGAGCTCTTGGGTTTAAAAACAGAGGTAATAATTATTTTTTTAGAATATGCATATTTCGTCAACGAATGCTAGCAGTGAACTCAATAACTTCTTGAGCTGGACAAGTTTCGAGGAACGGCTCCCGAATGAGGACGATCACATCCTCTTAATCTCCTCTGTTTATCACTGCCAAAGTTTTCTGATTTCTCATGAACAAAGCGTGAAGGAGGGTTTGTTTGTTTGCATATTTTTTTAATGAGCCGGGCGCACTCTATGCCAGTTCCTTCTCGTATTATGGGTTTGCACATTAGACATGCAATCCCAGGGTGAAGCTTGTCCAACTTAAAAAGATCATGAATTAACTACTACTTCCTCATGAGCTAAAACAGAGGCACAAAATAGAAATGCTTTTTTTTTGAATAATTTCGAGATGGTACATGAAAGTAGGAATGGCAGGTAAATACCATGTATAGGAAGGTATGGTGGACTCATATGGCATAACTAGTTTAAAGGATTTTGGATGCACAAGCAGTCAGTCCGCTTAGTACAGGCGAAGGTTAGCAAAAGACTGGGAGCGACCAACTAGGAGAGCAATGACGGTCATAATCATGCAGAGCGACAAAGCAACATTGAATCGGGCATGGAAGTTATATCGCTACTCAGAAATTAAAGATCATCAAGGCTTGATGGACTTTCTTTACAGTCTTAAATATGCGTGAGCATATGCCAAGTCAATCAAAATAAATTCTCGGAGGAAGA
Organism: Secale cereale; assembly: GCA_902687465.1. Classification (NCBI taxonomy): domain Eukaryota; kingdom Viridiplantae; phylum Streptophyta; class Magnoliopsida; order Poales; family Poaceae; genus Secale; species Secale cereale. The sequence goes on along the minus strand of LR738712.1, from coordinate 873,189,373 downwards.
TATCACTAAACCATACCACATCATAGGCAAACAAATCATGTTGGTACTCCAATAACACATTGAGAACCCCCCAGCTATTTGAGACTAACCATAAGAAAACATGAACTACTAAGCATCATTATGTAGGAGATATGCCCTAGAGGCAATAATAAATACTATTATTTATCTCACTGTTCATAATTAGGTTTATGTTCCATGCTATAACTGCTATGGTTCTCGAGTCTGCAAATAAAACGAGGCTCGGAGGAAGACTCATATGCACGTGTGGAATAATAAACGATAAAATGTATTCCTAGTCTGGCCTCTAAGACTAGCTCAAGTGTTGCATGATGGTTCTGTTTTCCTGATCATGGGCATGTCTATGCCAGCAACTTTGAGGGCACAATGTTAGAGAAACATTTGTGTTGAATCGACCCGATTGATGTTATGCTATGAGTTACATTCGTCACAAGTTAATGGTTAATAACACAGGAAGTTAATGTTTGCATAATTCCTTAGACCATGAGAGTATCGAGGTTCTTCATGCTTGCTTCATGAACTTTGGGGTTTGTTAAACGTCATCCGTAAATGGGTGGCTATTACGGCGGCTTACGGGTTCATGGAAAAGTATGGCAAGTAACGAGATAGCTCAAGATTGGGATTTGCTCCTCCGACAATGGAGAGATATACTCGGGCCCTCTCGGTGTAACGGTATCCATCATCGTCTGGCCAGACACATGGTGATTTGATCACTGGGATGCCGGAACACGAAAACGAGAAAAGAGAACAAAACCGGTAACGAGGTAACTTGCATAGTGGACAAAGTGTTGCCCCACAGGGATGCAATAAATCTCACCTTGGGTGATTGTGACATATCGCAAAGCAAAAGGAATATCACACTGCAATGGAGGTTCACTCGAATATTCATTCGTGTGGGTATAGGGGTCAATATGGGTGTCCACGGCTCCGATGTTGATCATTGATCAGAAAGGGTTCCGGTCATGTCTATACTTCACCGAACCTATAGGGTCACATGCTTAAGGCTCATCTATCTGCTGAATACTAGACAAGGAGTCTGAGAGAAAATCACCGAAAAAGTTTTGGACAACGGAAAAGTTTCGGATAGCGGAAAAGGTTCCGCAGAGAGAGGTCATCGGATGAGTTTCGATGAAACTGAAAAGTTGTTTCAGGGGATACCATTAAGTCAAATTGGTTTTGGCACATGCCTGATAATTCTTGGAGGGTGCCAGAATCATTCTGGAAGCTTTCTGGAATTTTCCGGGATAATAACCGGATATGCTCCGGAGCTGCCGGAACCACTTCAGATGCTTTTCGCAGATGAAAATCACTAAACCGGAATTGTTTCGGAACGCGTTGAAAATCATTTTGGTGGGTACTGGAAATGTTCTAAGCCCACATAAATATTTTCAGTTCGAACGGACGCTGAAAAATGTCGTCGTGAATAGTGAAAGTACTTTTTGGGATATTTATGGAAGGCCACCTTTTGGGGCTTTTCCCAAAAGGCTTCTAGAAGGACTTGGGGATCAAGGAACCCCCTTTGGGGGGCCCCCATGAAGGTGGGACGTTGGAGGGTGCAGCTCCTCCATGGGGCTCCACTTGTCATCCCTTTATGCCTTTTTATACCCTTTGTGTGTGACATAAAGTGGGGGCACTTTTGGTATTTCAGAATACCCATCCTACCCCTTGGTTTCCCTATAAATAGGAGGTGAGGGGCTGCCCAAACCTCATCCCTTCTCACATACAAGTGCCATGCATGATCTGGCTTCTCTCTCCCTCCCACGAAATAGTTTCGTTGAGCCGAAAGGCTGTCTGGGTTCCGGTGGGAACTAGTTCTGGACGGCGAAGCCCTGCCGGATAGATGACACCGTATGTGTGCAACTCTGTAGAGAGGTCGTAGTTTCTATCTTAGTGCCCTGAGGGGCTGTTCATGAATGCCTCCCGAAGGGCTGTCCAAGTGACGGTCCGAGTTCTGTGAGTCCTCCCGAAGGGCTGTCCGAGTGACCGTTAGAGTTTCGAAGATCCTCCCGAAGGGCTGTCCGCGACATCGTCTGGGGGACTGTTCGACCGTCTCCCGGAGGGCTGTCCGAGGAGAAGATGAGGGTATACATCCTCGCGGTTGGGAGGTTGTAAATCCTAGCTGCGGGGATATGCACCGACGATCGTCATCGACTCTACTTCCGCTGCGCTACGAGTCGGTAACGAATATGATCAAAACCCTGTATGCAGTCTTCATAGTGGTCCTGGGCTGGTGCGTAGGTCGGAAATTTTTATTTTCTGCTGCGTTACCCCATCAGTGGCATCAAGAGCCGTGCTATGCGTAGATGCAGGTTGCGATCTAGAATACATGGAGATGTATGGGTGTTGCACAATATAATTAGGTAGTAGATAAGATCTATTACTGAAAATTATTTGTGCGGGTAGCAGATGAAATCTGTTACCTGATGTTCTTGTTGCTTCCCTGGAATTTGCATATTTCTGATCTTGATAACAGTATGGTGGAGTTTCAATGTTCTGGCAATCCGCGATCCTGATTGATCAACGAAGTGCTAACAGTTCATTGAATTCCACCGTAGTTAAAAAGAAAGATGAAATTTCGCAGACGAAAGGGCAATGCAGATATGATCTGCACGGGGGTCATGCGTATGACGAAGTTTAGTATGGGGCTCGAGATTTTATTATCTCGTGTTTCATACACCCCGCAAAAGTTAATCTAGCGACTTGAATTATCATGCTTGATGATGGACGTTGGTAGCTTCGGTTTGTTTCGAAACCTTAGAAGCCACTTAAGATAAACTTTTGCATGAATTGATTAGAGACGTCTAACTTGGTTTTGCAGGAGGGTTTGCATGTGCATATGATGTGGTATAGCAGTGCTCATAATAATTTGATTATGTATGAGATGGCTATATGTTGTAAATTAATTAACATGACCTGCGTGTCATGATTTGGCATGATGGCTGGAGCCATATGATTGCACTTTAATGACCTGCGTGTCAACCTTGTGTAAAGCATTTATTTTATCTGCTATAGAGATAGCAATATTATCCGGTGCATCGACAAGGTGGTGGCAATCTTCGCGAAGGTGAACACCGACGCAATTGCCGAAGACGAAGAATGCAAGACTTCTCCGTCAGAAAGGGCTATACCATATCATGCTAATTATGAATTGCCTGAGATGTTTATCCCTTTGATGCACCCTTCTTGATTGCGCGGTAGTCGCTTTTTATTAGGGTGATCTCTCACAAAAATATCAAGTAGTTAGTGTTCTCCCAAGTGTAGCACCATCACGGCACCTAACTTTTCGGGGTGCGCCGTGTCACACGGGTACGAACGATTAGGGAAGTGTGAGGCGGGTGAGTTGAGACCTCGCAGCGAGATCACTAAGTTGTCTTGACGTTCAGGCATGACCGTCATGAGCTCGGAACACACGCATCGAAAGATGAACAAGAGTCACATAGAGATGTGATTGGCAAGTTGGCCTACCGGTTGAGATTTTCGTCATCAGTGGTGTTACACCAATGACGAACAATTGAAATGCGGGTCTTGAAACACTCACAATCAATTATGAGAGATATTGATTTGAGTGGGAGCGCACTGTTGAATTAACTTGTTTAATTCTCAGTGCAATTAATTTTGAACACTGTCAAAGTGTGGTTTGCATAATAGTTGTAGAATTATAGCTCGCGTTTCCACCTTCCCTGTTAAAATTGAATAGATGTTAAATATCTGGTTAAATCTTTACGGTTGGTAACGTAATGTGAGGATTGTCCTCAAGAGTGCCGAGAAGGACTTTGTCCTATCGCATACTTTCGGTATTCTCCCGCTAATGCTATGGATCATGTGACTCTCGTCCTTCGATCCAAAAGCTAGAATTCCGTTTTCAGTCAAGTGCAATATGTTTGCTTCCATGAGACCCGAACTTCGAAAGTTTGGATAGTTATGTGATATTCATGGAATCTAAAAATCATTTTCAGACACAAACAAAGGCTAACAGATATATGATATCCAAAGCAATGTTTGTTTGCAATCTATTAGTAAAGGAGTTTACTATGCATTTGACTGATAAGAGAGGGATCCAGAAGAAAGCCATTCATATGATGAAGTTGGATGCTTTTTCTGGAAGTAGGAGAAAATACTAAAAGGTAAACTATTAGAAGTATAATGGCAATAAGAAAGAAGACTGGAATATCCAGCTCATGTATGAATGTCATACAAGTTTTTGATGTGTAGAAGGCTGGTCAAAGATATAGTCCTTGGGAATTATGATTAAATTGTTGATCACTGATTCTTGGGTATTGTGAGTTAAATCACAAAGATACCCGCTCGATTGCATTCTGATGCAACTCGATGTAAGAACTACTATGGCCTAAGAGACTAGCCAGGAATGAGGTTTAGGTATACACAGGGAACATAGTAAATGTTACTATACCTTCCATCGGTGTATTACCATCTGTATTTATTTTCATAATTCATTTAGAGTTTTACAAACTCTAGCCCATTGCATAAGGTATCTTGCAAGAAGGTTGTTCATAAGAGAACTTTTGACGTTCGGTGTTATGAATAACATAAGGGCCATACTTTCATTATGAATGAGATGTATGTTATGAATATTGATAATAATACATTACCTCTGTGTTTACTTTCATAATTCATTTTAGAGTTTCATACACTCTAGCCCATTGCACAGTGTTTGTTGCAAAAGAGTTGTTCATAAAAACAACAATTGTTGTTCAGTATTATGAATAACATGAAGGGCCATGCTTCCATCCAAGATGGGATGTATGTTATGAATATTGATGGTAATATGATACATCCATAACACTGACGCTAAAAGTCGCAAGACTAAAAGAATACCACACAAGTGTGGCACTACATTTGGTCACATTGAAGAAACCCGCATGGAAATTCCATTATGATGGATTTTGAAGTCATTTGATTTTGAATCATCTGACACTTGCAACTTTCCTCCGAAAAGTGAAGTGACTGAAATACCGTTCACAGCCCATAAGGAACGAGTAACAAACTTATTGGTGATCATACATTTGATGTGTGTAGTCCGATAAATGTTGTTAGTAGTTGATTTATCTATCTTCAGAAATGACTCAAGTAGATATATGGATATTTACTTGATGAGACGTAAGTCTAGATCTTTTGAAATCATTCGAACGGTTTTCAAAAATGAAGTAGAAGTTATTGTAACAAGAAAATTATGTTTCTACAATTCGATTGCAGAAAGGAATATCTGAGTTACAAGTTTAGCGAATGTCTGATGAGTTGTGAAAGGGGTTTCATAACTTGCACTTCCCGAAACACCACTGCAAGTGGAAAGTCCGTGGAGATGTAATCGAACCATTTATGACATGGTAAGATCAAAGATGACATATTTTTTTTTGCCATTATCCCTTTTAAAGTGATGCTTTAGAGACTGCGGCTTTTACACTGAAAAGAGCTCCATCGGGTCTGTTGAAATGAAGCCATGGTATGGTACGCCCAACCATGTTATATCTTTTCTTAACATTTGGAATATGGGGATTGTGTAAAAAGGTTACAAACCTATTCCAAATCAGACAAGTGCTACTTTGTAGGTTATCCCAAGTAATTGGGTATTCCTCCCTCACTATACCAAGGCAAATAGTTTTGCCACGAAACGGTATGCTTTTAAAGAGAATGGTTCTTTCAAAAAGGGTGAGTGGGAGGACAGTGCAAACTCGACGAGATAACACTATCTTCGTCATCAGGTCAAAGGAAAGGAACCTTGGAAGTAATTCCAGTGTTTCCTACTGCGACTGATACGGAAGTTTCTACAATAAAATGTATGGACTTCGGTCGAACTTGCAGCTGAACCACGAAGGCAAGGATCGTGCAAACCTCTCAGGTGCGCAGACGAGATATTGTTGTTGGACAACAGTATACCTATGATACACAAGGAAGCGTTGATGGGCCCTGACTCCAGAATTGGCTAAATGCCAATAAAATCCGAGATAGTTTCATATAAGTGATTCAAGATTAAAACATTGATACACCTTTCGGAAGACTTAGAGTCTAACGAATATTTATGGAACTTAAAACTGATACGGATAAAAATGTTTATCCATAAAGCTCGACTTGTTGCAATAACAAGTTCAAGGAGTTGACTACGATGAGGTTGTTTCATCGTAAGCGATGCTTAAAGTCGGTTCGGGTTGAACTAGCAATTAATACATATATCAATCTTGAGATATGAAACATGGATGACAAAAGGATTTCCATCTGATGGAAATGAAACCTAGGACTTGTATGTGATACAGTCCAAAGTAATTTATCGATCCAGAGGATGCTAGTAGGTATGCAAACTTCAGAGTTCCAGCGATGGAAAGAAGAGAGCAAAATGGAGTTGGAATCTTCGTGTTTTGATGAAATGGTCAAAAAAAGGTTTTGACTTCATCAATGGGTAACGAAGATGCTTGTAATTCAAGAAAGTAAGTGGGAGCGTAATAATATTTCTAAGAACCTTGTGTGCTTGACACATTGGTAATTGGAAATGAATTTCTTGACACAAATTAGGACTTCATTTGAAAATAATTTTTCGATGAAGTGCTTAGGCTAAATAGTCTTGATATTAGGCATGATGATCTATGAAGATAGATTTACCTAATAGGGCTAAGCAATGAATACATATTGACAAGATGCTTTTAGCATATAAAACGGCAAGGAGTGATTCTTGCCGAAGTCACATGGAAAGAGTTTTTGCAAGACTCGGTGTCCCAAAAACACCAATGAGCAAAATACATGATGGAGATTCCACACACCTTCGTGTTTGGATTAATCATGTATTCCATGGTATGTAAAAACGACCAGATATGTCCAATACTCCAAAGGTGTTGCGAGTATGGATACCAAAGTGATCAAAGTACTAATCATAGGACAACAGTGAAAGATGTCATTTAGTACCAGAGTAGTACTGATGACATGTTTTCTCGCAAGCAGAGATTATGAAGTGCTCGTTGTAAGTAATTACATTGATACAGTCTTCATCAATGCTCCATGCGATTTTCGTTTTAAATTAAGGGTTTTGTGTAACACACAATGTGGTGGCACAGTTAGTTGGGAATTGTTCCAAACAAGATACTGTGGCGAATTCTATAACAGAGGCTAAGTATGTTGACGCTTTAGAAGCAACAAACAAGTTGTTGAATCATATAGTTCATTCATGAACTTAGTATGGTTCCAAGATGGCTTTTGTCAATGGGACACTACTGCAGGTAGTTGCTCCATAACTTAGTCTGAGGAATCCAGCTTCGACCTGTGATTCGCATACATACAAAGCCAAGTCCACACAAAATATGAATTTTGTGAAGGCATGAAAACGCGAGGGATATGCAAAGTTACACACGGAGCTGAAGTCGTCAGATCCGTTGGACATCAGGCTATACCACAAGCAAAGCATATTTACACCAATGTGCCATAGGTGTAAAGTGCATTAGCATTGACTAGATATTGACTCTAGTGCAAGTGGGAGTCTGTAGGAGATATGCCCTAGAGGCAATAATAAATACTATTATTTATCTCACTGTTCATAATTAGGTTTATGTTCCATGCTATAACTGCTATGGTTCTCGAGTCTGCAAATAAAACGAGGCTCGGAGGAAGACTCATATGCACGTGTGGAATAATAAACGATAAAATGTAGTCCTAGTCTGGCCTCTAAGACTAGCTCAAGTGTTGCATGATGGTTCTGTTTTCCTGATCATGGGCATGTCTATGCCAGCAACTTTGAGGGCACAATGTTAGAGAAACATTTGTGTTGAATCGACCCGATTGATGTTATGCTATGAGTTACATTCGTCACAAGTTAATGGTTAATAACACAGGAAGTTAATGTTTGCATAATTCCTTAGACCATGAGAGTATCGAGGTTCTTCATGCTTGCTTCATGAACTTTGGGGTTTGTTAAACGTCATCCGTAAATGGGTGGCTATTACGGCGGCTTACGGGTTCATGGAAAAGTATGGCAAGTAACGAGATAGCTCAAGATTGGGATTTGCTCCTCCGACGATAGAGAGATATACTCGGGCCCTCTCGGTGTAACGGTATCCATCATCGTCTGGCCAGACACATGGTGATTTGATCACTGGGATGCCGTAACACGAAAACGAGAAAAGAGAACAAAACCGGTAACGAGGTAACTTGCATAGTGGACAAAGTGTTGGCCCACAGGGATGCAATAAATCTCACCTTGGGTGATTGTGACATATCGCAAAGCAAAAGGAATATCACACTGCATTGGAGGTTCACTCGAATATTCATTCGTGTGGGTATAGGGGTCAATATGGGTGTCCACGGCTCCGATGTTGATCATTGATCAGAAAGGGTTCCGGTCATGTCTATACTTCACCGAACCTATAGGGTCACACGCTTAAGGCTCATCTATCTGCTGAATACTAGACAAGGAGTCTGAGAGAAAATCACCGAAAAAGTTTTGGACACCGGAAAAGTTTCGGACAGCGGAAAAGGTTCCGCGGAGAGAGGTCATCGGATGAGTTTCGATGAAACTGAAAAGTTGTTTCAGGGGATACCATTAAGTCAAATTGGTTTTGGCACATGCCTGATAATTCTTGGAGGGTGCCAGAATCATTCTGGAAGCTTTCTGGAATTTTCCGGGATAATAACCGGATATGCTCCGGAGCTGCCGGAACCACTTCAGATGCTTTTCGCAGATGAAAATCACTAAACCGGAATTGTTTCGGAACGCGTTGAAAATCATTTTGGTGGGTACTGGAAATGTTCTAAGCCCACATAAATATTTTCAGTTCGAACGGACGCTGAAAAATGTCGTCGTGAATAGTGAAAGTACTTTTTGGGATATTTATGGAAAGCCACCTTTTGGGGCTTTTCCCAAAAGGCTTCTAGAAGGACTTGGGGATCAAGGAACCCCCTTTGGGGGGCCCCCATGAAGGTGGGACGTTGGAGGGTGCAGCTCCTCCATGGGGCTCCACTTGTCATCCCTTTATGCCTTTTTATACCCTTTGTGTGTGACATAAAGTGGGGGCACTTTTGGTATTTCAGAATACCCATCCTACCCCTTGGTTTCCCTATAAATAGGAGGTGAGGGGCTGCCCAAACCTCATCCCTTCTCACATACAAGTGCCATGCATGATCTGGCTTCTCTCTCCCTCCCACGAAATAGTTTCGTTGAGCCGAAAGGCTGTCTGGGTTCCGGTGGGAACTAGTTCTGGACGGCGAAGCCCTGCCGGATAGATGACACCGTATGTGTGCAACTCTGTAGAGAGGTCGTAGTTTCGATCTTAGTGCCCTGAGGGGCTGTTCATGAGTGCCTCCCGAAGGGCTGTCCAAGTGACGGTCCGAGTTCTGTGAGTCCTCCCGAAGGGCTGTCCGAGTGACCGTTCGAGTTTCGAAGATCCTCCCGAAGGGCTGTCCGCGACATCGTCTGGGGGACTGTTCGACCGTCTCCCGGAGGGCTGTCCGAGGAGAAGATGAGGGTATACATCCTCTCGGTTGGGAGGTTGTAAATCCTAGCTGCGGGGATCTGCACCGACGATCGTCATCGACTCTACTTCCGCTGCGCTACGAGTCGGTAACGAATATGATCAAAACCCTGTATGCAGTCTTCATAGTGGTCCTGGGCTGGTGCGTAGGTCGGAAATTTTTATTTTCTGCTGCGTTTCCCTACACATTATGCACATAGCATTTTTATCATAGACATATCAACCAGTGCAACATAAGCCAACTCTCTTAACAAGATAAGCATGATAACTCAAGAGAGTTCCAGCAACCAACTAAACAAAAGCTCTTTAAAAAGAAAAACATGAAAACTAAGAGCTAAGCATGACAGTAGCTATTGAAAGACCAAGAACATACACAGCAAAGATAAACATGAAAATCCTATGTTGTGTTCTAGGTTGAAGTGGAGCGTGTTTCTCTCCCACACAAAGAAAGCTGGGTTCTAACTCGTTATGAATAGCAAGCAAAGCTAAAGAAAACTAAAAAGGAAACTAAAAGCAAGACGCTCCAAGCATAGCACATAACACATGAAGTGATAAAAATATAGTGGAACGAAAGACGAACTGATAATTGTTGATGGAGAAGGGGATGCACGGGGGCATCCCCAAGCTTAGACGCTTGAGTCTCCTTGGATATTTCTTGGGGGTGCATGGGGGCATCCCCAAGCTTGAGCGTTTGACACTCCTGAATCTTCTTTTATTATCTTCCCTCGCACACTTGAAAACTCACTTCATACATAACTCATCATAATCTGATTAGCGAGGTTAGTACCCTTAATAAAATAATTTTTCCTTGCTGGAAATAAGGATATTCTTGAAGGTCTACTGTTTCTCAAGATTGCCAAAAGGTTTTTGCAAAGAAAAAGCAAGCTCAAGGTTTGCAAAACGAAGGAAAGGCAAAACAGGACAGAATCTGTGAAAAACAGACCAGCAGGTAGTAAATGATTTTTTCGGGGCACTTCTGCAACTCAAATAAAAAAACTCAGAACAGACGCTCGAAAGCCAATTGTATAGAGCACGCTGTCAAAAAATTCAGATCAAAAAGATGATCTGGTGATTTTATACGAATTTTTCTGTCCAAGGACAGAATCTGTTTTCTGGACTGCACGTCACAACTTTTGAACTTTCTTGCAATCAGAGGCTAAACTTGGCACAAAGCTGAAAAATAAAGATACAATGATGTTGCTACAGTAGTAAAAAACATCAAGACCACTAAAAACTGAAAGAACAAACTGAAAGTAAAGATAACAAGGGTTGTCTCCCTAGAGCTCTTTCTTTATAGCCATAAAGATAGGCTTAAGACTTTAATGATGCTCTCGTAGGAATAAGAGTTGAAGAACAAAAGAGAGCATCAAGAAGCATATATAAAACATATTTAAGTCTAACATACTTCCTATGCATGGGAATCTTGTAAGAAAATAAATTATTGAAGCATAAAGCAACTAGCATAGGAAGGCAGAACAAGCATAACTTCAAAATATTCACCATAAAGAGAGGGAACTTGATATTATTGAAATATCTATAAGCATATGTTCCCTTCTCATAATAATTTTCAGTGGGATCACGAATAAACTCAACAATATAAGCATCACATAAAACATTGTTACCATGATCCACATGCAAAAAGGTACTCTTACTCTCCACATAAGCATCTTTGGGGAGCCCATGGTTAGGACATTTTAGCATTAACGTTTTCAGTCTCCCCCAAGCTTGAGCTACGCTCTCTCCGTCACGAGACCTAAAGTTATAGATATAGTTCCTGTCTCGATGAATTTCATGAAGAGGATAAAACTTAGTATAAAAGAGAGACATAAGCTCTTGCCAATCAAGCAAGTGCGAGTTATCAAGAAGCTTATACCAATCTGAAGCTTTATCTATAAGTGATACGGCGAACAATTTCCTCATGACAGACTCCCTTGATACACCTGCAAGCTTAAATAATGAACATAGTTGTGACATATATAGCAAGTGTTCACCGGGATGTCTGTCTCCTGCATAACGATTAGCCAAAACATAATCGATAATACCAGCTGGTATTTTATAGGGCACAATTTCAGTAGGGGGAGGAGCAACCACCACAGGTGTGGGGCGTCTTCCCACAAGCAGCGAACTAAGAGCGTGGTTTTCCATAAACATAACTAGTGAAACTAAAAACAAAAAACAAAAAGATTTAATTGCAAGATCTAAAGATATACCTTCAAGCACTCACTTCCCCGGCAACGGCGCCAGAAATAGCTTGATGTCTACACACGCTTCTACTCTTGTAGACTATGTTGGGCCTCCAAGCGCAGAGGTTTGTAGGACAGCAACAATTTCCCTCAAGTGGATGACCTAAGGTTTATCGAACTCCGGGAAGTAGAGGTTGAAGATGGTCTCTCTCAAGCAACCCTGCAACTAAGATACAAGAGATCTCTTGTGTCCCCAACACACCTAATACACTTGTTAGATGTATAGGTGCACTAGTTCGGCGAAGAGATGTTAAATGGCAAGTGATATGGATGGCAAAACAAAGTAATATAAATCTGTAATAAAAAGTGAAGCAAGCAAACAAGTGGTAAACGTGAGCACAAATGGTATTGCAATGGTGGAAACAAGGCCTAGGGATCATACTTTCACTAGTGGCAACTCCCAACAACATTAACATAATCGAATCACATGATATTTCCCATAAAACATGCAATGGAGACGCACCCGGAGGTCATTCCTCCGTGGTCAAGAGAGGACGAGAATTATGTAGGGCTAAAAAAGCACACCTCAAAGTTCGTAGTTCTCAATCTAAGGATTTCCCAATGTCACCGCGGCCATCCAAAGAGAGTCCCACAATCACCACAACATATCTAAAGGATAGTCAAAGACAAGCACCAAGAGACTCTCAATCTTCAATCAACACACAAGAGAGGAAATCACTCATGAAAATATTTTTCTAATCCATGTCCAATAGACCGCTGTCACCTTGGTCTCGGGGATTATACTAGATAAAGACAAGTGAGTACATCAATCCAATACATAGAGGAAGGGGAAATATCATGGGATCACCCTAGATTAACATAGCCTATGATCACAACGAAGATCACATCATGGAAGAGAGAATTGACCACATAGCTACTGGTAGAAACCTCAGCCCCGAGGAGGAACTACTCCCGCATCATGGAGGGAGGAAGCAACGTCGATGGAGATGAATCCGGGGGCACTTCCCCGTCCCGGCAGGGTGCCGGCACAGGAATTCTGGTCCCCCGAAACTTGGTGCCGATGGCGGCGGAGATCGGAATAGCTTCTGGAGAAAAGGGTTCTGGAATCAGGGTTTCTGCGACGCGGTGTAAATATATGCCAAAGGGGGTCGCCAGGGGAGCTAAGGGGGGCCCAGGCGCCCCCCCGGCGCGGCCTGGAGGGGGGCTGCGTGGCCAGGGCGCCTGGAGCCCTGGTGGCCCCCCTCCGGCCCTACTTTGGCCGCATGGAAGCTTCCGGAACGCTGATTTTTTATATATTTTTCCCGGAATTTTTCTGGCAGTTTACGTAATGGGAAAACCTGAAATACAAAAACAGCAGAAAACAGAAACTGGCACTGGTGTGCACCGAGTTAATAGGTTAGTCCAAATATGATCAAAAGTGTATGGAAGTGTATAAATATCATAGCAATATCACACAAAAGAGGCATGGAGCAAGCAGAAATTATAGATACGTTTTGGACGTATCAATGCATCGCCCAGATGCAGAGGCCGGGGATAATCCTCCTTTTCAGAAGAAAAAAAGCTCACATGTTGCATGAGGACTTGGGAGTCAATTTTAGAATAAAGAAAGATGGATTCATTTTAATAGGCCGAGCAAGTCGTTAATGGGTAACTACTTTTCCGGAACTTTAGTGGTAACTAGAATTTAACCACATGATTCTTGTGCAATGCTCTTTGCAATTTGACGGGGCGAACATATAGCTCATTAATCATGTTGAAGATGTAGGTCTGAATTTTAGACCTGACAGTACATGAGAACTTTATAGTTCTATATCTGACCATGGTATCATGTCCATTCAGAGGAAATGTTGGATCCAATCCCTATAAAATGGGCTATGCATCGTTGTGGTTATGTGCAATCCAAAGCAAGTGCAAAGGTGCTAAAAAGAGATACCAATACAGTTCATTTAGATCTTTGGGAATGGTAGGTCTCGTGATAGCGAACGCGCACACATGTTACATATTCATTCTTCATGCATCCTTCAATTTCTAAGCTCCTAGGAATCATAGACTACTGTTCACGCTTCTGCCTTCAGTTTTTGGGCCCATAGTATGAACTTGTTTAGTGAATGTTGCAGCTCATAGTATGGTTCAACATGCATAAAAAAGGACAGCGCAACCATTTGTTGGTGCAGCCACGTGCGCTGGAGATTCTATTCTGCTTTACCACATCGTTGGACGCACCATCGCCAACCACACATCAAAAGCTACGTCTCCTGTAAATTATGGCTCTAGCATCGGTAACCTCCTGTACCGCCGCATCCCATCACTAGCAATTGAGAACCGACTACTAAACATTGGCCGGAGAGCAGTCCACCATGCATTGGTTTTAGCCATCGCGAGTAATATGGCCTTGTGGGCAACAAAAAATTAAAAATGTTATTTTTGTGCCAGACAAGAGCAACCCAACCTCTCTTTTTTGAGTTTTCAAAAGCACGAGTAGCATGACATGCATCACATTATGTTTCAACATTACTCATCCAAGTAATATGTCACTTAATTTTGTGTCTTGGCTACACTGAGCGAGTATATCTAAGTTTTCACACTCTCGTATGTCTTTTGGTTTATTTAGGTTGATTGAAATGATAATTTCACCGACAATAGAAAATGTCATAATATGTTGCAGATGTTGTTCTTTATGCACATTGATTGTGTAGTCCGAGGCTTACTTACTGCAACAATGACTAGAGAAGACATCGATTGAAGTAGTCCGAGTGTGCGATGAGATTGGAGTGACTTAGAAAGAAATTTGTGGCTGTTCATATGATGTAGGCATGCTAATGTTTGATTTCACATTTGGCATGTCATCTATTTTTACTTGCCGATCATGTGAACTTTTCTTTTTCAGGTTGTTTCCGGGAGGTTGTTGGTGGCGTTTGTGCCATGACAACCTTCCGGACTTGTTCAGGGAGATCCTTAGGCTCCCCAGTCCAAGTCGTGCCCCCACCTGGGTGGCTATGGGTACCCTGGCATGGACCCTCTGGTGCCTCCACAATAAACTAGTCATCGAACGCGTGATTCCTTGCCGTGTGACAGATGCAATCTACAAAATGTGTGGCTTCTTACTGCTTTGGAGACCGCTAGCAAGCGACGCGATCGGGACGTCATCGACAACATCATCACCGGTTTTCGTTCCTCGGCTGCGGCATTAGCTCCACCACCACCGCCACCCCCTCCTCAGCCAGATTAGCTTCCTTTTTCTCTTTGTTTGGGGCTTGTTTTGCTGCGCCCCCAGCGATGATTTAAGACTTGATTGTACTTTGAACCGACTTGTTGGATGCTTGGGTTGTTGCTTTATAATATAAAGCGGGGGACACCCTTTTTCTTAACTTTTCTTTTTGAACTGTCGAGCATGTAAAGTTGACAATGTAATAGGTAGGGATACTCCCTCCATATCAAAATATAAGATGTTTTTAAATACTTCCTTTGTATCAAAAAACGTCTTATATTTTGATAGAGTAGTTATGAAATAAATGAGCAGATGAAAAATGGGATGGCCGATGTACAATTAAGTGCGTCCGAGGAAACATCAAAAGTTTGTAACTCACTACTCACGTATTTGTCAACATGGCTATGAGCAGTGAGCCAACCTGTGGTTGGATGATTAAGGTGGCGTTTGGTTCCGAGGCTATCCCTCAGTGGGATAGGGATAGTCAGATTTTGAGGGGATAGCAAACCTTTCATGCCATGCCAAGTTTGGAATTGGAAGGAAGGATGTGATGGCGGGGGATAACCTGATTTAGCGAATATTCCACTGAAAACTTCCGCGAGAAACTGGCGAACGAGGGCAGCCACCCAGCCGCGCCGAAGGGTTTTCCTTCTTTTTCCTGTTCCGACGGCAGCGGCGGTGATTCCGGATCGGAGCGGCGGCGCTCGAGGAGCATCCCATCCTCCTCCTCCTCCTCTCTCTCTATCTCTCGCCATTTCTGTCTAGCCCTTTCTCTGAGACTATGACTTCCCCTCACGCTCTTCCACCCACCTTGGTGGCCACCTGACGGCTGCTATGGAAGTGAGTGCTGGCGGCCGGGAACGGGGGCGCCGGGGAGCCGGAGAACGGAAGCGCCAGCTGATGCATCTTTCCCTTTCTCTGCAGCTAGAACCGAGGAGCGCCGAGCCGACGAATAGATCAGCCAGGCAGTCCCGATTTGATGCATATGTTTGATTTCGTCAGTGAACAGCACAACTGCAGGAATATAGACTACTGATGCGTGTTCATCCATGCCATACACTACTGGTGTGTGTTCATCCATGGGTGCGTGTGTTTGATGCTGGTGTCCCCCTCTGTATTCTGTTTGCTAGTACGTACTGAGATGATATAAAAGCCTACACTGCTACAGCCTCTGCAATATTAACATTGGATTGTATATCCACCTAGAATTTCAGCATAGCCTTCAGTTGGGTTCCAGCGTCATTAATGTGATCGATTTTTTTTTTCTAACATAAGGAACAAAGTTTGCTCTAATGGAATGGGCAGAACGATTGTATAATGAGCTGATTGGAAAAAATGCATAAATTTTTTCACCATGCCATAAAAAAAGTGTCATTACAAGAATATATCCACTTCTCATCCTTCCATCCAAACAACAAAATTTGGCTATCCAACACAACCAATCCCACTCAACCAAACAACCAAATGTGGTTATCCCTAACCAGGTGGCTGGGGATATCACCAGCCAATCCAACTTCGCCCTTGAACCAAACGCCCCCTAAATGGACAGTGATATCCCCAGCCCACCAGAGTTCACAGGGGTGGGTATATGCGCGTATGTATGAGCACTTGCGTCTATACTGTGTTAAGAAAAAAACATGGCTACCAGCAAAACAAAATTGCAAGATGTATTTTCCTGGTAAAATCACCTCATTAATCAAACAATGTTAAGTACCACAATTTTACAGATCGACTTGCTATGTGTTTTCTTGCTGAAAACTCTCCGAAGTATTTTCTTGAATGGAAAATCAATACAGATTTTCCATGATTACTGAAGATCCATTTAGCAAAAGAATTACACAAAATTAGAATTAATTATTTTCAGCGAAGACAACAACTAAAAGAATGAAAGAAGCAAAGCGAAAATGTAGGAATCTTTTTGAAACAATGCAAACATGTGCCAGAATGCGGGAGCAAAACTACCTGTATACTAAGAACAGATTAATAGGCTGGACAGATGAGATGAGTTGCCAGCCAAGGATGAGGTGCGGAATCATTTATTGCCTTGTTGCTTCAATCTTTGAACAATGGGCTACCGTTGTAATGCCCCTGAAACACATGAACGTACTTACCATCCGGCTCACTTGTCACTTCTCATCTAATCTAGCTAACTAACGCTTTGATCTGCCATCTCTAATACATGTTCTACTATTGCTATACTGAGAATTGAAGAAAGCTCATGTACAATGGCATGTGGGTTCATCTTCCTGAGACCTGCCATTCCTAAACTGTAAAAAAGTTATATTAGTTTCTCGTTTTCGCACCTTGCATGTGCTTTGGCTCCTAGCTAGGTAATCACAGCTATTCTATGAACAGGTGATTTTATAGACACTGGATCCAGCCTTTGCTCTAGATGTACATGATTCAGACCAATCTTAACCATGGCCAGTATAGACTGTAGAACTATAAAATTCTCATGTACTGCCCACACCAAATTTTAGACCTTCCTCTTCATTTCGATTTAATGAGGTACGTTTTAAAAAAAGAGGATGACCCCGGCCTCTGCATTTGAACGATGTATGCGGCTACTTTATTAATTATTCACACAAGACCTTACAAAGTCATACAACAGTAAGACTAAAGACACCGTCTAGACAACAACTGTCGCTACTCCTATCCAATTGATGAAGGGGCGCTGAAAATCTAGGCCTAATGCCAAATAGACCTCGTAGCCAAACCTAACATCTAAGGGCATCTCCAGCCGCGCCCCTAGGAAGGCCTCCCCAGGCGATTTTTTCGCACCGGCGCCGAAAAAACGGCCCAGTCGCGCCCCCAGGAGCCCGATTTTCGCCGGCCTGGGCCGAAAATAGCGCTGGCGGACCCAGGCCGAACCCGGCGCGCTGGGGGGCACACGGGGGCGCCGGGGCGAACTGTTTTGGCGCGAAAAAGGCGCGGGCCAGCCGCGTCAGCGACACGGCGGCTCGTCTTCCTCCAACTGCCTCGGTTCCCGCGGGGAATCAATGGCAAGGCTACCGCCGGTCAGCCTTGCCATTGATTCCTCACGGGCGGCGCGTCACGGGACGGCGCGCCGACGCCTCCCCTCCCTCGCACGCGTACACACGGGCGCGGAGCGGCTATAAAGCCGGCGGTCTCACTCGCCTGTGCCCACACCAGACTCGCCCCTCGCCGCCGCCCAGCCCCTCTCTCTCCGTCTTCGTCTTCCTCTCCCGAGCGCCGCCGCCAGCCCCTCTCTCTCCCTCTCTACCTCCGCCGAGCCCGTCGCCATGGCAAAGCGCTTCCCCGGAGACGAGGCGGCGGCCAACGGCTTCGGCCGCCATTCGCTCCGCGAACAGGAGTCCTGGCTCCTGTTCCAGGCGAACATCCCGGCGCCGCCGGACATGCACGCCGGGCCGACGGGGTGGCGGCTCAGCGACGGCGAAGTGCCCGTTCCCCCGTTGCCTGACGCCGTGGCGAAGCCCAAGTACTTCGACGAGGAGGTCAAGGTCGTGCGCGCCTCCCTGACCGACGCCGAGCGCTCCCTTCCCCAGTACGCCACCGACAACCACGCGGCTTGGGCGGCGTACTTCCAGCGCCGCCAGCAGTAGCGCCTGGCGTCCACCAACGGCGCGCCGGTGATCGGCGGCGTGAAGAACAGCGAGGGGTGCCACCTGTGGCGGGGCGTCCCCGGCTGCACGCTGGAGGGCGTGCTGACGTACCTCGACGGCGGCAACAACCCTTCGTTGACGTATCCGGCGATGGGGGCCGCCCCATCGCAACACCGACGCGCATGGGCGCCAATGAGGTTCGGCTCCTCCTCGTCTTCCTCCTCTTGCTCTTCTTCTCACTCCTCCGGCACTCCGGCGCTTCTCGGTGTCAAGGCCGAGCCCGCGGCGGAGACGCCACTCGGTCGGCGCACTCGCAGGGCCGGCATCGTCATCAACGAGGGCGGCTGGCGCGCCTCCTCGTCGGCTCCTCCGCGCTTCGTCAAGCCAAAGACGGAGCCGGGGCTGGCGCCGGTGAAGACGGAGCCGGGGCTGGCGCCGGTGAAGACGGAGTTCGACGACGATGACGCGTCCCTGGAATGGGCGCGCTAGGACTCCATTGCGATGGAGAAGGCGCGCCGGGAGAAGGAGAAGGAGCGCCAGCGCGCCGCCTTGCGCCGCTACGAGGAGCGCCGACGCGGCCGCGATGAAGGCGGGGTCGTCGTCATATGCGACAGCGACGGCGACGACGACGACGCGCCGCCACCAGTCCGCCATGGCGACGCCGGGCAGGGGTCCAGCAGGGGCGCCCGCGTCAAGGAGGATAAGGCCGACGACGACGATGGCGGCGACGGCGGCGACGACTTCAACCCTTTTTTTAGATTAGGTTAATATAATGAAAATCCGCGAATTTCACTGAAATTTGTCATGTTTGGCCGAAATTGAACGTGTTTTTAGCATAACTTAGCCGAACGGTGCTATTTTTTTCTTAATACGCGCCTGGGGGCGGCTCTGGGGCGACGACTGGGGACCAACTCGCCCCCAGGCCAAATTTTTGCGCCGGCTCACCCCCTGGCGGCGCTTTTAGGCGCCCCCTGGGGGGCCAACGGCTGGAGATGCTCTAAGACCAGAGGTCCTAACCAGGACGCTTGCCGGGTATGAGTCACCCACTAGTCCGGCGCACTCCTCAACCAGGACACCTGCCGGGTATGAGGCCACCGCAGCCACCTGCCACCAATCCATCTTTAGTGATGTACTGCTGCATTAACCTTGCCCGGTCTAGCAGCCGTCGACGCCACCACGACGCCAGACAACGCCACCATCCTGCGCTCGTCCATCATCACACGCCCACCGGCGACACTCCGCTGCTCCATGATACGTCCAAAACATATCTATAATTTCTGCTTGCTCCATGCCACTTTTGGGTGATATTGCTATGATATTCATACACTTCCATACACTTTTGATCATATTTGGACTAACCTACTAATCCAGTGCACCCCAGTGCCAGTTTCTGTTTTCGGCTGTTTTTGTATTTCAGGTTTTCACGTTACGAGAACTGCCAGGAAAAATCCAGAAAAATTATATAAAAATTCAGCGTTTCGGAAACTACCGTGCGTCCGAAGGACAGTTGGGGGGGCCACCCGGGCTCCAGGCGCCCTGGCGGCGCCCCCCCCCCGGGCCGCGCCGGGGGGGCGCCTGGGCCCCCCGAAGCTTCCCCGATGCCCCCCTTTGGCATATATTTAAAGCGTCCTCCGAAACCCTCAGAACAGAAACTCTTTTCGCGATCCCATCTCTGTTCCGCCGCCGCCGCCGCTTCCAAGATTGGGAGCACCAGGAGAACTCTTCCCGGCACCCTGCCGGAGGGGAGGATCACCACCGGGAGCTTCTCCACCACCATGGACGCCTCCCGGATGACTCGTGAGTAGTCTCCCTTGGACCATGAGTCCATGACCAGTAGCTATGTGATGTTCTCCTCCCGTTCTTGTGCTTCACTAATTAGTCCTCGTGAGCTGCCCTACATGATCGAGGCACATATGTAATCCTTATGCTGTTGCTATGTTGAGTTTGCTGGGATCCGATGGATTATGAGATTATGTTCAGATTGATCTGGAGTAATATATTTGATTCACCTCTTTTATATTTATGTTCATAAGTAATTCTTGCATGTTCTCCGTTGTTATTTATTGCTTTGGCCAAGTAGTAGGTAGTGACTCCAAGAGAGAACGTTATGCTTGATTGTGGGTTCATGCCCCTCGATGACTAGCTTGAGTGACAGAAACATGAGTCTAGGGGATGTGCTGTTGCCACAAGGGGGAAAACAACGGTGCTTGTGCCCGCGGGTGCAAGGATTGTTTACTTTACGCAAAGTTCTTTTAATGCAGTTGTCTGTTGCTTTGAGTTTACACTATGGGTGGGGCTCGCAACTTAATACCAGCGAGATGTTCTGGATAGATATCTCAAGGTGGATGATTAGTAGTAGGCATTGATGGATTTCGGTCTACTTACTTTGGCGTACCGCCCATGCTTTGAACCTCAACCTTTCTTGCAATGTAGTCAGCATTGGTTTGCGTTCGTGGTCCTGTCAATTGCCCAGCTGTAATTCGTTTACCTCACATAGCTGTTTTATCGTCTTTTGGGAGAGAGACATCACTAGTGAACATCATGAGACTCCGGTCCATATTACCATCATTGATCACATCCACTATTTACTTTTCGCTTTTTACTTACTATTGCAAACACTATCTATCACTACTATCATTTGCTTTTAATCCTTTGTGAACTACAAGGCCAGTGGGATTGACAACCTCTCTGTACTCGTTGGGAGCAAAGTTATTTGTATCTTTGTGCAGGTCCACGTTGATTGCTAATATCTGGCGCCGTTAGCAGTTGACACCTACTTGTTGAACCTAGGAGTCTCTGGGGATTCGATCCTTGGCATCTTTGCTAAGGGAAAAACTTCCACAACACTGCATCTTACACCTTCCACTTGGGGTAACCAACGAGGGGTTAGAGGCCCATCACTCCATGCTGCTGAGACCCGCCATTGTCGACGTGTCTGATACCACGCCGCTCCTCCTCTTGTCCCCTCCAGCCAACACTTGTTCCAAAACGATGTCCCCAGGAAGGAGAACGACATGGAAAGTCGCCATCGTCCGATCCGGTATATCCAGACCTAAGGTTTTCCTTGGAACCTTCCGAACAAGTTGACGTGACCTGCAACAACGATGGGATATTTCCTTGTCCTTTCTGTAGAACACGATGGGACATTTGATGAAGTTGAAAAGCAGAGTTCAGAGTTCACACTGTAGGTTTACTCTAACATATCAAGATGCAAATGCAATCATATCAATCAGGTAGATAATATGAGTACAATATTTCCCTATGAATAAGAAAAATAAATCACTATGAGTTGTTGTTCTCCCCCGTCGCGGACCTTGGCGCAAAACCACACGGGGGCTGAATCCTCTCCCAGCGAGCCACCATGGAGAATGAGCTGGCCCTTGATGACTGCGTAGATCAGGAAGCACCGCTGCGGCTGGGAGTGCATGCCCTCACGTTCTCCTGTGTGGCATCACTCAAGGTCGACGGCCTCGGTGACGTGGGAGAGATGGCAGGAGGCGTCGAGAAGGAGCGCCATCAGGCGCCGGAGCCAAGCTGGCGTCCATGACGGCGCCGTGCGCCGGTGATAGTGACGGCTAGGGTTAGCCACGAGCGCATGAGGAGGAGGCGAGCATCGAATCGAGTTGGTGGAGGAGATAGGCCGGATCGAGAAGAGCGCGAGTAGTGCTGGGCGGCACCGGAGACCGCCGGCAACGGCCGGAATCAGCCGGCGGCCGAGTGGCGGAAGCAGCTGACGAGGAAGAGGGGAGAGGGAGAGGAAGATGGACGGAGGCAGCAAAGGGGGAACGGGGGGCTGCGCTTCTTTTTTCTCACGAGAGCTAGCTCCCTGCGTTTCCACCTCATCCTATTAAAATTTTTGGCAAAGTAAATCCGGATAGGTGGAACGCGCCAGCAGGCGCCATTGGCGCGACGGTTAATGTGTTTAATGTCTTTGGCACATTGTCGTGCAATCAAGAGCTTTGCCCCGTTATCTTTGGCAACCCATGAGTTAAACAATACTCCATCCGCTCTAAAACTATTGAAAGTTCATGGTTTGTTCCAAATCAAATTTCATTACATTTGTACAAGTGTCTATAAAATATATCAACATCCGCAACATAAAATTTGCTTAATAAGATTTGTTAGGGCATCTCCAAAGCGGACCCTCAAAACACCCGCAATTGTCCGAACCGAGTTCTCCGGACGCACTTCGCCATCCAACAAGGACCCATATTTGCCCGCGGACGTGTCCCGATGTCCGTTTCCCCGCAAGCCAGAAGCAAACCAGAGGGGCTTGCATGAGTTTGTACATTTGCCATGTAGGACTCTCAGACCCCCCGGCTCAACAAAAACCAAGCTGGAGCCCACGCATTTAGAGCGGTCTGCACTATTTCTGCACCAGAACCAATGCTCCCCCCGATATCCACTCTGATTGTCATCACCCTCCACGTCAATTCCCGCACTTTTCTCCATCGGTCGCCGCATCGACCCTTACGAAGATCTGCCAGAGCCGGCGGAAGTAGAGGATCGAAAGGAAGTGGCCGCCTGTAAGATCAACTCGACAACATAGCAAGCCCGCCACATCAAAAGGAAGGAAAAGCTTGAAGAGGCCGGGTGCCGGGTGGGGTGCAAGGGTCACGTGTGGGCGGGGACGAGGTGCTGAGTCTGGGCAGGGGTGGGGACGCAGGGCACTGCCTCCGCCGTCCATGCACACGCTGCTTTGGCTGGAGCAATATCAGCCGCCCTACGTCTACACCGTGAAGCAGCTCGGATGACAATCCCCGGCTTCAACAACGGGCACATGCCGTATTGTGTCAACGTAAACGCGGCGCCACTACATTTCGCTAACTCGGCATCGCCATAGCTTATCCGGCCGCGGATGCAGGGCATAGGTCAGCTCGGTGCCTGCTCTCTATTCGCTGGTATATCTCAATCGGATGAGACAGTATTTGACAACGCAGACATGGAGTTGACGGAGATGATCCAAGATGAAGACAGAGGCGGAGCCAACATGGAGGACGGACATGAGGATGACTCAAAGACAGAGGTGTATGCCCAGAGCAGGACACTTACGCCGATGAGGGCCTTGATCCGAAGGATTGTCCGGCAGGTCCAAAGAAGAGAGGTAGGGGAGAAAGTTTCAACATGCGAGAGGACGAATTGTTGTGGAAGCCAAGTGGTGCGCAAATCGGTTGGTGGCCAAATGGTGCGCAAATTGTGAGCAAGTGATGGGCCTCGAACCCCTCGTTGGTTACCCCAAGTGGAAGGTGTAAGATGCAGTAAGTAGAAGTGTTTTCCCCTAGCAAAGATGCCAAGGATCGATTCCCCAGAGACTCCTAGGTTCAACAAGTAGGTGTCAATTGCTAACGGCGCAATTAGCAATCAACATGGACCTGCACACAGATACAAATAACTTTGCTCCCAATGAGTACAGAGAGGTTGTCAATCTCTCCGGCCTTGTAGTTCACAAAGGATTAAAAGCAATGATAGTAGTGATAGATAGTTTTTGCAATAGTAGGTAAATAGCGAAAAGTAAATAGTGGATGTGATCAATGATGGTAATATGGACCGGAGTCTCATGATGTTCACTAGTGATGTCTCTCTCCCAAAAGACGATAAAACAGCTATGTGAGGTAAACAAATTACAGCTGGGCAATTGACAGGACCACAAACGCAAACCAATGCTGACTACATTGCAAGAAAGGTTGAGGTTCAAAGCATGGGCGGTACGCCAAAGTAAGTAGACGGAATCCATCAATATCTACTACTAATCATCCACCTTGAGATATCTATCCAGAACATCTCGCTGGTATTAAGTTGCAAGTCCCACCCATAGTGTAAACTCAATGCAACAGACAACTGCATTAAAAGAACTTTGCGTAAAGTAAACAATCCTTGCACCCGCGGGCACAAGCACCGTTGTTTTCCCCCTTATGGCAACAACACATCCCCTAGACTCATGTTTCTGTCACTCAAGCTAGTCATCGAGGGGCATGAACCCACAATCAAGCATAACATTCCCTCTTGGAGTCACTACCTACTACTCGGCCAAAGCAATAAGTAACAACGGAGAACATGCAAGAATTACTTATGAACTAAAATATAAAAGAGGTGAATCAAATATATTACTCAAGATCAATCTGAACATAATCTCATAATCCATCGGATCCCAGCAAACTCAACATAGCAACAGCATAAGGATTACATAGGTGCCTCGATCATGTAGGGCAGCTCACGAGGACTAATTAGTGAAGCACAAGAACGGGAGGAGAACATCACATAGCTACTGGTCATGGACTCATGGTCCAAGGGAGACTACTCACGAGTCATCCGGGAGGCGTCCATGGTGGTGGAGAAGCTCCCGGTGGTGATCCTCCCCTCCGGCAGGGTGCCGGGAAGAGTTCTCCTGGTGCTCCCGATCTTGGAAGCGGCGGCGGCGGTGGAACAGAGATGGGATCGCAAAAAGAGTTTCTGTTCTGAGGGTTTCGGAGGGTCCTTTAAATATATGCCAAAGTAGGGCATCGGGGGAGCCTCGGGGGGCCCAGGCGCCCCCCCGGCGCGGCCCAGGGGGGGCGCGCCCACAGGGCGCCTGGAGCCCCTGTGCCCCCCCAGGCTGTCCTTCGGACGCAGTGTTGTTTCCGGAACGCTGATTTTTTATATAATTTTTCTGGATTTTTCTGGGCAGTTCTCGAAACGTGAAAACCTGAAATACAAAAACAGCCGAAAACAGAAACTGGCACTGGGGTGCACTGGATTAGTAAGTTAGTCCAAATATGATCAAAAGTGTATGGAAGTGTATGAATATCATAGCAATATCACCCAAAAGTGGCATGGAGCAAGCAGAAATTATAGATACGTTTTGGACGTATCAACATCCCCAAGCTTAATTCCTGCTCGTCCTCGAGTAGGTAAATGATAACAAGAATAATTTCTGTGGTGATATGCTATTAACCATATAGGACTTTTTTATAGTCATATGACAAAAGCTTACTAAGACAATGATTCTATAGTAATTAAGTTGCCTCAAGAGAAAATCACAAATGACTGAAAGTTTTACAATATGAAACTGAAACATCAAAAAGATTTGCAATGAACATGATGTGCAAATATGATAAAGTGATATCTAGCTTGCCCCCTTTAGCAAAACATAAATGCAGGGGCACCTTCAAGGTTTAAGTGATGACTAGATACAATCATTTCAGAATAAATGATATCACAATCATGCAAAAGACAATGCTACTTTGGGACAATGCACATTACACTCAGAATGACAATCATGCTCTCAGTAGTTGGTGCTTCAACATAAAGGTAAAAGAAAGGTTAAGTGCTAAAGCTTTTTATTTTGAAAACATGGAAGCAATTGTGTCAACGGTAGTAGTACTTCATATGTGTCATGTATAAAACATCTTATAAGTTGCAAGCCTCATGCATCGAATACTAATAGTGCTCGCTCCTTGTCCTAATTAGCTCGGATCCCCATGGGTTATCATTGCATTACATATGTTTTAACCAAGTGTCACAAAGGGGTACCTCTATGCCACCTTTACAAAGGTCCAAGGAGATAGATCGCATTTGATTTCTCGTTTTTGATAGATCTCAACTTGAGGACATCCATACCGGGACAACATAGAAAATAGATGATGGACTCCTCTTTAATGCATAAGCATATTCTCATGAGAGATTGAGGATTAAGGTCCAAGCTAAAACTTCCACCATGATGCATGGCTTTGGTTGGCGGCCCAATGTTCTTCTCTAACAATATGCATAGTTATTCAACCCATGGTAAATCACCCTTACTTCAGACAAGACGAACATGCATAGCAACTCACATGATATTCAACAAAAGTGTGGCAGTTGATGGCGTCCCCAGAAACATGGTTACCGCTCAGCAAGCAACTTATAAGAAATAAGATACATAAGCAACATATTCTTTACCACAATAGTTTTTAGGCTACTTTCCCATGAGCTATGTATTGCATGGTTAGTTTGCTTAGTACATGTGGAGGTTAGCAAAAAGACTGGGAGCGACCAACTAAGAGAGCAATGACGGTCATAGTCATGCAGAGCGACAAAGCAATATTGAATCAGGCATGGTAGTTATATCGCTACTTAGAAATAAAGATCATCAAGGCTTGACAGACTTTCTTTACAGTCTTAAATATGCGTGAGCATACGCCAAGTCAATCAAAATAAATTCTCGAAGGAAGATATTACTAAACCATACCATATCATAGGCAAACAAACCAAGTTGGTACTCCAATAACACATTGGGAACCCCCCCCCCCCAGCTATTTGAGATTAACCATAAGAAAACCTGAACTACTAAGCACCATCATGAAAGTAGCATCTTTATCATAGACACATTAACCAATGCAACGGAAGCAAACTCTCTTAATAAGGTAAGCATGGTAATTACAGAGAGTTCAAGCAACCAACTAAATAAAAGCTCTTGAAAAGATAAGCATGAATACTAAGAGCAGAGCACGATAGTAGCTATTAAAAGACAAAGAACACACACAGCATAGATAGACATGAAAATTCTATGTTATGTTCTAGGTAGAAGTGGAGCGTGTTTCTCTCCCACGTAAAGGAATGCTGGGTTCCGACTCGTTATGAAAAACTAAAAAGAAAACTGAAAGCAAGACGCTCCAAGCATAGCACATAACACATGAAGTGATAAAAATATAGCGAAACGAAAGACGAACTGATAGTGTTGATGGAGAAGGGGATGCACGGGGGCATCCCCAAGCTTAGATGCTTGAGTCTCCTTGAATATTTCTTGGGGGTGCACGGGGGCATCCCCAAGCTTGAGCGCTTGACACTCCTGAATCTTTTTATCATCTTCTCTCGCACACTTGAAAACTCCCTTCATACACAACTCATCATAATCTGATTAGCGAGGATAGTACCCTTAATAAAATAATTATACCTTGCTGGAAATAAGGATATTCTTGAAGTTCTACTGTTTCTTAAGATTGCCAAAAGGTTTTTGCAAAGAAAAAGCAAGTTCTTAATTTGCAAAGTGAAGGTAAGGCAAAACAGGACAGAATCTGTGAAAAACAGAACAGCAGGCAGTAATTGATCTGTTCGGGATACTTCTGCAACTCAAATAAAAAAACTCAGAACTTACGCACGAAAGACAATTATATAGAGAACGCTGTCGAAAAAATTCAGACCAAAAAGATGATCTGGTGATTTTATACCAATTTTTCTATCCAAGGACAGAATCTGTTTCCTGGACAGCACCTCACAACTTTTGAACTTTCTAGCAATCAGAGGCTATACTTGGCACAAATATGAAAAGCAAAGACACAATGATGATGCTACAGCAGTAAACAACATCAAGACACAACAAAAGCAAAAATTTATTTATGTGGGCTGCCTCCCAAAAGCGCTTTCTTTTATGCCTTTAAGCTAGGCATAATGCATAGAGATCAAGTTTTATCAAGAGTAAAAGAATAGCTAGCCCGTACAACGGACTCAAAAGGTAACTTGATCTTCTTACGAGGGAAGTGTTCCATCCCTTTCTTGAGAGGAAACTGAAATTTTATATTACCCTCTTTCATGTCAATGATAGCACCAACGGTGCGCAAAAAGGGACGTCCCAAAATAATTGGACATGAAGGATCACATTCAATATCCATAATAGTAAAATCAACGGGCACATAATTATCATTGACAACGATAAGAACATCGTCGATCCTCCCCAAAGGTTTCTTTATGGAAGAATCAACGAGACGAACACCAAAAGAACAAGAATCATAAGGTTTCAATTTAAGCATATCATATATCCTTTTGGGCATAACAGAGGTAACAGCACCAACATCACATAATGCATAACATGAGAAGTCATTCAAATAAATTTTTATCATAGGATCCCAACCAACTTCTAGCTTTCTAGGTATGGAGGCTTCTACTCTAAGTTTCTCCTCCCTAGCTTTGATGAGAGCATTAGTGATATGCTCTGTGAAGGCAAGGTTAAGTGTGCTAGTGCGGGGATCTCTAGACATCTTGTGAAGGAAATCAATAACTTCGGTAAGAGTGCAATTATCAAAATCAAGGTCACGAGCATCAAGTAAAGTAGTAGTGGTGTCCTTAAGGTTCACTTGTTTGGTAGCTTCTATAGTCATAGCATCACCATTAATAGGTCCATTGGGACCAGGAGTACATTGGGTGCTAAGAGTGTGAACATCCTCAATAACTTGGATAGTAGCAACAGTGTGGTGGGTAGGAAGGCTTTTAATTCTTTCCTCTTCCTCCCTTTCTCTAGCCCATCTTTCTTTTAGCTTAGCCATCATCCTAATATTTTCATTAATTTGTACTTGAGTAGCATTTATAGGGATGACTTCCCTCTCCTTAAGAGGAGAAGTTTCAATTTTTAGCAATTTTACCTCATTGGCTAAGTGGTCTACCTTAAAAGAAAGATCATCTAGTTTATGTAGTTTCTCTTCTACATTCTTATTAAAGGCTTTTTGGGTAGTGATGAAATCTCTAAGCATGGTCTCTAGTTCAGTATTGGAGTTCTTGGTACTAGGATAAGCATTGTTGTTCCCATAAGAGTTAGAGGGGAACGGTCTAGAATTGTTACCAAAGTTACTCCTATAAGCATTGTTGTTAAAATTGTTTCTAGAGATAAAGTTCACATCTACTTGTTCTTGAGCAATCAAAGAATTTAAAGGAACATCACGAGGATCAACAGTAGATTGCTTCAAAAGTAGAGACATGATCAAGTCAACTTTTTCATTAAGGGAGGAAATCTCCTCGACAGAGTTTACCTTCCTACCTGTTGGAGCGCGTTCGGTGTGCCATTGGGAATAGTTGGTCATCATCTCATCGAGAAGCTTTGTGGCAGCACCAAGTGTAGTTGACATAAAAGTTCCTCCCGCGGCCGAATCTAACAAGTTCCGCGAGGTAAAGTTCAAGCCTGCATAAAAAGTTTGGATAACCATCCAAGTAGTCAAACCGTGAGTAGGGCAGTTCTTGATAAGAGACTTCATACGTTCCCAAGCTTGGGGAACATGTTCATTATCCAATTGTTTAAAATTCATCATGTTACTTCTAAGTTGGATAATTTTAGCAGGTGGATAGTATTTTCCGATAAAAGCATCTTTGCACTTGTCCCATGAATCTATGCTATTTCTAGGCAAAGACTGAAACCAAATTTTAGCTCCTCCTCTCAAGGAGAAAGGAAAATGCTTAAGCTTAACAATATTACCATCTATTTCTTGGTACTTTTGCATATCACAAAGTTCTACAAAGTTGTTCAAGTGTAAAGCAGCATCATCTCCAGCACCGAAGAATTGTTCTCTCATGACTAAGTTAAGTAAAGCAGGTTTAATTTCATATGAAGGTGCTGAAGTGGCAGGTGTAGTGATAGGTGTGCTGTTAAAGTCATCGTTGTTGTGACTAGTGAAGTCACACAACTTGGTGTTCTCGGTGGAACGCATAGTAGCAAGCAAGCAAGATAACTATTTTTTGTGATTTTCGATAAAAAGGTACTAAAGCAAAAATGAAAGGTAAACTAACAAGACTAAAAAGCAAAGGTAAAAGATAGCATGCAACTCCCCTATCCTGAAGAGTGGAGTCCCCGGCAACGGCGCCAGAAAATACTCCTTGATGGGCCTCGAACCCCTCGTTGGTTACCCCAAGTGGAAGGTGTAAGATGCAGTAAGTAGAAGTGTTTTCCCCTAGCAAAGATGCCAAGGATCGATTCCCCAGAGACTCCTAGGTTCAACAAGTAGGTGTCAATTGCTAACGGCGCAATTAGCAATCAACGTGGACCTGCACACAGATACAAATAACTTTGCTCCCAACGAGTACAGAGAGGTTGTCAATCTCTCCGGCCTTGTAGTTCACAAAGGATTAAAAGCAATGATAGTAGTGATAGATAGTTTTTGCAATAGTAGGTAAATAGCGAAAAGTAAATAGTGGATGTGATCAATGATGGTAATATGGACCGGAGTCTCATGATGTTCACTAGTGATGTCTCTCTCCCAAAAGACGATAAAACAACTATGTGAGGTAAACAAATTACAGCTGGGCAATTGACAGGACCACGAACGCAAACCAATGCTGACTACATTGCAAGAAAGGTTGAGGTTCAAAGCATGTGCGGTACGCCAAAGTAAGTAGACCGAAATCCATCAATATCTACTACTAATCATCCACCTTGAGATATCTATCCAGAACATCTCGCTGGTATTAAGTTGCGAGTCCCACCCATAGTGTAAACTCAATGCAACAGACAACTGCATTA
Source organism: Secale cereale (assembly GCA_902687465.1). Taxonomy (NCBI): domain Eukaryota; kingdom Viridiplantae; phylum Streptophyta; class Magnoliopsida; order Poales; family Poaceae; genus Secale; species Secale cereale. Next base: position 873,158,657 of record LR738712.1, on the reverse strand, counting down.
AAAGAACTTTGCGTAAAGTAAACAATCCTTGCACCCGCGGGCACAAGCACCGTTGTTTTTCCCCTTGTGGCAACATCACATCCCCTAGACTCATGTTTCTGTCACTCAAGCTAGTCATCGAGGGGCATGAACCCACAATCGAGCATAACGTTCCCTCTTGGAGTCACTACCTATTACTCGGCCAAAGCAATAAATAACAACGGAGAACATGCAAGAATTACTTATGAACTAAAATATAAAAGAGGTGAATCAAATATATTACTCAAGATCAATCGGAACATAATCTCATAATCCATCGGATCCCAGCAAACTCAACATAGCAACAACATAAGGATTACATAGGTGCCTCGATCATGTAGGGCAGCTCACGAGGACTAATTAGTGAAGCACAAGAACGGGAGGAGAACATCACATAGCTACTGGTCATGGACTCATGGTCCAAGGGAGACTACTCACGAGTCATCCGGGAGGCGTCCATGGTGGTGGAGAAGCTCCCGGTGGTGATCCTCCCCTCCGGCAGGGTGCCGGGAAGAGTTCTCCTGGTGCTCCCGATCTTGGAAGCGGCGGCGGCGGCGGAATAGAGATGGGATCGCGAAAAGAGTTCCTGTTCTGAGGGTTTCGGAGGACCCTTTAAATATATGCCAAAGTAGGGCATCGGGGGAGCTTCGGGGGGCCCAGGCGCCCCCCCCGGCGCGGCCCAGGGGGGGGGGGGGCGCCGCCAGGGAGCCTGGAGCCCTGGTGGCCCCCCCAGGCTGCCCTTCGGACGCAGTGTTGTTTCCGGAACGCTGATTTTTTATATAATTTTTCTGGATTTTTCTGGGCAGTTCTCGAAACGTGAAAACCTGAAATACAAAAACAGCCGAAAACAGAAACTGGCACTGGGGTGCACTGGATTAGTAAGTTAGTCCAAATATGATCAAAAGTGTATGGAAGTGTATGAATATCATAGCAATATCACCCAAAAGTGGCATGGAGCAAGCAGAAATTATAGATACGTTTTGGACGTATCAGCAAGTAAATTGTTCTATATGTTGGTCATTTTGCTGGATATGCACCTTATTGCCAATGTCCTTTCTATATCTCTCCCGTCCGTGCAACTTTTATTTGAAGGTGGAGAAGAAGAACTATGTCCTCATGCATTATTATTTGAAGTTGAATGTGCAAGCCAAGTGGAAAAATGATATTTCCAATTTCATCAAGACCGCCGACATCAGCAATGAGGAAGAAACGGGTAATCCAGCCGACTCAACAAAAGAGCCGCCGAAGAATGTTAGAAGGGGGTTTCGACAAAGAAGTGGGAGAAGGAGAAGTAGAAGCGGGATGGGGCTGCAGTCAAGATGATGGAGAGGTTTGAGGACATCTTCGCGAAGGAGGAGGAGGAGGAGGAGACACGTGTCAAGCGCTATGACGTGAATGAGAAAAAGAAGGCGAAGAGGTTTAACACCTTAGATGGAAGTGACTAAGAAGAAAATTAATCTCGAAGAGAAGAAGATCAAGCTCAAAGAGAGCAGTGTTGAGCTCGGATGCTTCGGAGGATACCAAAATGTTGACCATGAATACGGACGAGTTCGGTCCCGATGCAGTGATAACCGTGCAAGCCATCTGTGTTAGGATGTTGAAACGCTTGGCAGTCGAGATGGAGGCGGCTGAGAAAGAGGAGGTGGCTGCTGCGGAGGAGGCGGTGGTAGAGTGGGCGAGGAGGCATGTAAAACTGATTTGGGATGGAAAAAATTCCATTTTTTTGCATGGACTGCTGGACTGGAACTTTTGTGATTGAGGCGCATGTAAAAAGTATGAACATCCACCTCTTTTTGGTCATGATCAGTGGAGGATTTGTGGCATGCAAGCGTGGAGGCACCGAGCCCCTCGTGCGTGCATTTTTCTTTTGGCTTACGTATTTAAAGCTTTCACATATTTTCAACAAAAATTGGGCGAGCCGAGGGCTTTCAAATAACATCCATTTTAGACATGTTTTGATGATTTCTTAAAACACTTCCTTAAGTTTGTGCGAATGACAAAGTTTTACGTTTCAGAATCTGTGATGACGAAATAATAAATTTAAGTTTCAACGTCTGAAACATGGTACGAGCCACCGACAAACTCGTAAGTTTCAGAACCTGCGACTGACAAAATCACAATTTTGAGAAACTAAAACTTCGAATTTATGGTGTCCTTGTGCGGGCTCGCGTGGGATCCAACGACTTTATGGATCGCGAGATAATCGGGCGGGGTGCATGCCCCTGCGAATTTGCATGGTTGGGTGCTATGAGCACCGCACTTTTAATTTGATCATATTGCTATGCATTTCAAATGAAGGGTGGACGAACATGGGTGGACGTTTAGAGGGTGTGGTTGGATGGGAGGCTCCTATATCCTTGTACGCGGACTGATCCGGAACAGTCCATGGACAAATAGTGAGTCCGTTTTAAGAGTTCACATATCGGACGCTTAGGAGGATACCAAAATGTTGACCATGAAAATGGACGAGTTGGATCCAAATCCGGTGATAACCGTGCAAGCCATATGTGTTAGGATGTTCAAACATTTGGCAGTTGAGATGGAAGTGGCTGAGAAAGCGGAGGCGGCTGCTGCGGAGGAGGCGGCGGCGGTAGAGTGGGCGAGGAGGCATGTAAAACTGATCTGGGGTGGCAAAAAATCCAATTTTTTTTGCACCAACTGCGAGACTAGAACTGTTGTGATCGGTAGAGGATTTGTGGCACGCAAGTGCGGGGGCACCGACCCTCGTGTATGCATTTTTCTTTTGGCTTCCGTATTTAAAGTTTTCATATCTTTTCAACCAAAATTGGGCGAGCCGAGGGCTTTCAAATAACATCCATTTTGAACATGTTTTGATGATTTCTTAAAAAACTTCCAAACTTAGGCGAGTGAACGACAAAGTTATACGTTTCAGAATCTGTGGTCAACGAAATATTAAATTTAAGTTTCAACATCTGAAACATGGTACGAGCCACCAACAAACTCGTAAATTTCAGAACCCGTGACTGACAAAATCATAAGTTTGAGAAACTAACTTAAAACTTACTATGCCTTCATGCGGGCTCGTGTGGGATCCAACAACTTTACGGATTGCGAGACAATCTGGTGGCTTGTGCGGGCCCCTGCGAATTTTCATGATTTGGTGCTATGAGCACCGCACTTTAGTTTGCTCACATTGCTATGCATTTCCAATCAAGGATGACCAGACCTGGGTGGACGTTTAGGGGATGTGGTTTGATGGGCGGCTCCCATGTCATATCCTTGTACGTGGAGCGATCCTAAATAGTACACGAACAAATAGTATGTCTGTTTTAGGAGTCCACATTGGGGACGCCTTTATAAAATATTATTTCATTTCCAACCGGGCATCCCTTTTCATTAATTTCTCAACGAAAAGATAACAGAGTTCAATTTTAGTCTATATCGATACAGCCATATTGCGAAGCAACTACTGCTAATGATCAAGCAAAAGGAGAAAAGGAAAGAGAGAGCGAGTTGGAGAAGCTACCAGGAAACATGCTACAGGAGCTCGGACTCGAAGCTACCTATTACAGGGCAAAAACCTGGCACCACCACATCTCAGTACATACATATGAACAACAACATTTTTTCTATCACCACCTCACCATGACAGGGAGCAACTGACCGAGGACACGCATCGCACCTCGAGAACCTCACAACCAGTAACCAAAAGCTTTTAGGGCATCCCCAATCTCAAAACTTTCATGTTAGATATATTTGAGGTTGTAGATTTTTTATATAAACTTGATCAAACTTATGAAAGTTTGACTTAAGACAATCTTAAGACTTCAGTTAATTTAGAATGGACCAACTCAAAGCACAGTTTTTTAGAATGAGGAGAGTAAGTAAAAAAAAGGTCTTGGATTAATGGCAGCCCTAGTCGTGGTAGGGGGATGAGACGAACCGTCGATCATGATGGTCTGGGATGCACAGGTCCAAGCAGTGCTTGTTTTTTGGCACGGCTCGAATTGGAAGCAGATGTCCTTGTCAAGCCAATTATATATCACCTAAAAACTCTCTCAGGAATGGAGCCCTCCTGGTTGCTCGGGGCTTTGAGCAGCGGTCTGGGACTCGGGTCTTTGTTATTCGATCAGTTTGCGTCCGTATTCATGTGGCAGTGGATCGCGTCTTTTCCTTTGGCATTGTGTCTATGGCTGTGCTCGACGCGCGTGGGCGGGCGGTCTTTCTGGCAGGGCTGCATCTGGGGGCGTCCATGTGGGGTTCTTCCTTGAGCCCGACGCGTAGCAAATCTGGCCGCCATGAGGAATAGAGGTGGCTCACAAGTGGTAGTGTTCCCCAGCACCGGTGAGTAGCAGATCCAGAAACTTCGCGACCTTCTCCCCAAGCATTGCACCTGCAGCCGGATCGCGTGCCATGCGATGGTCCTTCCTAGCTCCGACGCCTGCCAGATTCAAGCTCTCCATGAGTGGCCGGGATTTGGGCTCCACCAACCACCATGGCCCTCCTCATCCCTCCGGTGTAAGTTCTTGGAGTCATATCTGGATGTGGTAATTTCATGGTTTAAATAAAACAAACCAGATCCATTGTTTTTCTGTTTCATGTGTGTTTGACCAATCTTTTGTGATGTCTCAGTAGATGACATGTTCTTTGTTTAAGTTTCCTTGATTTCTACTTTGATGGACTAAATCTGGTTCTGTCAATGGTAGCCCATTCAAAAGCTGGAAAGCAAAATCATTGCATCGCAGGGTCCGTTGCCTGTAAGTTTGTCCTTATTGTCTGGAAAGATTATTGACAATTTATGAATTTGCTTCAAAATATGTATGGATTTCCATAGATAGGCAGACCCTATTGTTGGACACATTCGTGCAATTAAGAGGAAACATGTTTGTCAATGACATCACACGGCTCACATTACTGCCTGTAAAGTTTGTGGCACTTTTTCATATGCAGACAACTTATGGACCATAGATTTGTCCAAAGATTTTTGTGTGTTTGATGGAGGTTGCATTGCAGGGATACTTGGAGCATAGCTAGCTTGAAGGTAGGGCAATTAAAGGAAGATAAGCCCATGAGAGTAGCTTCAGATTGATATCTCATATATCACTTTTACATTTAACGTGCAATAGAATTTCTTACTCCTGCAACTAAACGAGCACATGCCAGCTTCTTTGTTTTAGGTGTACTTATTGGTTTCATTCATGTTTCTAAGTAGAGTAACCAAAATTTAATTGAGGATACCATGCTTCCTTGCTATGTGCATACATATATCTCTAATTTTGAACCAACATGTGGGAAGTAATCAAATGGAGAATGCCCCAAAAGCTCATGTGCATTTCTAACAATTCGACATGCATCTAGCCAATTGCAGCATTGTACCCCCCCCCCTATAGGTTTCTAACAATTCGGTCCTTATTTTATTGAATCAGGTGCTTGCATTCTATTGTATCAAGTTGTTCTAATTTTCCGTCACTCCTCTCGTAATGTTGCCAAGATCATTTAAAAAAAACACCCCATATACTATTATTCCAAAGAAATGTTCTTATAATCATTCGTTACAACATATACCACGTAGGGCGGAACATAATTAAAAAGAATCCCATCGGACCTAGTACTCAAGCTAAATTTAGCAATCTCATGTGCCACCCCATTGGCAATCCGACTTATCTTTGAAACAATAAATGTTTGAATCATCCTGGAGATACTCAGAGCCTCATTCATCAGATCAGCCAGAGGGGACCTGTCAAACTTCTCATTTGCAGGAAACAAATGTACGAAAGCACAGTTAGTCTCCAAAATAATAGATTGTTGAAAGGTCCTGCGAGGCAAGCGTGGAACTCAACTTCATTCACACTGGTATACCGATCAATAAAATCCCATGAAGAAACAACCCGCACGGTGGCTGCATTAGTACTCCACACAAAATTGGCGTCAACATTGACCTTCATATGGTCATTAGGGGAAGGTGTCCACGCCACATTATCTTTTAACGGTGCATAATTAGCTACAACACCGCTCACCTTCTCCTTACCTTTGTTGCTAGCGTCCAATTGAATGGTGTCGTGATTGGACGTGAAAGTGGCCCAATAATTGTCCACAAAATACGCCGAGGCATGAACGGATTCTTTTCCGTTCCCAAAAATTAAATCATTTCTCAAATTACATGCTCGCCAGAAAAGAAATAAGATTTGCTCCCTCTGCTGCAAGCTCAATTGCGCCAGCAAAATAAATAACCAATATGGTCCCGAGCACTTTGAAGAACTCTTCATCTGGAACATTCCACAACTCTCTGAAGGCCAGTCGTAGAGCACGAGCTATATAACAGCTCACCGGAGCATGAAAACTATCTTCATCTTCTACACCACAAATAGAACACATACCTGAATCAGTCTGATGGTGCTTAACTCTATCGTCTGGACTGCCAATCTATTGGTTCCAGTTCGCCACGCAAAAATGTTGATCTTCTGAGGGATATTAGCCTTCCAGATTAACCCCCCACCCCCTTCCCCCTCTGGTTCACCACTAGATTGGCTAACGGTATCGTGACTATCCTTTAATTTAAGCGCAAAATTGTACGCACTTATAACAGAAAATATATAATTCTTCTCATGGTGCCACGTAACAAAATCCCCATCCCTAGAGGCCTGAATACCAATCTTAAGAATGTTGCAAAGATCATTGATTTACGAAGGAACTCTTACCCACTGAACTCTTGCTTAGAGCCAATTCGGTAATCCACCAGCTCCACGAAATATCCAAAATCTGCGGAGCACCTATTTCCCTGCTCTATAAATTTTAACTGCAGCCCGCTCTGTGTTCCGGAGCAGAGTTGTGGAGCGGAGGGACTCCGAACAGGCACTTACTGAGTAAAGTGTACATGTTGTGAATTATGTAGTTCTTATACAAATTTGCCAAAGAAAAAATAGTCGACTTTGGTTCGTTAATTTTCTTCTTCTTCTGTAGTAATTGATTGTGTAGTCGCCACTGATGTACCAATATTTTCTGCTTGTTGAGAGAGGTAATGCAGAGCGGGAAAATTTTAGTTTGACTTGCCAAAGCAATTGCACACCAAATAATAGTTTTATTCATCTGGGCCCTGGACTAAATATAATTTTCCTGAGTAACATGGATATTCATTGTTCGTTGAAGCTTCCTCTTTTTTTGAGAGGCTAAAAGATCTTGCTATTCTAAGCAAACAGAGGATGAAATGAATTCACAACATCCTGTAGGACAACAGATGATGAAATGAAGCTTCCTCTTTTTTCATGTTTCGACGATGCTATGACGGCACCCCGGCTGCTGTGATGATGATGCGATTGTATTGTATCTATGCTTGGACGGCGGCGGCGGGGCGGAGGCGTCAAGGACACTACCCTAAGCATTGCTAATTTGCTATACCCAAGCAACCATGGCACCATGAGCTTGCCAGTATCAAATCCAACAAACACCCACAGTCGAAAATATGGTGTTCTGGAATCTTTGTTTACTACTTGCTACATACTTCCTTTTAAGATTACTTGTAGCATCACGCACACGCGTAGCTACGTGGGTAAACAACATGTGAGAAAGTTGAAGTGGAATGGAATTGTCAAATAGTCACTGGGACCACTTAGCTTCAGGCGTGCGTCTAGCCACTACCACGGCCACACGGTCAGAATCAGATAGGTGGGCAGCTTCGCGTGGGCACATAGAGAGGCTTCACGGCAGAGCGATCTAACGGCGCCGGACGTGGCTGATGAAACCAATAAATCATCCGACTGATTTTAAACATTTTGCCATTTTTTTATATTATTTGCTGTCCACAAACATGAAACACGGACTAATAGTGCACGCAATGATACTAGCTATGCTCTCAATATGGGCAGTCTTAGAGCATCTCCAGCCGCGCCCCCAACACGTGCTCCCCAGAAGATTTTTTCGCGCCGGCACTCAAAAATCAGCCCAACCGCGCCCCCAGAAGCCCATTTTTTGCCGGCTCGGGTCGAATTTGGCGCCGGCGGACCAAGACCGAACCCGGCGTGCTGGGGAGCGCTCGGGGGCGCCGGGCGAAACGATTTTGGCGCGAACTAACCGCAGGCCCGCCGAGTCAGCGACACTCGCCTCATCGTCCTCGGAACGCCTCGGTTTCCCACGGGAAATCAATGCCAAGGCTGTCGCCGGTCAGGCTTCCATTGATTCCTCACGGGGCGGCTCTTCACGGGCGGCGCGGCGACGCCTTCCTCCCCGCCACGCGTACACATGGCTCCCGGCGGCTATAAAAAACACCGCCTTCCCTCGCCTTTGGCCACACACCTCCGTGCTCGGCCTCTCTCTCCTCGTGCGCAGCCGCCGCCGCCGTTCCTCCCCTCTCTCCCCTAGCCCAGCTGCAACGATGTGCGAGAGCTCCCCGGCGACGGAGTGGCGGCCAACGGCTTCGGCCGCCGCTCGCTGCACGCGTGGAAGGCACACATGCTCTTCGAGGCCAACATCCTGGTGCCTCCAGACATGCGCTCTGGGCCGGGCGGATGGAGGCTCAGCGCCGGTGGCGTCCTCATTCCCCCTGTGTCCAACGTCAATGCGCCCGCCGACTACTTCGCCGGCGAGGTCGACCGCGTTCGGTCGTCGCTGACCGAGGAGCAGCACGCCCTCCCGCAGTACACAGCCGACAACCACGAGTCGTGGGCGGCGTACTTCCAGCACCGGCAAGCGCAGCGGCTCGCCTCCAACAACGGGACGTCGCTGGTGGGGGCCGGTGGAACAACGAGTGTGCCGCCTGTGGTGGGCCGCCCCGGCCGCATGCTCCACGAGGTTCTCCAGCACCTCGAGGGCGGCAACAACCCGCCTCTAACATACCCGGCCGCGGCCGCGGCCCGGTCCCCCACCGTGTCGCCGGGTAATGGATGCCTAGGAGGTTCGGCTCCGCCTCGTCTTCCTCCTCCCGCTCCTCTTCCCACTCCTCCGGCTCTCTGGCGGTGTTCGGCGTCAAGGCCGAGCCCGTAGCGGAGACCCCGCTCGGCCGGCGCATCCGCAGCACCGGCATCGTCATCAACAAGGGCGACGGGCGCGCCTCCTCCTCGACTTCTCCCCGCTACGTCAAGCCGAAGACGGAGCCGGGGCTCGCCGCCTTGAAGACGGAGCCAGAGCTCGCTCCCGTGAAGACGGAGCCCGGGATCGCTGGCGGCGCGAAGGAGAAGTTCGACGACGCGGCAGCCTTGAAGTGGGTGCATGACGACTGGGCGCGGACGGAGCTGGAGCGACAGTGCCGCGCCTACGAATAGTTCGCCGCTCGGCACCGTGGCCGCCACGAGGGAGGCGTCGTCGTCCTCGACGATGACAGCGACGACGACGCACCGCCGGCACCGGTCCGCTAAGGCGACGTAGGACAGGGGTCCGACAGGGGTGGCCGCGTCAAGGAGGAGAAGGCCGACGAGGGCGAAGGCGACTTTGCCGCGCTCGCCGCGTTCTTCGCCCCGTAGATGTACTTCAAATCTCTACGTATTTCAGTTTGCTATGTAAAAAACTACGCTATAAATGTCACGTTCGCCAAATTTTAGCCGGATCTTTGCTTAGTTTGCCGAATTTTAACCGAATTCCTTTTTTATTGAAAAAATGCCGCGTTCTGGGAGCGACCCCTGGGGCCGGCGGTTGGGAACCCGAAAACCCCCACGTCTATTTTAGCGTTGGTTCGCCCCCAGACGGCGATTTTACGTGCCCCCTCGGGGGCCAATTCCAACCTGCAATTTGCTTCATGGCAGTGCATGGAATTTAAGCGAAGCAAATTAGTAACCCATCGAGTGGCACCGAGACAGTTTGCGGCGTCAAGTCTCTGCCGCATGACTGTAGCACAGACAACTACGCCTCGCGCTGGACGAAGAGCAATGGCGAGCAAATTGCAGCTGAGTAGAGCCGGCCCATTGGACTGTGTAATGTGTTGTCCAATATCTGCAATGACCAAGGAATTTGAAAGTGACGTGTGTTCACTATCCCGAGACCTATCAGTCCCAAATGATTTTCGAAAAAGTACTGGGCTCTCATTTTGGCACCTTCTATTAGCTTTGGTTCTTACTCCCTCCATTCCAAAATAGATGACCCAACTTTATACAAAGTTAGCACAAAGTTGAGTCATCTATTTTGGAATGGAAGGAGTACATGATAGCACCTACCCGCCCTCCAAAGTGACATTTTGCGATGCATATGCCATTTTATAGCCAATTGTCCAGCCACCTCTATACGGACAGGTTTGGGGCCGATCTTCACCATGGTAAAATTTAGACCTATGAAGTTCTCAAGTACTATTTGCTCTAAATTTTCAACCTAGGTTGGAACAGACCCAGGTGGTTAACTTTTACTAGTACCCACTAAAAGTTCTAAAAAAATTGTTTTGTTAAAGTTTCAAATCAGCTATATGCACTATGTTATTAATTAAACTAAATAACTGTTTTCTCCCCTTTTTCCTCAACGGCTAGGGCAAACTCTCTCCTCCAAGCTTCACCGACGAGCCCATGGATTCGACTCCCGTCTGCCTGCGGCCCTGGCGGCCAGTGCTAGGAAGGGAAAGTCGGTGCCTTCGCTTTGGCTATTAGTTTTGGTTAGGGTCTCATTAGTACTCGCAGGTGCGGCGCTCTGGTGGATGGCAACACTTCTTCTTCGAGTTTGTATTCCGGGCTTTGGCGTAGATTTTTGCCGTCTCATTGGGGTGGCGATGTTAGAGTTTCTCATCATGCGTGTGCGATGGCAAGATTTGGTGTCAGTTATTTCAGATCTATTAAAGGGTTCAACATCAACGACTATGTATGACTCCAGTGAACTGATCCTTAGGGATATGTGCACGAAGACTTCCCGGCTATCATCGATAAGGTCAAGCCGGGTCTGGTAGGGGAGCGGTGACAACAGTGTGTTGGTGGCTATTTTTGGCGGCGGTAGTGGTCGTTCAATGGTCTAGAAATCTTGATGTAATTTTTCCTATATTTGAGGTGGTTCGTACTTCTGATGAACTTTTATAATAGGCATGAATTTTTTTTGGATTTTGAAAATAAACCACGAGTTGTTCCATCGATTAGTGATTGAAGCTATGTCCCATTGGTCTAAAGGAGAACCAACAATCGCTTTTCATGTCATGTTTGTACCCGCTCTAGAAACAATAAAGTCCATCTTACCATGATTACAAAGTATAGTAATAGAACGATCATCTACTCTGCACACGTCATATTTAATATTCCGTTACCAGTATTTTTAAGGCATCCTACATAATGTAATAATTGAAACGCTGATCCCACTAACTTATTGATCGGCTTTGCATTTTTCTAATTAACATCTGAGCAGTTTTAGCATGGTCTCTCTTACCCCCTCTTTTCACATGAGAGGTAAGAGTATGTAGTAGATCTGAGCCGTTGATCACATTAATTAGTGGTCGGATTAACTCTTATCTTCTTACCTCATATGTAAAAATAAGGGGTAAGAGGGAGCATGTTAAAATTTGTCTAACTTAATTAAGTACTCCAGTGCCTTCCATTTGTAAGTAGCCACATATAGCTCGCCTTTCATGACAAGATCTTTACATGTCATTTTTTTAGGTGAAAAAGAACACCAGCATCGCAGTTTCTGAATCCTACTTTACCTAATAACATGTTAAAAACTTAAAATAATGACCCCATTTGTAAACATTGTCTATGTTTGAGCAGGAAACTCAAGGTGGGTCCACTCCATGGAATGGTCTGGTCAGAAAGACTTTGCCAAAACTGCAGAATCATCATTTTTAGTAGACGATGCCCAAGCTATAATGTCAAGTACAGAGCTATAATGTTTTCTTTTTATTTACTGTCTACTCTAAAGCCTACACCCATCACTTCAGTTTGATCAGTGAGCTCCATTTGCCCCATTGAAGCAGCTTTTTATGGAGAGCTTGGCACGGGGGGCCATGTGCTTAACTTCTAGTTACCCACTAAAGAACCAGAAAATAGTTGGGCACTGATGACGCGTTTATCTAAGTTCACAACTTCGCTGTATGCACTCTAGTAACTACCGGGGCTCCAGAAAACGTAAGTTGGCGTAATAACTCATTTTTGGAAGTTCCGATTTTCTTGATGAAAAAGAGTTTTCCCTGCTTTATATATAGAGAAACCATCACCACAACATTCGAGATGAAGATATAAACGCACTCCACCACCACACTCAACAACACACCCAAAGTGAGATACAAAGGTGCTGGGCACTGAAACATCACCCCAACAACGACCAAGCAACCTAATAATAAGCAAAGAAGAACCTCTTGGGCCGACGAAGGTCAGCACCAAGATGAGCAATCCACCGAGGAGCGGTGAGACGGACACAGCCGGAGCAAGGACTCCAAGACAATGCCTTCATGAAGGATACAACCACAGCTAGCCGCCACCGTCTGATCTCGAAAATCAAGTTTTGACCCGGAGTGGCACGAAAGGAGTGGGAGCACCATGACGGAGCATTGAAGGAGGAAACCGATATCCACGGCCGCTGCCTCCATTGGCCAGTACAGGGACTAGGCAAGTGGTGTACCCCGGTGCTCCTACCCCTCCGTCGCATCCTCGCTCCGCCAACAACCCTCAGCCATGCCGCCCAAGTGACCATGTCTGCCCACCCGCACCAGAGCCGTGCCGTAAGCCCACGACCAACACGCCAACCAAAGTCAGAACAGCTGCTCCACACCTAGACCGCCCCGAGAACCACCAAAGGCTGCGACTTTGAGTAGATCTGC